>CM060679.1:35609376-36138000 GCA_030686995.1 Artemisia argyi | reverse complement strand
GGGGGTCATTTAAGCCCGGAATTGAACTTATTTGATCAAATATTGCCCTAAATCGTTCCTTTTGTGATTTTAGGTACTTTGGGAGTGAAATCTGGAAAAGGAAGCAATTCGGACGTTTTTGGAGCATAAAAGTGAAAAAAACGCCAAAGTCTTAATTTTCCTTGCTGGGAACAGTAGGTGACGGCGTCAAGAAGGAATTCCTGACGGCGTCAAGAGTAATTTCCATGACGATCCAGTACAGATTTGACGGCGTCACGAAGTAGGGCGTCAAGAGTAAAGTTCATGACGGCCTGGAAATGCATAACACATGACGGCGTCAAAAGTAGATCAAGGCAGTCCGAGAAGAGTTTTGGCGGCGAGGTGACGGCGTCACAGGTTTTGTCTTGACGCCGTCAGACCCTATTTCCTATATATAGTTTTCTAATTTTCACATTAAAAAGAGAGAAGTTTTGGAGAAACCCTAAGTACGAACTTGGTGCGAATTTTACAGGTTTTTCAAGGGTTCTAAGCCCTTGATACCTTTCATGTGTAATTAAGAGAAGTGTTCTTTTAATTCAATCAATATGTCTATGTGTTGGTTGTCTATATCTTGTTCTTGTCTTAATTCCATCATGCTAGGCTAGATCTATCTTGTGTTTGCTTGGATCTAATGAAACCTAGATGTTAATTATGTGTTGATTACTTGTTTATAGTTGTTTTGGATGAATGAATTTTATGTTAGGCTTAAGAAAACTGGCATAATTGGCAGTTTCAGTCCCTCAACTTTCATAAAATAACAAAACTAGTCCCTGGTTATTCTAAAAACATGAAAATGTCACCAAAGGTCCTTTTTAATCACAAAGTTACATATTTAGTCCTTTGGTGCAAAGTTTCAAAAAATTACAAGTTTAGTCCCTCTACTTTGGAAATTGACATAAATAGTCCCTGGGATGTTAAAAACTTTGAGAAAAGCAATTTTGGTCCTTGTAATAATAATCTTTTGCAGGAATGGTCCTTGGTGTGAAGTTTGGTAAAATTACATGTTTGGTCCCTGGACTTTGAAGGTTTGGCAAAAATAGTCCCCGGATATAAAAAATAGGAAATATATCAAAAATATCCATGTACTATTCATAAATGGCAAATATGGTCCTTATAAATAAAATTGGAAAAATGCCACAACAGACCCTCAACTTTGAAATAATTACAAAATTGGTCCTTGTGTAATTCCTACAACCAAACGGATCCTTATTGTTATAATAAAACCCAAAACCAAACTAAACCCAAACACATACCAAGCCCACCCCCACTATCCCTTCCTTGGCCCAACCTTAGCCCAGTCTACACCCCCCGTTTATAATAAAAACGGGTCAACGCCCGGTCAACCCAACCAAACCACCCCAGTCACCCCTTTTTCCCTCCCAAATACCACCTCCATCACTGCAAACACCAATACCACCCCATCACCCACAGCTTTCACAAACCACCTCTCCCATCTGTCCCTCCACCTCATACAACCCTCCAAACCCATTTAAACCCTTAAAACCCTCCCCACGTTATCTACAGTGGAAAATACTACTTTGGCGCCAAGTTACAATTTTAAACGGTGGAGATGAGTTTGACCATTTCAATGGCTAAGATGTGGTGGGAAATGACGCTGTGGGTCCCACAAACCCTAGAAGGCCTTTAAAAAGAAGAATGCAGCAGAGGAGGAAAAGTATTAGTGTAACCTTAGTGTAGTTTAGTCGTAGGTAGTGTAACTTTCATTTTCCATTGTAATTTTCAATTCAATCAGTGAAACTCAGCTTATTTTATGTATTGTAAACTTTATTTGATCCTTAATTAAAGTCTTGTTAGTTAAATTCAGTTTTGGCATTTTTGAGCAAATTTGACAATTTTGCTTAAGCTTGTTAAACATTGTTAAAATCTGATCTATCTAAGTTCATTTAAGTCCAATCATAAGTTTTCTTAAGTTTCTGAGTTGTGTTGCTCAGCTTAGATCATACTTGCAATAAATACTAAAAATTCCAAAGAAAATAAAAAATTAGTGGTTAGAATAATTGGAGCAATGGAGCAGGTTATTTCTGAATGGATCATGGTTTAGAGTCCTATGGGGGACACTAGGTTGTGATTTGGTTCACTGGTTCACTCATTTCTCAGTTGGCATCATTTGTATGTCATTTCATAAATATTTGTAATTCTTAGTTTCTGTTGTTATTGTTGTTAATTTAGTGTTTAATTAAGTTTATAATAGGCTAATAATTAGTTAGGAAGCAATAGTTTGGATTAAATTAGTGTGTAGTAGTGTAAATCTCAAAACAGTCTAGTTATAGGGTTGTTTGGCACAAGGGATTATCCTGTGCATTTTTGGTATTCAGTAGCCAAGTCTGACTTTGACATGTTTGCTTAGGTTCTAACATCACATATCAGTCATAAAAATAGGTGCCTCATTAGTTAAAAAGTCAAAATCCACCTTCACAATACATAGCAGTCAACTGTTTGGAATTGACACTCCCAAATCAGTCATACATGCTTACATTTTGTGGTAATTGCTTAAATTAGTCTTATTATATCATAAAACATAGAGAAAATTGCAAAAATCGTCCTTGTGGTTTGGCCAAATTGCACGTTTCGTCCTTACTGTTCATTAATTGCAAAAATGGTCCGGATTTGGCACTGTTTCATTCACTTTTGGTCCTTCGGCATTGCAAAAATCGTCCTTGTGGTTTGGCCAAATTGCACGTTTCGTCCTTGTGGTTGTAAGGACGAAGGACCAAAAGTGAATGAAACAGTGTCAAATCCGGACCATTTTTGCAATTAATGAACAGTAAGGACGAAACGTGCAATTTGGCCAAACCACAAGGATGATTTTTGCAATTTTCTCTAAAACATCAATCTCAATTAGTTTAGAAGGATCAAAGTTCATAATAGTCAAACTAGTTCAAGTTTCAATAAAAGTCAAATTGTAGTTCTCAGATTTTTCCAAAACTTGGGAGATTTGTTTAGAATTTAGGAGTATGATTTAGGATTTGAAACTTGTTCCTAGTAATAGTCTACCACCTCAACTTCATCATCCCATCTTTGTTACATTTTTAAGATTTTTGTGTGGACCCCACCTGACCTCCAAAGTTACTTCCAGGGGAAGAACCTCCCCTGTGCATCAGACCCAGTCTTACACCACCAACTTTGGTAGTGTTTTGTGACCACCTCAGTGGGCCCCACACCATAATCTTAGGTTTTTCCAACCCCCCTCCTACCAGGGAACAATAGTTGACCACTTGTTTGACCATTTGATCACTGGACCCCACCTGAATTTGCTCCCAAACTCTGTCCCTAATCTGTCTCAGATTCCAATAAGCCAAGTGCTTATTCTGAGCTTATTGGCTTATTCAATGAACACTTTGTGCTTTTTCTAGCTTATACTAGTTCACACAACTTATTGGAACTAGTTTCATCCATAGTGGGTCCCACACAAGCTCAGTTGAGCTTATTTGCTTGTTTGGTCAACTATGGTCAACTGTCACCCTAATAAGCTTACACAGTACTTATTATTAGCTTATAAAATAGTTGTTTTTACAAAAGTTGTTTATTTTTAGATATAATTTAGTTTTGTAAAAGAAAAATCCAGAAAAGACAATATAAAAATAAGTGATAGTTTCTATTTAATATAATTAAATTTTAATTTTCATTTTTAGATTTTTATTAAGTAAGTTGTGTTTTTATATTTTTATTAATTTCCTTTTAGGTTAAAGTAATTTTAATAATTTTCTCAGATTTTTATTTTGTAATTTAGTATTTATTAGAATTAAAATTTGTTTAATTAATAATTAATTAATAAATAAGTTTTAAATAGCATAATTAGTTTTTATAAAACAACACCTAGTTTTTATATTTTTATAGCTTTTATAAGTCATAAAATAGTTTTATAAATTTTTTCATAATTTTATAAGTCATTTTAGTATTATTTGTAATTTAAAATAGTTTAAATAGTTTAATTAAGATAAATAGTTTTTAATTAATAAAAAGATCATAAAAAGACAAAAATATTTATTTTTATTTTTTATACTTTCTTCAAGTTCATTTTAAGTTTTAGAAATTATTTTTATAAGTTTTTAGTTTAATTTGTAGTATTTATCATTTTTAGTTTTGATTTAAGTTAGTTTTAATTAAAAAGTTAAATAGTTATTAATTAAATAATTAATAATAAATAATAAAATAATCTAAAAAAAATTTTCTTTTTAATTTAATTTTCTTTTAAGTTTAAGTTTATAGAATTTTCATTTTTAACCCTTGTAGTTTATTTTTCTTAAAACTCACCTTTTTCTCAGTACGCAATCGCGTCTGATTTTAATTTGGTGTACGTTTAAACGTTTTAGATACCTAGCTTTCACGTAATCATTTCATTAGTTTAATTAAGTCATTTTATTTTATAAAACCCTAGTTAAACACACACACACACTTATTCATATCCCTGTTCATATTCACTCGATCACAAACTCGTTTTCAATAAAACATCGCACACCTCGTTGGGACATTACGACCCGGGGAAACACTGTATTCCACGGAAGCATTTGTCTCAGACGTTTGACTTGGTTGACCATTCACAAGTGGTAAACTTAGCTGACCGTTTGAGGCGAATCAAAATTTGGCGCCGCTGCCGGGGAGGTTGTGCGCTTATTCTAAACGATTTTGCGTATTAGTGAATCTGGATATACATCCATTGTATATTTACCATCTTTTATCCATATTTTTATAAAACAAAAACCAAAAATATTCATCCCTTTACCCCCTATCCTTTTGATTCTACCTTCTTCCACTTATCCCATAATTGATTCTAATGACATCTCTCGATGACCATTTCTTTAAACAAAGGGCCTATGAAAGCAACATCGAAAAACTTATTGCCTTGTCAAAAATATCTAGATGTCGTGTTGATTATGATGGACCTTCGATTCATATTCCTTCTCCAGTGAGGGAAATGGAACGAGAAACCGGGGTGACAAAGGACCCTATACTTTCCTCTGACTATGAAAGTGCTAAATACGTCCAACCTACGGTTGTCCAAGAATCTAAGCTCACAATTGATCCTAACCTTTCTCGGTTTACGGTTAAAAGTTTGTCAAGCAAACGTACAGAGCTTAGAGCTGTGACTGAAAAGAACGATTTGCCCAATCCTCACGTTTATCAAGAACAAAAACCCAAGACCATAACGGAAGTGGTGGAAATTCCTAGCTCTCAGAGCACACCACTTGTCCTACCTCCAGATTTTGTTCCTTGTGTCGGTTGTGGTGAGCCGCTTTTCGGTTTTCCATGTCGTTGGTGTACATGTGAACAATGTGGTAATGATATTCGAGACGGGAGTTGTTTGTTTTGTGGATCGAGTAATTCATTTGCTTATGATCCTAATCAAAACTCATTCAACGACTCCTCAAATTTTTCCAACTACCCATCACATTCATAAGAGCAAGAATCATATTATCCAAATCTCAATGATGTTTCGTATCAAAATACACCAAGCCAGACTCAGCAGTTTAACTGTTGTGAGCACTGTGGTGGTTCACACTACAGTTCTGATTGTCAATCAGGAGACACGCTTGTCTATGAGCAATTTCCTAATAACAATTATGACTCACAACCACATCAGTTCAACTGTTGTGAGTACTGTGGAGGTCCACACTTTAGCTCTGATTGTCAAACAAGGAATCCATTTCCTTGTAACAATTACGACTATTCATTTCAAGACCCACCTCCACAGTGCCAAATAATTCAAGCAACTCCTCATATCCAGCAAGACCCTTATATAGAGGTTCTTGAGAAAATTAAAGACATTAAGGAGGAGTTGGCTAATATGTCATCTCACAATGCACAAAGTTTTTCTTGTGTATATTGTGGGGGTCCTCATAATGATGATCAATGTCAACCTTCCGGTTTTGACACATCCACATCCCCACAGTCTCCACTCATTCCATATTCTCGTGATAAATCTATCGCAGAATCACTTGCAGAAGAACGTGCAGCTGGAAACGAAAGAAGCATGGAAGAATTACTAGTCTTAAAACAAGCAGCTATAACACGTGCCAAATTTCAAAATGCTGCTCTTCTTGATGAAGATGATGAAAGTGATGATACCTCATCAAGTTCATCAGTTGAGACTTCTTCCATGGATATACAGGGAGAAAAGAATATAACTGAATCACCAGCAGTAGAAATAATGGAACTTGTAGAATCCATTACTGCTAGTCCTTCTCAACTCCCTCTGTATGCTGTTATCACATCCGAGGTTCCCACTCACTCTCTGAGCATGGGAGACGAGCATCTTGACACTGTTCCTGCAAAGGAATCGGACGAATTCATAAAGTCTAGTGTTGAGAACCTTGTCCCAATCCCAAGAGAGTCACAGGGAATTCTTGATCACATGTGTGATATCCCTCCCCCTCTTGTCTTTCCAAATAATCATATTGAGATGTTCTCTGATTCTGATGAGAACTATTCTTTATCTTGTGGAGACATAAGTTATGTGGGGGAAATACCTTCTGAGCTTGTCAACTCAGAAGAAGAGGATGATGAAGAAATTACCCAAGACGAATCTCTTCGTCTTACATTATTAAATGCTAATCTTCTCATTTCTAGAATCGAGGCTTTTAATGAAAAGCCTATTTCATCTCCTATCCCCGTCAAGGATAGTGAGATTTTGATCAATGATTCTATTCCGGAATTGCAAACGTTCCATTTTGATCAAACGGAAGAGAAGATAAGTGGTATCACCACTTCTCATTCTTATAATTCTCTTCCCGTTTATGAATCATTTACTTTTGAGGAGTTCCCCAATGAACTCACTCAAATCAATCCCGAATACGAATCATTCACCTTTGAGGAGTTCTCCGGTGAACTCACTCATATCATATCTCCTCCGGAGTATGATAGTTTTTATTTTGATCTAGACATACCCATAATATGTCTTGATCAAACGAGCTTAAAAGAGGAGATTCATGAAACAATGAATTCTCCTATTGAAGATGAGGAGTTAATTATGATTTTCATCATGACTTTCTTTCTTTTCTTCATATATCCCGTGGCTTCTCCTGTTCTTCACTCTTTCGGGAGTGAGGACATAATCTTTGACCCCGGCATTCTCATTTATAAATTATGAGCCGGGTACTTATGTCATCGGTGTGGAACTTTCACGTGCTTCAAATGTTTATCCAAACATCTTGAATGAAAGTCCGATGTAGATTGACTCTTCCACTTACTTCCCCATGGACAAATGAATTCGGGGTCGAGTCAAGCTAGCGACTCGGTAATAAAAAACAGTAGCATGTATATAGGGTTTTCACCCGTGTGTACCACCCTAGAGTGGGGTAGATACCCCACATGTTGTATATATATATATCCCAAAAAAAAAAAAAAAAAAAAAAAAAAAAAAAAAGTGTACATAAACTTAAATAAAGGCTATGGAATATTTTTCTTTTTACGTTCTAAGTGTTGGTTTAACACCCGGTACTTTGAATATTGAGGACAATATTCAGTTCTAAGTGTGGGGGGAGATTCGTTATTCTAACGAATTTAAACACATGTTCCATCAAGAACCCCCATTTTAGCCAAAATTTTAAAATTTTTCTCACTTAGAACGCAAATAAATGGTTATCAGTCCGCCATGTCTAACCCACATAAGGATTGGCTAATCCAGGAGCAAACGGTTCTTGGTAAAGATAACTCAAACCCGTTTATGGCTTGCAATTTGCCCAAAATTGTATGGTACCTCAACTCGCCATATCCTAAAAAGCGAATGAGTTGGCTAGCCCGCAAGATTATGGCTTGTGGTAAAGGCAGTGGAAAAACCATAATTGGTAATCAGCTCACCAAGATGTTGACTATTCCATCAAGAGTTGGCTAGTCCAGAAGCAAACGACTTTTGGTAAAGACAAATCAAATCCGTTGACAGCTGGTGATTTGCTCAAAATCACACGGTTATCAGGTGTACCACAGTTCTTACACCTGGCTACTCCAGAAGTGATGGCTTTTGGTAAAGAGTTTTTCAAATCCATTAAGTTTTCTCAAAAGATTGCTAGGGACTAGCAATAGTTTAGTGTGGGGGATTGATGAGTGTCTAAATACTCATCATTTTATACCAATCTGAGCTGCCAAAACATACAAAAACACTCAAATATGCATCAAAATCAGTGTTGCAAAAATCGGCCTACAAGGCCGATTAATCGGCGATTACAAGCTGAACGGCCTTGGACCTTGGAGCGAATTACAAGGTAATCGACCGATTAATCGGCCTTAGACCTTGGAATCGGCGATTAATCGGCCAAAAATCGCTACACGGCCCTCGACCGCCTTGGGACCGATTCACGATTTTTGCAACATTGATCAAAATACTTAAAATATCTTAGAAGTGTGTTTAATATGTTTCAAATACAAAATATGCAAAAACAGATGAAAAACGTACAAAGTTTGCATAATTGGCAGTTTCAGTCCCTCAACTTTCATAAAATAACAAAACTAGTCCCTGGTTATTCTAAAAACATGAAAATGTCACCAAAGGTCCTTTTTAATCACAAAGTTACATATTTAGTTCTTTGGTGCAAAGTTTCAAAAAATTACAAGTTTAGTCCCTCTACTTTGGAAATTGACATAAATGGTCCCTGGGATGTTAAAAACTTTGAGAAAAGCAATTTTGGTCCTTGTACTAATAATCTTTTGCAGGAATGGTCCTTGGTGTGAAGTTTGGTAAAATTACATGTTTGGTCCCTGGACTTTGAAGGTTTGGCAAAAATAGTCCCCGGATATAAAAAATAGGAAATATATCAAAAATATCCGTGTACTATTCATATATGGCAAATATGGTCCTTATAAATAAAATTGGAAAAATGCCACAACAGACCCTCAACTTTGAAATAATTACAAAATTGGTCCTTGTGTAATTCCTACAACCAAACGGATCCTTATTGTTATAATAAAACCCAAAACCAAACTAAACCCAAACACATACCAAGCCCACCCCCACTATCCCTTCCTTGGCCCAACCTTAGCCCAGTCCACACCCCCCGTTTATAATAAAAACGGGTCAACGCCCGGTCAACCCAACCAAACCACCCCAGTCACCCCTTTTCCCTCCCAAATACCACCTCCATCACTGCAAACACCAATACCACCCCATCACCCACAGCTTTCACAAACCACCTCTCCCATCTGTCCCTCCACCTCATACAACCCTCCAAACCCATTTAAACCCTTAAAACCCTCCCCACGTTATCTACAGTGGAAAATACTACTTTGGCGCCAAGTTACAATTTTAAACGGTGGAGATGAGTTTGACCATTTCAATGGCTAAGATGTGGTGGGAAATGACGTTGTGGGTCCCACAAACCCTAGAAGGCCATTAAAAAGAAGAATGCAGCAGAGGAGGAAAAGTATTAGTGTAACCTTAGTGTAGTTTAGTCGTAGGTAGTGTAACTTTCATTTTCCATTGTAATTTTCAATTCAATCAGTGAAACTCAGCTTATTTTATGTATTGTAAACTTTATTTGATCCTTAATTAAAGTCTTGTTAGTTAAATTCAGTTTTGGCATTTTTGAGCAAATTTGACAATTTTGCTTAAGCTTGTTAAACATTGTTAAAATCTGATCTATCTAAGTTCATTTAAGTCCAATCATAAGTTTTCTTAAGTTTCTGAGTTGTGTTGCTCAGCTTAGATCATACTTACAATAAATACTAAAAATTCCAAAGAAAATAAAAAATTAGTGGTTAGAATAATTGGAGCAATGGAGCAGGTTATTTCTGAATGGATCATGGTTTAGAGTCTGATGGGGGACACTAGGTTATGATTTGGTTCACTGGTTCACTCATTTCTCAGTTGGCATCATTTGTAAGTCATTTCATAAATATTTGTAATTCTTAGTTTCTGTTGTTATTGTTGTTAATTTAGTGTTTAATTAAGTTTATAATAGGCTAATAATTAGTTAGGAAGCAATAGTTTGGATTAAATTAGTGTGTAGTAGTGTAAATCTCAAAACAGTCTAGTTATAGGGTTGTTTGGCACAAGGGATTATCCTGTGCATTTGTGGTATTCAGTAGCCAAGTCTGACTTTTACATGTTTGCTTAGGTTCTAACATCACAGATCAGTCATAAAAATAGGTGCCTCATTAGTTAAAAAGTCAAAATCCACCTTCACAATACATAGCAGTCAACTGTTTGGAATTGACACTCCCAAATCAGTCATACATGCTTACATTTTGTGGTAATTGCTTAAATTAGTCTTATTATATCATAAAACATCAATCTCAATTAGTTTAGAAGGATCAAAGTTCGTAATAGTCAAACTAGTTCAAGTTTCAATAAAAGTCAAATTGTAGTTCTCAGATTTTTCCAAAACTTGGGAGATTTGTTTAGAATTTAGGAGTAGGATTTAGGATTTGAAACTTGTTCCTAGTAATAGTCTACCACCTCAACTTCATCATCCCATCTTTGTTACATTTTTAAGATTTTTGTGTGGACCCCACCTGACCTCCAAAGTTACTTGCAGGGGAAGAATCTCCCCTGTGCATCAGACCCAGTCTTACACCACCAACTTTGGTAGTGTTTTGTGACCACCTCAGTGGGCCCCACACCATAATCTTAGGTTTTTCCAACCCCCCTCCTACCAGGGAACAATAGTTGACCACTTGTTTGACCATTTGATCACTGGACCCCACCTGAATTTGCTCCCAAACTCTGTCCCTAATCTGTCTCAGATTCCAATAAGCCAAGTGCTTATTCTGTGCTTATTGGCTTATTCAGTGAACACTTTGTGCTTTTTCTAGCTTATACTAGTTCACACAACTTATTGGAACTAGTTTCATCCATAGTGGGTCCCACACAAGCTCAGTTGAGCTTATTTGCTTGTTTGGTCAACTGTGGTCAACTGTCACCCTAAAAAGCTTACACAGTACTTATTATTAGCTTATAAAATAGTTGTTTTTACAAAAGTTGTTTATTTTTAGATGTAATTTAGTTTTGTAAAAGAAAAATCCAGAAAAGACAATATAAAAATAAGTGATAGTTTCTATTTAATATAATTAAATTTTAATTTTCATTTTTAGATTTTTATTAAGTAAGTTGTGTTTTTATATTTTTATTAATTTCCTTTTAGGTTAAAGTAATTTTATTAATTTTCTCAGATTTTTATTTTGTAATTGAGTATTTATTAGAATTAAAATTTGTTTAATTAATAATTAATTAATAAATAAGTTTTAAATAGTATAATTAGTTTTTATAAAACAACACCTAGTTTTTATATTTTTTATAGCTTTTATAAGTCATAAAATAGTTGTATAAATTTTTTCATAATTTTCTAAGTCATTTTAGTATTATTTGTAATTTAAAATAGTTTAAATAGTTTAATTAAGATAAATAGTTTTTAATTAATAAAAAGATCATAAAAAGACAAAAATATTTATTTTTATTTTTTATAATTTCTTCAAGTTCATTTTAAGTTTTAGAAATTATTTTTATAAGTTTTTAGTTTAATTTGTAGTATTTATCATTTTTAGTTTTGATTTAAGTTAGTTTTAATTAAAAAGTTAAATAGTTATTAATTAAATAATTAATAATAAATAATAAAATAATCTAAAAAATAATTTTCTTTTTAATTTAATTTTCTTTTAAGTTTAAGTTTATAGAATTTTCATTTTTAACCCTTGTAGTTTATTTTTCTTAAAACTCACCTTTTTCTCAATACGCAATCGCGTCTGATTTTAATTTGGTGTACGTTTAAACGTTTTAGATACCTAGCTTTCACGTAATCATTTCATTAGTTTAATTAAGTCATTTTATTTTATAAAACCTAGTTAAACACACACACACTTATTCATATCCCTGTTCATATTCACTCGATCACAAACTCGTTTTCAATAAAACATCGCACACCTCGTTGGGACATTACGACCCGGGGAAACATTGTATTCCATGGAAGCATTTGTCTCAGACGTTTGACTTGGTTGACCATTCACAAGTGGTAAACTTAGCTGACCGTTTGAGGCGAATCAGTTGTGCTGGGCATGGCATAGGAGGAGATAAGAGCTCATAGGATTGGGGAGTTAAGTGCGCCACCCCATGAATGATATTAAGGAATACAATCCGTCATCCATGCAACTATAACAAGTAATTAACGTGTAAAAGATGCCTAGGGAGTAGTGAAATCTAAGTAAACACATTTTCTCCACTTATTGCTCACAACTTTAGTATAATTTAGTTTATTTTCATTTCTAGTATTTTATTTTGATTGCATCTTTAGTATTGGGTTAGTTGACTAGCAACTAATTCCGCCCAAATACTTCAAACCCGAGATTTTTACTTGCTTTCTAAAAAATATAAAAATACAAAAATAATCATCTCTCACATTAAGAACTAGTATTTAGGTTTTCTAATCCT
The DNA here is from genome assembly GCA_030686995.1 of Artemisia argyi. NCBI lineage: Eukaryota > Viridiplantae > Streptophyta > Magnoliopsida > Asterales > Asteraceae > Artemisia > Artemisia argyi. The sequence continues at coordinate 36,125,609 of CM060679.1, read as the reverse complement.
AGCGACACTATTCCTAGCTGAACGACCAATCCCCCGGTACTTGTCACTATACTATACTACAACGATCAGGTACACTGCCTGGTGGGGGTTGTAAGCTTCTCAAGATCCCTTGAGAGGTAAAGCCTGGTGCGATTCCCACGTATCAATTATACACCACAACACCTTGGATCACACTGATCCAAACACTCCTTAAAACTTGTATGTTTTGTGATTTAGGAAGCAAATGGGTGTTAAGGCTTATGCAACTGATTCAAAACAACTTATAATGATGTGTTAAGCTTAAATCAACACTTAGAAACAGGAAACAACTACAAATGAACAAGATTACTACTTATACTAGTTTAACTGCCAATTTAAGAATTTAAAGTAACTATGATTATTAAATAACAAGGTTCTGATTTTATGCAATAATATAACTAATTGACACTAAATGAACACAGAAAAGCTAAATAAGCAATGATACAGTAGAACACAGAAATGAGTTTTAAGATCTTACAATATGCAATCCTGCTTTGTATCAAGAACCAAGAACCTTAAAACCAATCCTATAGGTCTTCCACAAGACCACTAACCCAGGGCCATCCACAATTCACCCTGCTCCAGCATTCATCTTCATAAACCTCCAAATGTTGACTTTCTTTGACTTTTTTGTGTTTTTGAATTTTTTATACCTAAGCAGTGTTTTATGGTTTCTAAAAGCTTATTTAAGCTTTCTGGGAGCTTATATTAGCCTAAGAGTCCATGGATTCTAATAACAATAACAATACAGCTTAATTAGAAACTTGAAATCAATTTAAAATTGCACAAACTAAATTATAACTTGAAACTTGATTTTTATTAATAAGAAACCTTAAAGATACATTGAAATCAGAGATTACACTGATTTAGAGCTAAATTACACAAGGAAAGTTTGAAAATTACTTAAACGACCTAAAAATAATAAAATTAAGCTAACACCATTCTTCTTGTTCTTCTCTTCTATTTATAGGCGTGGATTACGGTTTGTGATCATCTTCTGAGCATATCCCACTTGATTCAGAGCCGTTGGATCAATGAGGGGCCTCCAATTGAACACCACGTGTTTTGGCGCCAAAACCTGTTTTTGCAATTTGACTCTGATAACTTGAGGGGAGGGGGCATTTATTGTGGTTGTTTTGTTAGGTGCAATTGGGGGTATGTGAGTGGATTGGACGGTGGAAGTGGTGAGGTGATGGATTTGCAGGGCAAGTGGTGTGGGGGAGGGAAGGAGAGGAATGGGGTGTTTGTTTGACTTGGTTTGACCCCAGGGTCAAACTTTGACCCTGGTGGTATTAAAAATGGGTGGTGGGCTGGTGGGCTTGGGGATCACATGGGCCTGGGAATGTTTTTAGTTTGGATTGGATTTAGTTTTAGGTTTGTAACAATATTAAGGGTCCGGTTTGTTAGGGATTTAACACAAGGACCAATTTTGTAATATTCCAAATTTTGAGGGACCAAATCTGGCATTCTTCCAAAGTATTTCATGGGGGTCTTTCTGCCAAGTGAGAATATTATGAGGACCTTAGACGATTTTTCCATTTTAATTTTCCCAAGGACCAAATCTGCCAACATTTCAAACTTCAGGGACCAAATCTGTAATTTCACCAAACTTTTCAACCAAGGACCAATCCTGCCATATATGAGAAGTACAATGACAAAATTTGTTTTTCTCAAAGTTTTAATATCCCAGGGACCATTTTTGTCAATTTTCAAAGTTCAGGGACTAAACTTGCAATTTTGTGAAACTTTGTACCAAAGGGCTAAATATGTCATTTTGTGATTTAAAAGGACCTTTGGTGGCATTTTCAAGTTTTTAGAATAACCAGGGACTAGATTTGACAACTTTTAAAAGATGAGGGACTGAAACTGCCAATTATGCAAACTTTGTTTATTTTTCATCTGTTTTTGATTATTTTGCATCTAAAACATATAAAACACAATCCTGGGATATTTTCATTATTTTGATGCAATTTTGAGTGTTTTTAGATGTTTTGGCAGCTCAGAATAGGTAAAAATAATGAGTATTTACATACTCATCACTTATATGAAAAAAAAAATTGCTGAAACTCTTTTTAAGTATAAATATAACATTTTTCTATGTATTTATATGAAAATAAATTACTAAAGCTCTTTTATAGTATAAATATATTACTATTTAAGCTTGAAAAAAATTTTGTGCTAAGAACATATATAATTAAATGAAAAATAACTAAAATTATGTAATTCGGGTTATTCGGTTCGGTTTTTGGTTATTGGAGTTCGGTTTTCAGTTCGGTTGAATCAAATTTGAATTCGGTTCGGTTAGGTTTGACCCAAAAAAATTTTTTTAACCGAACTAACCGAATAACCTGATAACCGAACTGATGAACACGTCTAGTATAATGCGTTCGAATGATGCATAATATATATATATATATATATATATATATATATATATATATATATATATATATATATATATATATGTACACATGCATATCTATATTTTAAAAATAGATAAAAACGTATATAAAAAAATATATAAAAACACATATAAAAACATAAATAAAAATGTAGATAAAAACATTGATTAAAACATATATAAATATGTATATAAAAAAGTATATAAAAATATTTATAAAAACGTGTATAAAATGTATGTATATAATCTAGTATAAGAACGTACATAAAAACTTATATGAAAATGTATATACAAACGTATATAATAAAGTAGATAAAAATATATATAAAAACGCACATAAAAACGTGTCTAAAAATTTGTGTATAAAAACGTGTAATAAAACGTATATAAATTTTAAAAGTAATTAGAAAAGAGATTTTTTTAGTAACAGCAAAGATTTTTTTTAGAAAACTGGTTTTCGAATTTCTATCAACCTATAAGCAGTTTTTACAACTATTATAAATTTTATAAAAGTTTTAGTATTTCATGAGTATTCTAAAAAGATTAAAAAGCAGTTTTAGTTACTAAATCGTTAAAATATTTTCGTAACTTTTAAAATTCACTTTCTTTTAAAAAAGAAAATTAGTACTTACTTAAGTTTAGTTGTGATAAAAATTTAAGAATTTATTTTGAACTTTTTAGATAGTTTTTAATTTCTATAAAAGTTTTGAGTTGTTAAAAGTTTTTTATTTTTATTTTTTTTAGTTTTATAAATTTATAAGTTAACTACATTTTTGGTCCTTACGGTTTGTCGGGTGTAACACTTATAGTTAATTGAGAAGAGGGTATCTTAGTCATTTCACGTGTCTTAATTAGTTAAACTAACGGTCAACAAAACTTTGGACCAGACTTGTTACGGGTCGTTGGATTCTGGACAGGATCCATTAATTTTTTAAACTATTGGACTAAAACCGTTATACCCGGTAAACCACAAGGACCAAAATGTAGTTAACTCTAATTTTAATATGGTATCAGTGTCGTGTTATATTTTTTTTGCCATCAATCTTTTGCTTTTTCTTGCTTTGTTGCTTGCTTCGCTTGTTTATTCGGTCATAGCATCATGACTGGTGATATTACATCAAACCCACCTAAACAACACATTGATAAAACATGTTCCACTGGTAGTATCAAGGTTTGTATCCCTACACCTCTTGATCTTGATAAGTATAATTCGTGGAGTGGTTATTTAAACGTTTTTGCAAGACTTATGATGTACATCATCATCTAGACGCCCTACCAACATCAACATCAGCAAGCACCTTTACTATTGACTAGCAGGGTACCCGCGCGATGCGGCGACAGGTACTCTGAAATTAAAATTTTGGCGAGCAATGTTTTCTAGCTATATGCGTTTTGTGACAATAACTTTACAAATAGCGAGATTTAAAAAAATAAGAAAAAAATAATAAAAATATTTCATACAAAAATTGTAAAGTGCACATGCGATACTTTTAAAAATATAAAAACCGGTAATATTGTGAAGATAGTTAGATAAGCCTAACCTCACAATTAATTTAACAAAAATTTTCAGATTTAGCCCATACTAATTAAAAATTTACAACCCAACTTTAAAAAATCTAGCAAGCCCATAATTATTATCTAATGTCCAACCCAAATCCACAACAACCCTAGACCCTTTAGAATATAAGTTCTTTATTATGGAAACCTAAACACACATCGCACATTCAAGGTCCCTATCCAACCTTCTCTCCATCTAAAAAAAATTTGCAGTCACCAAATATCTCCTTCTCCAAAATAATACGCGTATTCAATATTTCCAACCTTATAACTCCTTAACAAACGAACACATCACATCAAATAAATCCACCCTTATATCTCCATGGCAGTCACACACCTAAATAGCTCATCTTCCTACATATCAAAAACACAGTATCATAATAACATTTCTTCTATCTCCTTATCACAAACCCGACATAAACCTTCTTTATTTCAACTGTAATCGAAGCACACTATGTTCGTCAAGATCTCATTAAAGAGGTCTTGGGTAGGTTGTTTGTTTGTTGTCCACTTATTACTTTCTAGATTTATGATGGTTTACTATTATACTCTTGTTTTAACAAATAAATTTATGAGTATTAAAGAGAAGATTGAGATTGTTCTTTCTTTGTAATTTCCAAGTTTTGGTTGTTTGATAAGGAGTAGTTATTATGTTGTGTTAACTGTGGTTCTTTCTTTATTTTTATAAGAGACTCTTAAAAATGACCCTACCCTATATAAGGAAGAGATCTAGTTAGAAGTAAATTAAAACAAAAAGTGATAAAAAAAATGACTAGAACCATATATTTGAGATGCAACGACTTGAATTAGATGCATATCTATTCATTAAGACGCACCCCCTAAAGTTTTGAAAGTTATTTTAAAGTTAAAATGGTGCAAATTGATTTTTATGATTCTGTCACATGTATAGGGCAAAATAAAAGAAAATTTACGAAACTTCAAGCGGGCATTTTTTACTTTTCGTAAAAATTTTGGTACCAAACTTATAGCGATGACTGTTGTAGTCACTAAAAAGGCTTTTCCAAATTTAAAAATTAATAATCATATAATGAAAAAAATAAAAAAATGAAAAATATTAAAAAAAAAACACAATGTATGTTAATTAGACTAATACCACAATTAAAAAAAAAAAAAAAAAACATAACTAAATCAAACGATGTTGATGCGTGGATTGTGGTCTACACAAAAGTTTTACTTCTCAAGGGATCTTGAAAAGCTTACAATCCCCATCAAGAAATGTACCTGACCGATGTAGTATAGTAAGTTCGCAAGCACCGGGGGATTGATCGTTCTCCACAGGGAATAGTGTTCGCTAGGATTGAAATTAATCTAAATAGGTCTAGAGGTAAGTGATGATTCTTTTTGTATTTTTATATTTTATAGAAAGCAAGTAAAATATCTCGGGTATTGGAGGAATGGGCGGAATTAGTTGCTAATCAATTAACCTAAATAACTACTTAAACAAATAAAGTAAAATAACAAGAAAATAAAATAGTGAGAACTTCTAATATGGAGAAAAACATGTTTACTTAGATTTCACTACTCCCCAATTATTTTTTATTGATTAATTGGTTTGTCACAATTGCATAGGTGAAGGGTTGCATTCCTTAATACCTTTCGTGGGGCCGTGTACGATCTTCCCCAACTCTATAAGCTTCTATCTCTTCCTATGACGACACGTTTAGTATCCTATCATAGCCTCATTAATAGTTACTTATGCATTAAACACAAGTAATAAAACCGTAGATCACATCCGATTACGTTTCTTAAGATGTTCAAGCAAGTTACCGTATAGGAGATTAGCCAGTTTTCTTAAGCCTAACGCTAAAATCAATCACCCACAATAATTAATGACAAACCAACAACCAATAATCAATAACTAGGTTTCATTAGATCTAAGAAAACACAAATAAACATAAGCTAACATGTTAAAAAAAGAAAAGCATATGATATAATCAAACAACACATAGACATATTAAATGATTAAAGGATAACTTATCTTCAATTGAACATGGAAGAAAAGAGGGTTTGAAACCCTAAACTAGCTGCAAAAGTCGAGTAGGGTTCGTACCCTAAAGTTCCCTACCAAAAGTCCTCTCCAATGAATGAAAAATTGAAAACTATATATAGATTTACATGGGTGATGGCATCCCCTTTTAGTGGCTGACGCCGTCATCTCACCGCGGCTAGGGTTTCTAGTCATCCAATCCAACTTCTTGACGTCGTCTCTATTCAGGTCTTCTGGGCCATCACGCTTGTGCATGATACGTGACGGCTTACTCCAGGTAAAACGTGACGCCGTCAGGTGTTAAGTCTTAATTTCTCTTCTGGCGCGTCAAGTGTAAATGTAATTTCCACCTCTTGTCACATAAGCTGACGCCGTCTCCTTGAACTTCATGATGTCGTCAGGTACAATTTCCAGCATGGATTCTTGACTTTGTCGTTTTCTTCAATTTTTTGCTCCAAAAACGTCCAAAATCCTTCCTTTTCCAGAATTCTCCTCAATAGTACATAAATTGACAAAAGAAGACTTAGGGCTTAAATGACCCCTTAAAAGCATAACAAATTTCTCCTTAACAAATACCCTTACACTTGGGATTTGCTTGTCCTCAAGCAAATGAGCTTTTATTCTAATCAAAATCCAAACTAGGGGTCATTTAACATTAATATAAAAGTAATTACAACAAATGATCATTCCACCTTAATCAAAGTAAGCACGGAGATTATACACTAGCACCTCACATATAGTGTTTGGATACTCTCATCTCTCGGGTGTTATAAACCTAAATATAACTAATGGAAATGGAAAAATATCACTCACTACCTGTCATAGCAAATAGATTACCATAGGCTTGAGAAAGGATCAAAAACCTCCACCACTTGGCGTAAACACCTAGGAAAACTATCAAAGTGGCCTTTTTAAAGGGTTATAACGTTAGGTGTAGGGATATGGAAAACACAGTTTGTTTGATAAAGGGATATTTTACTGGTGGCAAGTTAATTATCTTAGTTAATTACATGTAAAATGCGGCGTTGCTAAGTCAAGACTCGACTCAACTTAGGCTAATCATAAAATAACATAAACTTTAATAAACATAAAAGGAAACGGGATGGTAGCCTGTATGTTTCTTTTTCTTTTTCTTTTTCTTTTTCGTTTTTCTTGATTTTTTTTTATTTTTTTATTTTTTTTAATTATTTTTTTTGCATGCACTCTTGCCCTACTATCCAAAATAATAAATAAAAGGAGCTCGGTTCTCCCCTTATACTTGAACTTTTACATCCAAAATAATAAAACATTTGCGCACATATGGGGGTAATGGTTGATGTTCTTCCCCATTACTCCATAACAATAGTACTTTACCCATGAGTCCCAATCGTCCCAAAACAATATGTACAAGATATGACTCGACTTAGCAACCATGTAATTAATTAGACAATTAACAAAGGGTTAAAACAAATATTGTAACAATAATGCACTAAAGATGAGTGCATACAAGGAAGGCTAAGGTGATTTGGGTGTACATTTGGGGGTGGATTGTAAACAAATTCTTCCTTTAAGTAAATGCTTAAAGTTAGAAACGAAAAAGATAGGCTCTGAGGGGTGTACTGGGGGTATCGTGTACTAAAAATGAGTACATCGCAAAGGTATGAGAAAATTACTTGAACAATGAAGTCAATGTAATTATATAAACATGCTTAAAAACATGGGTTATCCTAATGTCTCTTATCATGTAGTAATTCCAACTACACGAATGTAGTCTCACATGTGGTCTCGGAATGAATCACTAACGTAAGTTCTAGAATTTAAATGCTACCGGTACACTCATAAGCACTAAGGCTTTTCCTAACAAACCTAGGGGCGAACCTCACATATATTGGGGTGAAATTTTTTGAGTGGTACGGTTTTTGTGCTAGTCATATAACTTCTATCCATGAGACGCTTATTAAGACTAAAGTTGCACTACTATATGTCGCAAAAAAATTAAATTTGGTGTGAAAATTATCCTAACAAGTGTTCTCTCAGTTTTATTACACATCTACTATTAGACAAGACAAAAATCAATTGCAATTGTAATCTCTAAGGAATCTTCATTTACCCCCTCCCCCTTACACTTAAGTTGAACATTGTTCCCAATGTTAAATTGAAAAATATATATGTAAAGAAAATGAAAGAATGAAACAAATACTCACCTGATTCGTTTGGTGTGGATGATTTATTAACATGGTTAAATCCTCCTCCAAGAAAATGTGAAAATTCCAAGATTAAAGCAGTGCCAAAAGCTTGATTATCCATGTACATCTTCTTGTCCAATATAACCTGTTAATTAGCTGAAAAACAAACAAGAAAACCTCGCGTAAAATCGGTGGTAAATCTACATAAAATTAAATCCTAAAAAGCAAATAAAGATATAATGCTTGTGGAATGAATGTTTGCAGATTCCTGGAGTTTATAAAATACAGATTTTACAAAACTTTACAATTCCAGTAGAAAAACAAAACCTGCAAAATTTCCAGAAAATTACGCCTGACGTCGTCAGGTGATGCCTGACGCCGTCAGAATTGATCTGACAGAATTCTTATATTTTCTTTCCGAAAAATTTCTAGAAAAACCTATGTTCTAATTCCTGGAATCCTGCAAAACACTCATTATGACTCGATACAAGCATTTGACTCAAACAAATACTAATATGTATCTTTATATCTCATTGTTATCGTTCATGTTCAATCTGTTCTTAAAAACAAATTTGGATTTCCCTTTCACTTATCTTTTGCAAAATACCTTTATATGTAATCAAGACGAAGTTAAAAACAAAATAAAACATTTTCACAAAATGTTTGATACATGAACAATAACAATAAAAACAAAACATACATACGGAAGCAAATAAAATCAAATAAACAAGCAAACAAACAAATAAAGCTTGGGTTGCCTCCCAAGAAGCGCTTTTCTTTATTAACGAGTCTTGTAGCTAGACTCAAAGTCATGCCTTATTACGTGACTCTATCGTTGGTCACGCTCTCTAGGTCATCCTCTAGTTTGGTTTTGTATTCCGGACCTAGTTGTAAGCATTCTTTGTAGAAACCAAATATTTTCTTCATTACGTGGTCTACTCCTCTATGTCTATCCTCATCATTCCTATAATAGACCGCTTGCTTATGCTTCTTCTCGAGGTCCGATAGAAGTCGATATTGCTCTATCTTATAAGGCATTTGGTATGCTAACTCATCGGTCTCCTTCTTGAACCTAACTATCCCTAGAGATGGGTCATAATTCGTTTTAGAGACTTCAACAAATGGCTTTCCAAACACTACTTGAGCTAAGCAATTATCTATTACCGGACGGATATCTTCTACAATCACGAAATTGGTAACATATGTGAAGTTCCCTACTAAAACATGCATCCCCTTAACTCTTTCCACAAAGTTACTTATCCTACATATGTTAGGAAATATCCTAGGTCCAAGTTGCTTTTTCATTATCCGGTTGTAATGGATCCTAGTTATAATGTCTATGGGAGATTTAAAATTGATATAAGCTTTCCATACATGCACATGCCCAATGTTGCATGGTATGTTGATACTGGATGGATTGCCTGCTTTGATTATTGGTGATCCTAGGAAGTATGGTGTCTCGAGGTCATCGAATAAATCCCTATGGTATGCACGTTCTTCCTTAGTTGGTAAACTATCAAAGTAGTCTTCTACATCCTCCACTTCTTTCTCCTTATCCTCCTCAACTTCCTTAACTTCATTCTTAGGTTCATTTACAACTTCAGTCATTTCCCTATCATTCTCTTCCCTATCCTTATCGATTGACTTAATAGTGACAACATTGACAAAGTGAACATGTTTGGATGTTGAGGGGTCCTTGGTTTGGGTTCCCCTACTTGTGTTCCTAGCGTCCTTATTTGGCGGTGTCAACACTTGGTTGTTGAGAGCCTTCAACAAATTGTCAATTTTGTTGGTCATCTCCGTTTGTTGTTGGTTGAATTCAGTTTCAAACCTAGCTATGCGGGCTTCTTGAGACGCCATAAAATTGGACATTAATCCTTCAACATTATTGTTACTACCATAGTTGTTAGAAGGATTGTTGTTGAAAGTACGATTTGAGGATGAACCGTTTGATTGGAAACGATTAGGTGGATTGGAAGAATTGCTTTGAGGAGTGTTTGGGTTTTGTTTCCACCTAAAGTTTGGGTGATTTTTCCAATAGGGGTTACATGAATCACCTTAAGGATTTGGCTCGGGTTTGAAAGTGTACCACATGTCTCCCGCTCCGTTCGTACGCGAGGATGTGTAGTCCGCAAAAGCTTGTTCGGAGAGTTTCATGCAATTACGAGTGTCGTGGGGACCACTACAATACTCACATGAAGAAGTGATTTTGTTCACTTGGCTTGAAAGTTTAGGAGCTTCATAGGATTTCATGAGAAACTTGACTTGGTCTTCAAGTTCCATGATCATACGGTTGGAAGTGCTTGAATTATTCAAAGACAAAGATATTGCCTTGACCGTTTTGTCCAAATCACGGGGATCATTCCAACTTTCATTGTCATAGAGAGCAAGATCTTCTATGAGTTCCCATAATTCTTCCACACTTCGATCACGTAGCTTACCACCGGCTGCTTGGTCAATGGTTCGCCTTGTGGGGAGATTGATATGGTCATAGAAAATTTGGACTTGGAGCCAAAGATCTATGCCGTGATGAGAGACTTTTTGAAGTAAGTCCTTGAAACGAGCCCATGCTTTATAAATAGTTTCGTCTTGACATTATTGGAACATCAAGATGTCATTCTTTAACTTTGTGGTTCTTCCCGGTGGGAAAAATTGAGCAAGGAAACGAGAGGTGAGATCATCCCAAGATGTGATAGATCCCGCGGGTAAGTGCTCAAGCCATTGACTAGCTTGGTTACGTAGAGAGAATCGGAAGATACACAATCGGGTCGTCTCTCGAGTGTCAACATCAAGGTCTATGGAATCTACGATTTTGAGAAAATCCTTGAGATGTTGGTTTGGATCTTCGGAACAAAGTCCATCCGCTTTGCACCAACCGGATGGTGTCGGATCGCAAGGGAGACACATTGGCTCCTTGAGTGAGCTCAATGGTGTTTCGATAGCCTTGGTGGCTAGGTTGGGAGTATTCTTCTAACGTGCGGGCTCTAGGAGGTTGGTTTAGTTGTGGTGGTTTTTGTTGTGGTGGGTTGATGGGATCAAAGATATTACCACCTTCCATGATGGCTGATGGTAATGGTTATGAACAAAGAAACGAAGAAATGAGATAGACTAAAGAAAACCTATAAAATAAAAATAAAAATCTCACTAGAAAAGAATCTAGTGAGTAGACCTAATAAAGATAAAATTCAACCTAAACAATAACTATTCCCCGGCAGCGGCGCCAAAAACTATGATGCATGATTGTGGTCTACACAAAAGTTTTACTTCTCAAGGGATCTTGAGAAGCTTACAATCCCCACCAGGCAGTGTATCTGACCGATGTAGTATAGTGAGTTGGCAAGCACCGAGGGATTGATCATTCTCCAAAGGGAATAATGTTCGCTAGGATTGAAATTAATCTAAATAGGTCTAGAGGCGAGGGATTATTCTTTTTGTATTTTTATATTTTATGGAAAACAAGTAAAATATTTCGGGTATTGGAGGAATGGGCGGAATTAGTTGCTAATCAATTAACCTAAATAACAACTTAAACAAATGAAGTAAAATAACAAGAAAATAAAATAGTCAGAACTTCTAATATGGAGAAAAGCGTGTTTACTTAGATTTCACTACTCCCTAATTATCTTTTATTGATTAATTGGTTTGTCACAATTGCATAGGTGAAGGGTTGCATTCCTTAATACCAATCGTGGGGCCGTGTATGATCTTCCCCAACTCTATAAGCTTTTATCTCTTCCTATGACGACATGTTTAGTATCCTATCATAGCCTCATTAATAGTTACTTATGCATTAAATACAACGAATAAAACCGTAGTACACATCCGATTACGTTTCTTAAGACGTTCAAGCAAGTTACCATATAGGAGATTAGCCAGTTTTCTTAAGCCTAACGCTAAAATCAATCACCCATAACAATTAATGACAAACCAACAACCAATAATTAATAACTAGGTTTCATTAGATCTAAGCAAACACAAATAAACCTAAGCTAACGTGTTAAAAGAAAGAAAAACATACGATATAATCAAACAACACATAGACATATTGAGTGATTAAAGGATAACTTATCTTCAATTGAACATGGAAGAAAAGAGGGTTTGAAACCCTAAAATAGCTGCAAAAGTTGACTAGGGTTCGTACCCTAAATTTCCCTACCAAAAGTCTTCTCCAATGAATGAAAAATTGAAAACTATATATAGATTTACATGGGTGACGGTGTCCCCTTTTAGTGGCTGACGTCATCATCTCGCCGCAATTAGGGTTTCTTGTCATCCAATCCAACTTCTTGACGCCGTCTCTCTTTAGGTCTTCTGGGCCATCACACTTGTGCATGATACGTGACGGCCTACTCCAGGTAAAACGTGACGCCGTCACGTGTTAAGTCTTAATTTCTCTTCTGGCGCGTCAAATGTAAATGTAATTTCCACCTCTTGTCATATAAAATGACGCCGTCTCCTTGAACTCCATGACGCCGTCAGGTACAATTTCCAGCATGGATTATTGACTTTGTCTTTTTCTTCACTTTTTTGCTCCAAAAACGTCCAAAATGCTTCTTTTTCCAGAATTCTCCTCAAAAATACATAAATTGACAAAAGAAACGATTTAAGGTAATAATTGATCATATTATCATGACTTAGGGCTTAAATGACCCCTTAAAAGCGTAACAAATTTCTCCTTATCAGATGTGTTAAAAACGTTAGTGCTTTTATTTCTATTAGCGATTTTCGTTCTGTAAGCGCTTTTCGTATTGTTAACGCTTTTTGTTTTGAGCATAAGATTCAGTTTGCGCAAATAATGGGAAATGATTTAACCGATCAAGGATTTGTAGATTTAGAAGTTTCATGTAGAACTTATATTGTTCGATGGTGGAGGTGGCAGAAACTTCTACAAGTGCGGTGAAAGTGGGCACATGTCTCTGGAATTCCCTGAAGGTGGTAGAGGGGGTGGAGGGTATGGTGGTGGTTGGAGCTCAATAGTGGATTAGGGAAGTAACAAGGCATCTGATATGGGTAAAAAGGAAGATAGTGGTGGTTATGGTGGTGGAGGCAACGGTGGTGGTTGGAGCTCTTCTGGGGATAGTGGTCATATGTCTAAGGAATGCCCCCAAGGTGGAGGCAGTGGTGGTGGTAATAATGAAGAGGCTCCTCGCGGAGTATTAAGGTGGATCCTCTTGCGGTAAGCAAGAAGGTGGATCCTCTTGGAGCAGTAAACAGGAAGGTGGACCATCTTGGAGTAGCAAACAGGATGAAGGATCCTCATCATGGAGTAAGCCTGATGGTGTGGGCCTGGTTAGAGCAAACAAGATAGGGGTGGTGGTGGTGGCAACGCCTGTTGTTTCCGAGACTGTGCTCGTGAAGAACTTTGAAGAAATGAAGTTTCCGAGTGGCTATAAATTTATATGGTTAAACTGAATGCACTTCTGAGTTGTTTGGCAATGTGTTTAATTCATCACATTTGGGAATGGTAAGCCAAATGCCTTTTATAAATCAAATATTCCTATCAGCATGCATGTACATTATAAAGAACCTAAAGTTGACCGGTTGTGAATATGGCAGTGGGTTGTAAGTTGATCTCGAGGTTATCTAACGGCGGGGAATAAGTGATTTTGAAATAGGGAGCATGGAAAGACTTGACAAAACAGAGTAAAAGTAAAAAACTTTATTGACTTTGACCAAAAAACGATAGTGACGACATGTTGTTGCTATATGTCATCGCTAAAAGCTAAAACTTTTATTTATTTTTTACCATAAAAACAGATCTGGTTAACTCTTATCCTCAAAACCCTTATACACACAAACTCTTATCCTCACACCATCACATTCACCACCACCACCACCACCCGGTTTTGTGGCTTATGTAGATGGAGCTATGTGAATCTTTTAAGTGTCCATGTAGAAGAGGAAATGTAGTACAGAGAAAATCACATCAACCTCAAAGTCGTGGTAGACTTTTTCTATGCATGTCCTTTTTCAAAAGCGAATAACTATAAACTTTTTATTTATGTAATATATAAATGATTTGGTTGTTAAAAAGACTTATTTTTTTAATGATTTCCTTACTATGTAACAATAAACAAAAAGATTATGGATGTGGATATTTTATATGGAAGGACGAGCATTGTCTCCGTCTACCACGTTCTTCTCTATTCTTCTTAAGAACCTTCAACACCTCCAAGTTCTTCTGCGGGACCTTCTGGATCTGCACCAAGTCTGGAAACGTAGAGTGCTCAAATTGCAAGTTCTTGACTCTAAAGATAAAGATATTGGAGGCAACACTAGATCTGAAAAAGCATCCCGAGAACATCACATGTTAGTATGTTGGAATACTTTATGAGCTTTTAAATGACATAGAAAAACTTGGTATGGAGTAGTTTTTCATTTAGCTTTTAAATGACATGGAAAAACTTCACTAGTTTTTCATTTGTCCTATCTACTACCGGCGTCCGGCGGAGCAATGATCTTCTGTTTTTTATTTGAATGTGTTAATGATTAAATTCAACAATTTGGAATGATATTTTAGTTATTTATGCTCGATTTAGTTAACTTTCAAGTTAATTTGATCACTGGTTAATGAGATCATGTTCACTTTTGAATCATTTTTAATCATTTAAATAGTTTATAATTAATCTAAAGTATTTTTAAATCATTTATATTGAATTTAAATCATTTTTAAATTATTTATAATTAACTTAAATACTTTATAATTAATTTAAATTATTCTATATCATTTATAATTAATTTAAATTTATTTAAAAAAAACTTTTAATTAATTTAATCATTTATAATCAATTTAAATTTATTTAAACTATTAAATTAAATCACCTAAACCTAAAATGACGACTTTTAGCGACTACATGTCATCGCTATAGGTTTAGAAAGTAAATGTTCCTCCGGCAGGAAATAAAATTTTCCATAGCTGGGTAAACCGTGTTGTTGCTAAAACCTATAGCAACTACATAGTCGTCGTTATAGGTTTTAGTCCAAGTGAAAATATTTCATATCACTCGTTTTTGTCGTCTAGCTCACCTTTAGTGCCGACTTAGCGACGACATGTCGTCGCTAAAGGATTTGATCAAAGACGCGGCCATGGAACTGACTATTTTGTTGTGTAGCGGACCTTTAGCGACTACATCAGTAGTGGCTAAAAGTCGCCCATCGCGAAACGTAGAAAATGACGTAGTGACCATGATACCATTTGTTACAACCCGGTAATTTGAGACTTAACATGTTACGGTTAAACATGAATCAATGAAACTAGAAACCGGTTTAGTTTATGTGAGATTTTATTTTGGAATATTGTTACTTGATACTTGAATTTGCCCCGTAGAACTTGAGTTTGAGCACAATGCGAGTCGGAACAATTTAATGTAACTAGAAGGGTACCCGCGCAATGCGGCGGCGGGTACCCAATGACTATTTTTATGGCGAACAAATGTTTTTCATGTGACTTTTTAAGCGCAGTAAGCCGACTAACATTTTTTTTTTGATTTTTCTTAACAATTACAAAATAATTCAAATACATTTTAAACATTACAAATAAAACTTCAAATAAAATGACTAAACTACTAATCCATCATCACATTTATCATACCAACCCATGTATATTTGGATAAGCCCATTAATGGTCTAGATTTTCGAATAGTCCAACTACTAATTCATCAACACATTTACTACATGATGATGATGATGGATTAAATGGGCCGTTACAACTCACAAGTAAATGGGTTTTATGAATATTAAAGTTGGCACAATTGAAGACATTTTTACATTTGAAGGTTGGCTTGTTAATTTCAATTTCCTAATAAAGAAATGTTTTTGGTCTTAAAAATTTTTAAGACTTTTAAATATAGATGTCCTAAATACATTATAAGGTATAATAGAAACATTTCATTTTGACGCGCTAAACGAATATAGACATATTTATAACCATTTTTAACAGAAAAATAATTTTGAAAACATTGATGCAACTTAGAACGGCTTACGAACACGTTTGCTACGCTAAACGAGCCGAGAACTATTTTATCAAAAGTTTTACAAAATTACACAACAAGTCCTTGTGATAAAATATCGGCCGCACCCTAAATTTTTGAGAAATGGCAACTTTGGCCCTTGTGGGGATATAACAACACACCCCCCATCATCCTCATTTACACAAACCCTACATCCTATCCCTCCACGCTACCGCTACCACTACCACCACCACCACCACCACCACCACTGCTTACGCACCGGGTAACACCACTACCGCCCACATCACAGCTATCACCATCCACCCTCACCTTTACTTCATGGTGGTGAACCTATTTTGAAGATCCACGCGCCTTCAACCCCCGTACCGCCACCATTCACGTACCGTCCTTGTGGTTTATTGTAGATCTGTAGGTAAGAAGGTGAGCCACACCGATTCACACCTTGTGTGACTCGGTGTGAATCAAAAGCACGTTTTAACGAGTTAGTTTTAATAACAACGATTTGGTTTGGGATATAAACAAATGGGATAACTATTTTACGAACTAAAAACAAATAAAAATGGTTTGGTATCAAGCTTGTGGTCACGGTTTAGCGTTTAAATTTGTGTTTGGATGTGTTGTCATGCGTACGAAAAAGGGATAAGCTCGACCGAGCTTATTATGAGTTTATCTGATTATTTTGTTTGGTTGTGTACTTATTTTCTGGTCCGTTTGGAATACCTGGTAACTCACGGTTGATGTTTTAGGCTTTTAGCCGAGATCTTTGGTCTCGACGATGTTATGCTTTTGGTCCGTTCGAATATTGAGTCATGAGAGTCCTAGCTGAGACCATAAGGTCTCGGTGATAGTTATTTTAATCATCTTTAGGTTGTGACAGATTGGTTTGCATTTGTGTGGATTTTGGATTTGGAAATGGTTACGGGTTAATATTATTGTTATTGGTTCAAGCCGAGACCCCGTGGTCTCGGCAAGGTGAGTAACATGTTTGACCGGTTGGTTGTAGCAATTATGAACATGGTTTTGAATTAGAACTCGAGAGGATTTATTTGTGAGGTTATAACTTGGATTTGAATAAATCATGATGTTTGGCCAAGGCGTGTGTTAGCTGAGAATCCGTGGTCTCGGTGTGTCCTCGACAGCCTAAAATGGACATTATTACTTGGATATGGTTGATGCATTGACTAGTTGACCCGGTTTATGACCAAGGAGTTGATATGGAATTGTGACTCGAAATGGAAGTATTATAAGAGAATATGTAATAAATACGCTTATTTGAAATATTAATTTGCAAATGCTAATTTGCTAACTATTTCGAGACTAACAACAGGGAGATTTATAATATAACGAGTTAATTTTTGGAAAAGAGAACGTAGGAGACATGAGGGTTATTAAACGTTTTGGGGCGCATTTATCCTAGGTAGGGCTGTAAACGAACCGGACGAATACGAACGGAGCCCCGTTCATGTTCGTTCATTTTATTTTAACCGGACAAATAAACGGACATGGACGCTTAAACGGACGAATTTTCTTGTTTATGTTTGTTTATTAAGAAAATGAATTGTTCATGTTCGTTTATGTTCGTTCATTAAGAAACTAAACGAACTTTAAACGAACATAATCGATCGAACATAAATGAAAATAGACAAACAAATATAAACTTTATTGAATTCTTCACAATATATTGTTTTATAAGTGTTGATTTGTTTAAACAAACCAATTTTTAAAATTATAAAATTAAAAGATATGATATATGAATATAAATAGATAAATAAACATAAACGAACTTTAATGAACACATAATCGGACGTTCACGAACATAAATGAACGAACGAGACTTTTGTTTATGTTCGTTCATTTAACTAAACGAACGTAAAATATTGTTCATGTTCGTTCATTTAATAAACGAACGAACATAAACGAACTTTTTACCGAACGGTTCATGAAATGTTCACTGAACGTTCAGTTCATTTACAGCCCTAATTTTAGGATAGCATATTCAAATTGTTTGGAATGACTTGGGATCGGGTTCATTATTATTGACCCGAGGGTATTGATAATGAAAATATGACTAAGAACGAATTATACTTGGTGACTTTACTTATGATAACCTGAAGAAAAAAGAGATAACAAATTTTCCAAGGAATGATAACTAAAATTTTTTTATTTGTTATTTAACATATACTATTACACAAAAGTGATTTTTAAAGTATACAAGTTAACTATATTTTTATAGGAAACACGAAAGTTATTTGACGTTCCGAGGCACATTAACAAGGGGATACCATATGTGGATTTATTGGATTACGTGGTATATTGTTTAATTACTTGATGATTGATTGGTAGTCAGGTAACTCGAGATATTTGCAACACCAGAATTGAAGCGTGAACAATAATATTTACAACTTTTGTTATATAAACATATTGGGAAGTAATGAAGTCGTTCGACTTGGAACGCTTTATAAGCAAATGAGCCATTACGAATGTTTGTTTTAATATATAAACAAGGATATTTTATGAAAACAAATGGGATTATGAAAATATACCGACGACTACTAATCCTTCACCTACTTGGTGTGTTTGTTATGTGATCCTTATGAGTCATTTCGGTCGTCACTCCTTTATTTTTGACATGTTTTTCGCGATGATTCCATTATCGTCACTTGTTTTGGCGTGTGTATACTTGAGTCAGCGTCTTTTCACCACTACACGAACGATTATACCAAACGCATGTAAAAGGGATAAAACGAGACTATTTTTTGAAACGGAACTTGATCATTTTGGAAATGGAATTGGATTATTTTGGGAATAGAAATAGTTAACTATTGGAAACTGTTACACTTTTTGGGATATACGTTAAGAGTAGTTTTATATTATTAGTTTGTGCCGAGTCCGTTGTGCCATGCTGCCATAGTTGTTGTTGTGCTATACTACCCTTGAGCATTGTGTTGTACTACTGTTTGGTTTAGGGTTACTGCATTGCTGGACTGAGGTGAGTTTCATAGCCCCACTTTACTTATAACTGTTTACTGAAACTTTGGGGGAGAAAACATGCAAAACAATTTTGATGGACCTACTACTGCTTTTTGATTTGCTATAACTTGTTGACTGGCTAAGGTCAGATATAACTAGGGGCTGGCTAGGGCCCTACTGTGATTGTCAATATAAGAGAGGGCTCGTTGCTCTATTATATTGATGTTGGATTTCTTATGTTTGTTGACATTATGTGGATAATGTGATTTATATTTAACTTAGTCCAGTATAGCAAATTGTTGACTAGGTCCACTGTAAGAAACTGCTTAAACATATGAACTCATCAGCGTTAGCTTATTTCAAAAAATAATAATAATAATAATAAAAAATAAGCGTTAGCTGACCTTTTTAGCATGTTTTCTTAGGTAATTAGCGATGATGTTATGGATTTACTACTTGTTTGGAGGCTTGGCAAATGGGCATGGTTGAATGATCAATTGGCACTTTGATAACTGTTGTGACCTACCGTTATGTTTATTTTGGGCTTACTTATGCATTTTTAGGATAGTTGTAAACTTTAATTATTGGTTTGAAAGTTTTATTAATGGATGACATATTTCCGTTTCCCTATGCTTGTGTTATGTACCAATCCTAGTAGCACCCCAAAACTTTGATTAAAACTTCCATTGTACCAAATTTTAGGGGTGTTACACTATTCCAACTTCAAATTAAAGTATAACAAGGAACCACGCCTAACTTAATTGAAAGCATACCAACTTAAACTGTTGATATAAATAATGTATAAAAACGTTATTAATATCTTTCGATATCCTTAAGTTTTGACGATCACAAAATATAAGAACATTAAACGCAAAGTTAATACGTAAACAAGTTTTAAGCAAGTTTATATCATCTCATCCAACATAATCACTTAAGGTATGAATAAACAAGTGACTAATACATTTTATGATCAAAGGGATGTTTATTTAAATAATACAAAGTTTATAAAATTAAATAAACTTATTATATATTTTTGAAAAATATTTTTGGTAATAAAGAAAAATGTTTTATTCATAATAAATATATGAATTCAAAATTTTAACTAAAATCAGTTAGTTTTTCACCAAATAAATTTTCCCCAGAAAAAGACAAGAAAACTGCAGTTTTCGTCTGGGCGGCCCCCTTAATTATAAGGGCGGTCCTCTTAATTTTAAGGGGGTCGGCACACAATTAAGGGGACCGGCCACGCTCCCCTGTCAGATTCTGTCAGAAATTTTTTCCTATAAATACCACCTTAAATCTGGAATTTTTCCCTACCTCTTGCACGAAAATTTTCAGATCCAAATCTCTCTAAACATCCTCCTAAAAACCCTTTGATCATATAATTGTTAATCTTTGTTTCAAGTGATTCATTCCCTCACCTCTCATCTCTCAAAGTGCAAGAGAAGAATACTCCTTCAACATCAAGTTGTGAAGTATTGTAGATTTGTGTATATAGTCTAGTTGTTGTGTACATTCATTGTAAATGTGTGATAGTAGTGTAACTAGATAGATCTAGGAGTAGAAGTTGTGAATAGAAGTCAGTGTTGCAAAAATCGGCTGAGGCGGCCGATTAATCGGCGATTAATCGGCCTCGGCCTTGGAACTTGGAGGAAATTCCAAGGTAATCGGCCGATTAATCGGCCGAGGCGGCCGAGGCGGCCGATTAATCGGGAAAAAATCGCAACTCGGCCCCCGACCGCCTCGGGACCGATTCACGATTTTTGCAACATTGATAGAAGTAGTGAGATACAAGTAGTGGTGTGAAGAAGAAGTAGTGGAGTAGTGTGAAGTTGTGAAGTAGTAGTGGTGTGTACAAGTTGTGAAGAAGGTGTGCCAAGTCGTGAAGAAGTTGTGTAGAATGTGTGGATAAGTTGTGATGAAGTTGTGGTGTGTATATTCGTGTGTAAGGTTTTCTGTTGACATAGTGAAGAAAACTCTCGAGTAGGTGACTCGAGGAGTGGAGTAGGGCAAGGAAGGTGTCCTTGTAGCCGAACCACTATAAATCCTTTGTCTCGCGGTTACATCTTTCCATATCTTACTTATTATCTTGCTTATATCGTTATTACTTTTGTAGACGTAGACGTATATGTATAGTTGCTCATATAGTGCTAGTATTGATTTTACTTAAAGATCAAACAAAAGTTTCATTCACAAAACAAAGTTTTTACAATCAAACTAAAAAGGTAACATACATTTAATTGATCATTTCGATCAAGTATAGTTTTCATACAAAATATAACTAAGGATTATAAAATAAACGTTTACTTACTTATCTCTCGTATATAGCTATAATTGTTTATATTATGCATGTATTGATTTCACATACTTAGTTTGCATTATTATTATTGCTCATACTTAGATATAGTTGTTCATATTGTTCAAGACTTGAATTCACATAAGATCGAATCAAAGTTTTAAGAGTAAACAAGACTTTTAAACAACTAAGTTTTCATAAAACTAAAAAGACGTAAAATTATTCAACTCCCCCTTCTAGTTTTCCACAATTGGCATCAGAGCTACGTTAAACAAGATTTTTAAAATATACTGTATTTTAAAACATGTATCGATCTATGGAATCGGAAAAATATTTAGAAGGGCAATCTATGCAAAGACCACCACTATTTGAAAGTGATGGATTTTTATATTGGAAAAATAGATTCGAAACTTATGTGAAATCGAAAGATCTTGATCTTTGGCATGTCATTACTTTTGGTGATTTCCCCCTATTCAATATAATTTTGAAACTAAAATAGATGAAATTGTATCTTTTGAAAAATAAAATGATGATTTGAAAAGGAAACTAGCAAAAAATAATGAGGCTAAAATGGTTATTTATAATGCGTTACCAAGCAAAGAATATGAAAGAATTTTTATGTGTAAAACCGCAAAAGATTTGGGATTCTTTACTAATCACTCACCAAGGTAATAGTCAAGTTAAAGATAATAAAATAGATCTTCTTGTTCAACAATATGAACAATTTACGATTTCGGAAGAGGAATCAATAGATAATGCTTTTGCTAGGTTTAACACTATCATCACAAGTTTAAAAGCACTTGATGAGAAATTTTCTAGTAAGAATTTTGTTAGGAAATTTCTTAGGGCTCTTCATCCAAAATGGCGAGCTAAAGTTACGGCGATTGAAGAATCGAAGAACTTGTCAACTCTTAAACTTGATGAGTTGATCGGCAACCTGAAAGTCTATGAAGAAATAATAAAGAAAGACTCCGAGATGGTCAAAGGAAAAATGGAGCAAAGCAAATCAATTGCGTTGAAAGCTAAAAAGGACTCTAGTGACGAGGAATGCTCAACCTCCAAAAGTGATGAAGAGTATGCTATGGCCGTACGAGACTTCAAGAAATTCTTCATAAGACGAGGAAGATACGTTAAACAACCATATAATGAAAGAAAGTGTTTTAAGTGTGGAGATCCAAATCATCTTATTGGAGAATGTACGAAATTATCAAGAAGTCAAAACCACAAGGCCTTTGTAGGAGGAGCATGGAGCGATAGTGATAATGATGAAAAGGAGACAACAAAAAATGAAAAGTGTCTCATGGCAAAGGCATCCGATGAGGTACATTCTAAAACCGAATACTATAGTGATGAACATTTATCTTTAGATGAAAAAGACTTAGATAACGAATATAGTAGATTGTGTAAATTAGGTCAAAAGGTCATAGCTAAAAATAAGTCACTAAAACATATTAATAATAAATTAGAAAATGAAGTACTCGAATTAAAAATTAAACTACAACATTTGGAAAAAGAAAAAGAAGTTTTTATAGAATGTAAAACATGTTTAGAGGTCAAAAATGAAAACGAAAAATTTAAAGATGAAATTTTCAAACTTGACAAGTTGAAAAATAGTAGTAACTCACTTAAGAAAATAATAAGTGTTCAAGAAACTTTGGGAGATAAAACCGGTCTAGGATTCGACTTAACTAAGGTTTCAACTAGTGAAAATAAAAATGGAAAGTTTGAATGTGAATCTAGTAAACAAAAACATTAGACTCAAAACCTAAGTATGTACCTATAAAAGATAGAAAAATACCTATTGCGAGTGATGAGGAAGTAAAAAGTTTTTATAAACCATCATTAAAAGCCAAAACCGGATTTTCTAAACCAAAATTAAAATCTAAAACTCCACCTCCAAATAGACCAAATAATCCTCATCCTCGGTCTAAAACCCCTCAACATAGGAGAAATCAAGGTAGACAACATTTTTCTAATAATAGTCACCCAATGTGGAATTATCCATATCAACCAAGCTTCAACCCATGGGGAATACTTTCACCATACATGCATCCTAGTCAATTGCAAACCATGTTTGGTTCAAACAACTTTGGACCAATGAGACCATGGGAACCAAGTGGCTAAGTTGTCACTTTTGAAAATATTGGTATCTCATCTACAAATGGCTTCTACAAGTCAACATGGCATCTTGAAGTGTTTGAAGAAACTTTATTGAATACTATAAGGTACGCGTTTCTTTTAAGTTCATCGTTAAAATTTATATTCTTAGATTAACAACTAGTTAGAATAATGCTTAGTTATATAGCTAGTTATACTTACTTACTCACGCATTATGAACCCCTCTTAGTTGGCTTTCCTAGGATTATAATAAAATTGTTCGTTGTCGAACAACATAGAAAATGGAAATCTTCTATGTCCACTAGTAGAAAACTCATGGTGATGAAGTGAAATGAGTCAAGTGGATTAATTATTAACATAGAAGTAAGATTAGATTTTTCGTGTTAGAAAACTATGGATGAAACAAACTCTGGTAGACTATGGCATTAACTTAGATAAGTGTGCAACAATAAATGAGCTATAGAAGTTAGGATATACCCTATTCAACACTCTCACATCAAACATATAGAACTACGTCATCAATCACTTATGATCATAGGTTATGTAGAAAAGGTAGCTTTGGAAGATAACATTGCCGATATGTTTACCAAACCCCTTAAGCGTAAACTATTTAATCACTTGCGTTTAGGATTAGGAATGATGGAGCAAATTGATTAAATTCTTGGAATACTTAAAATCTTCTGAAAAATCAAAGTTCTAAAAATTTCTTTTCTGTCAGATGGGCGGACCCCTTAAATTTATATGGGCGGCCCCCTTAAACATTAAGGGGACCGGCCTCACTTTAAGGGGGCCGGCCATCTGAGAAATAAATTTCCAAGTTTTTTCTACTTTTTCACTAATCTGAGTCTAGGATTCTATTTTGCACAAAATCAGGAATTGGGATATTTTGTTATTGCATCAATATGTTTTCAAAGGAAACCCCAATTCAATTTTTAAAATCATTCTCACGTTTAGGAGAACTCATTGTTGAATAATGATAAAAACGTTTTTCTATCAAACCATGCACAATAGTCTCACTCTCGTTGTCTATATGTATATAATCCAATATATACATATACATGACACTTAGAAGTAAGCAAAGCTAAATCAAGGAGATCAAGGATCGTTTCTTAGGAAAATTTGTTTTTCTTTTATAGGAGTCGAAACGATCTTAACTCCGTATTTGTTTCATATAGGCTTACACTAGAACAAAATCAAGAATTACACTATCACATTTGTTCCATCACTAGTGTCTCACTCATTAGTTGCTTTTGCCCTTGCACTAAGTTAGTCATGTTAGGTAGAATGCCTTAATTGCTTGATCTATTACTTTATTAAGTTTGCATGCATGCGTAGTTGTAATTATATTACTTGTATGTTTGCCTATATACTTTTCATGCATATTCCATTAAGATAATACATGCATAGTTGCCTAAAGAGTTGGAGTTGCCCAAAACCAAACCTCGTAATCTTTACACACTCAAACCACCAAAGTGAAATGAAAAACCAAGGCATCCCTTCCGTGAACATCGCTATTTCACTCTCACCAATCACACCACTTGATACTCATCTCCCATCCTCACCAATAACTCCATCTAGTCATCCTCACAAAAAGATTCAACCATGAAACCATTCCCTACACTCTACAAAGTGTGTCATCACCACTACAACTTAACCCATGAAGGTCACACCATACTTCATGATACACAAACCTCATGTTCACTCAAATGAACCCTTTCACAAACCACATCATAATAACCAACCATCCATCACATTACCCAAGTACACCTCCATCACCTCAAATCCAACACACATCACCATAATCCACCTTGGATTCACCAAAAACTTCCATTTCCAAAACATCAAAGAAACAAAAGATCCTCCATCATCACCTTCGTCCGAACAATGAAAGTTCGTTGAGGAGCTCAAAGAAGCTCATGAGCTTAGTGCTCTTCTTGTCATGCATCTTGTTCTATGCAACTTGGACCAACCACCTTTATCACCCTACTCAAATTATCTCCCTCACTCACTCCACTTAAAGCAAGTTGAGCATCATACGCACTATTGTCCTTGTTTCATTTACCTCCAAAAACAAATCATTCTCTTGGAAGAACACCTCACTTGGATTGAATACCTCCTCACTAGGAAAAACTCAACCCCATCACTCACTCAAGACACCAACAATTCATCAACAGCTCCGAACCCACAACTTACCATTGAAAATGCATCCGTAGACATCACCCTTTCATTATCACCCATAACATCCCTTAATGCACACTTCTCCTCATCACCAATCAACCTACCAAAATTCAATCCTAACCCATGAAGCTTACTTGAAGCCAACAACCATGCTTCCCATCAACAACCACCAAACTCTCCAAACACCATTCCAACAAAAATCTATCTCCACTAAATCCAACTACCATGATTCCCATCTACAAATTAATTCCCCACAAACCTTTTGTGTTCCAAGCAAGTCCAAGAGACCTCAAGTTGGCAACTTAGTATTATCTAGTGTAATTTGCTAGAAAAGCATATATATATGCTTATGTATTAATGATTATGTTTTCAACATAATCTATTTAAATTATTCCTGTTAGTTATCTTATATTTGTTCCATGCATATATATATATATATATATATATATATATATATATATATATATATATATATATATATATATATATATATATATATATATATATATATATATTGCTTGTGCTCTAAATATTTTTGCAAGCATTCCATATCTCGATTTCTTATGACCTCAAACGAGGGGGAGTATACTTCAAGAGGGAGCTATACATTCGTCGGGATAACCTTTTTGATGTTAATAAAAAGGGGGAGAAGTGATATAAACTCACACTAAAAACTTGCATATATATTAATTTTTAGTTTAATGACTTTAGATTTTGTAATCATCAAAAAGGGGGAGATTGTTGATATAAATAATGTATAAAAACGTTATTAATATCTTTCGATATCCTTAAGTTTTGACGATCACAAAATATAAGAACATTAAACGCAAAGTTAATACGTAAACAAGTTTTAAGCAAGTTTATATCATCTCATCCAATATAATCACTTAAGGTATGAATAAACAAGTGACTAATACATTTTATGATCAAAGGTATGTTTATTTAAATAATACAAAGTTTATAAAATTAAATAAACTTATTATATATTTTTGAAAAACATTTTTGGTAATAAAGGAAAATGTTTTATTCATAATAAATATATGAATTCAAAATTTTAACCAAAATCAGTTAGTTTTTCACCAAATAAACTTTTCCCAGAAAAAGACAAGAAAACTGCAGTTTTCGTCTGGGCGGCCCCCTTAATTTTAAGGGGGCCGGCACACAATTAAGGGGACCGGCCACGCTCCCCTGTCAGATTCTGTCAGAAATTTTTCTCTATAAATACCACCTTAAATCTGGAATTTTTCCCTACCTCTTGCACGAAAATTTTCAGATCCAAATCTCTCTAAACATCCTCCTAAAAACCCTTTGATCATATAATTGTTAATCCTTGTTTCAAGTGATTCATTCCCTCACCTCTCATCTCTCAAAGTGCAAGAGAAGAATACTCCTTCAACATCAAGTTGTGAAGTATTGTAGATTTGTGTATATAGTCTAGTTGTTGTGTACATTCATTGTAAAGGTGTGATAGTAGTGTAACTAGATAGATCTAGGAGTAGAAGTTGTGAATAGAAGTAGTGAGATACAAGTAGTGGTGTGAAGAAGAAGTAGTGGAGTAGTGTGAAGTTGTGAAGTAGTAGTGGTGTGTACAAGTTGTGAAGAAGGTGTGCCAAGTCGTGAAGAAGTTGTGTAGAAGGTGTGAATAAGTTGTGATGAAGTTGTGGTGTGTATATTGGTGTGTAAGGTTTTCTCCGCCATAAGGGAGCTTGTTGACATAGTGAAGAAAACTCTCGAGTAGGTGACTCGAGGAGTGGAGTAGGGCAAGGAAGGTGTCCTTGTAGCCGAACCACTATAAATCCTTTGTCTCGCGGTTAGATCTTTCCATATCTTACTTATTATCTTGCTTATATCGTTATTACTTTTGTAGACGTAGACGTATATGTATAGTTGCTCATATAGTGCTAGTATTGATTTTACTTAAAGATCAAACAAAAGTTTCATTCACAAAACAAAGTTTTTACAATCAAACTAAAAAGGTAACATACATTTAATTGATCATTTCGATCAAGTATAGTTTTCATACAAAATATAACTAAGGATTATAAAATAAACGTTTACTTACTTATCTCTCGTATATAGCTATAATTGTTTATATTATGCATGTGTTGATTTCACATACTTAGTTTGCATTATTATTATTGCTCATACTTAGATATAGTTGTTCATATTGTTCAAGACTTGAATTCACATAAGATCGAATCAAAGTTTTAAGAGTAAACAAGACTTTTAAACAACTAAGTTTTCATAAAACTAAAAAGACGTAAAACTATTCAACCCCCTTCTAGTTTTCCACATAAACTAATTACTAAAGTGAACTCTATTCCTACTCTCCTTATAAGAAGAGAATATTTTTATTCATTTTACGAAAATGAACTAAAACTACATGGACACCATATTTTTATTATTCTCACTTGAACCAAAAGCACTTTGATAGAAAGCGCACTTCAATTTTATGATGCACCTCCTTTACTTCTTTTTGTTACTCGAGTTACTACTTACTAGTTGCACTTCGTTTGAACACAAGTGTTTTTTTGTCTTTAAGTTAGGGGCACAATAGGTGAGGGGCACTTGTTATATAAGTGCGCCTTTTTTTTATTATTATTTTTGTATTTATTTATTTATTTATTTAGGTTAGATAAGGGGCACAAGAGGTGAGGTGAGGTTAGGGGCACTTGGTTACTATAGGTGCGCCTGGTTTCTCTTGGTTTTTACGTATTTTTTGTCATTAGGTGAGGGGGCACAAGACACTTGTACAAAAAGTTGTATTGGTCACGCCAAAAATGTGTGACGATATGCCTATAGTCACACACGTTTTTTTCGTTGTGTGTCACTAAAGGTCCCGCCACCGTAGGTGGCATATGGTCACATTATTGAGTTCGTGGCCTTTTCCATCGAAAAAGAGTGACCAAAACCCCGAATATGTGTGACAAATTAGACACAAGTTTTGTTTGATTAGTCATTATCAGTGACCGTAAACACTTTATAGTTACGCGAATGTTTTTTGAGAGTAACTATTTTTCAACCTTTGGCCACATAAATATATAATGTATGTGACATTTGAGATGATATATTCAAGTAAATGTGTATTTTGTGTGACTATTTCCCGTCCTGTGGCCACATGAATATACAATAAATGTGACGTTTGTGATGATTTAGTCACATAATGGGTGTTAATTTTTTGGAGTTAGTCACATACAATTTAACACAAAGTGGCCAAAAGTGTGACCATATGCTGTTTAAAGTGAAGAAATGTGTATTTTGTGTGACTATTGATCATCCAATGGCCACATGAAGTTTATGTTTGCGTGGCCTTTTGTAATATTTAGTCACACAAAGCATGTTTGTTTTGGGTATTTAGTCACATACCATTAAGTAAACAGTGGCCAAAAGTGTTAATAAGTGTGACCATATACTGTTTAAAGTGAAGAAATGTGTATTTTGTGTGACTATTGCCACGTGAATTTTATGTTTGTGTGGCCTTTTGTAATATTTAGTCACACAAAGCATGTTTGTTTTGGGTATTTAGTCACATACCATTAATCAAACAGTGGCCAAAAGTGTAAATAAGTGTGACCATATGCTGTTTAAAGTGAAGAAATGTGTATTTTGTGTGACTATAGATCATCCAATGGCCACTTGAATTTTATGTTTGTGTGGCCTTCGGTAAAATTTAGTCACACAACGACTAAAGCAAACAGTGACTGATGAGTGCTCAAATACTCATCATTTTTACCTATTCTGAGCTGCCAAAACATCTAAAAACACTCAATATTGCATCAAAATAGTGAAAATATCCCAGGAATGTGTTTTATATGTTTCAGATGCAAAATAATAAAAAACAGATGAAAAACGTACAAAGTTTGCATAATTGGCAGTTTCAGTCCCTCATCTTTCAAAAGTTATCAAATCTAGTCCCTGGTTATTCTAAAAACTTGAAAATGACACCAAAGGTCCTTTTAAATCACAAAATGACATATTTAGTCCTTCGGTGCAAAGTTTCACAAAATTGCAAGTTTAGTCCCTGAACTTTGAAAAATGTCAAAAATGGTCCCTGGGATATTAAAACTTTGAGAAAACAAATTTTGTCCTTGTACTTCTCATCTATGGCAAGATTGGTCCTTGGTTGGAAAGTTTGGTGAAATTAAAGATTTAGTCCCTGAAGTTTGGTGATTTGGCAGAATTAGTCCCTAGGGTTTCATATGTGAAAAATTCAACACAAGGCCTTATAATATTCTCATATGGCATAATACAGCCCCTGAAATACTTCGGAAAAATGCCACATCAAACCCTTCATCTTTGTGGTATTTACAAAAATGGTCCTTGTGATAATATAAACCAAACCGGACCCTTAATAAATCCCAACACCAAACCAAATCCAATCCATATCCCTATCCCAAGGCCATTCCCTATTCTGGCCCAACACCACACCAGCCCACACCTCATTTAATATATACCAGGGTCAACCATTGACCCTCGGTCAAACCGGTCAACCAAACCACCCTTCCCTCTTTCCCTCTCACCCAAAACCACACTCCAAAACCACCAGTGGTATTCATCCCCCCCTCTCCACTTGCCTGTCATTTCTCCACCGCCCAACCCACCTTCACCTAACAAACAAGCCACAATAAATGCACCCCCACCCCTCCACGCTAACAGGTCCCAATTGCAAATATCAAGTTTTGGCGCCAAAACACGTGGAGTTCAATTAGAGGCTTAGCAGTGATCCAAGGGCTCAGAATTGACGTGGGATTTATTCAGAAGACCATGGGAACCCTAATGGAGGCCTATAAATAGAAGAGAAGTCCAAGAAGAGAAGTTGTTAGCTTAATTTTAGAATTTTTAAGTCGTTTATGTAGTTTTCAAAGTCTCAGTTTGTAATTCAGTTTTAAAATAGTGTAATTCGTATTTTCCGTGTTCTATTAAGGATTTTTATCAATCAAAGTTAAGTTTTAAGTTATATCTCAACCTGTGCAATTTTCAATTTTATTTCAAGTTCCTTATTCTACTGTATTGTTGTTATCATTAGTACTTATGGACTCTTAGGCTAACATAAGCTCCCAGAAAGTTTAAGCAAGCTTTTAGAAACCATAACATATAGCTTAGGTATAAAAAATAAAAAAAAAACATAAAAAAGTCAACAAAAGTCAACAATTACAGGTTATTGATGAAGAAAGTTGGAGCAGGGTAAATTTTGGATGGCCCTGGGTTAGTGGTCTTGTGGAAGGCCTATAGGATTGGTTTTGAGGTCCTTGGTTCTTGGTTCAAGCTGGATTGCACATTGTAAGGCCTTGAAAACTCATTTCTGTCTTGTTACTGTAGCATTGCTTATTTCATTGCTCTTTTAGCTTTTCTGAGTTTTTTTAGTATTAAGTAGTGATAATATTGCTTTAAATCAGTACCTTGTTAACTAGTATTCATATTTGCTTAAATATCTCAATTTGGCAGTTAAAGTAGCATAATTAGTAATCTTGGTCTATTGTTGTTGTTTCCTGTTTCTAAGTGATCATTTGTGCTTAATATATCATAAAAAGTTGTTTTGAATCAGTTGCATTGGCCTTAACACCCTTTTGCTTCTTAAATCAAAAAACAGACAAACCTTAAGTAGTGTTTGGATCAGTGTGATCCAAGGTGTTGTAGTGTATAATTGTTGTTGTTTCTTGTTTACATAAGTCACTTAGGGTAATACTAGCTCAGAACAAGCATAATACCTAGGTCTTATTCAGAGAAAAGTCAAAATCACACTAAACTTGGTCTAGATAACCCTCTGTATTGGATTAAGTGTGACATATGCCCCAAATCCATTCACTTATGAGTGGTATAGCTTAAATTAGTCTTAGCTTAGCATAAATAATCACTTTCAATCAGAAAATCAAGATCAAAGTTCATTTAAGTCAACTTAAGTCTTTTATTTCAAAAAGTCAAAATAACCTTTGTTTCAGAAATCCAAATATTGGAAGAATTTTTGTGATTTTTGTGTTTACTTTGAGACCTTGGCTTTTTCAGAAGTTAAAGATTGCCACCTAGTGTTCAAAAGCCCATAGTCAGCTTATTTTTTTAGATTTTTCTACAAGCTTGTGCACCTGTTTCTTTTGACCTGCAGGGCAAGTGCATGCCCTATGCACAGGTTTTACTCCATTTTCCAAAGTGATTTGTGACTCACCCAGTGGGACCCACACCCTGTAATTTGGATTCTTAGAAAGTTAATAAGCTCAGTTACTAGTCCTAGTGCTTATTTCATATTTTTGAGCTTATTGATAGGGCTGCAAGCCCCATCAAGTTTGGCCATTTTCTGAATATACACTGATCACTCAGTGTTCGACCTCAACTTCCATAGCCCACCCAAGCTTCGTTAATAAGCAATAAGCCCTGCTTATTGGCTTATTGTGTAGCCCTCCAGTCCACCTTCATAAGTCAACCTTTATTTTGGACCCTCCTTGACTCCAGTGGACCCCACAGAGGTCCAAAGGTCCTTGATTTGGCCTGTTTGGACTGTGTAGTTGCAATAAGTGCTTATTTGAGGATTTTAGCTTTTCCAGAGTGCTTCTTTGTTCTATTTGTGTTATTTCAAGTTCATAATCATCTGTGTATGCTCATTTTGTCATTTGAATAGCTTTTTCATAATTGCTTAAGTCCTAATAAGCTATTTAGTCCACTGTTTGATAAGAGGGGGTGCACACAGCTTATTTTTAAGCTTTTGTAAAAGTTGTTTTGTAAAAGTTTCTAATTTTCAACTTATTTTTGTCTGTCAAAAAGAAAATCCAACAAAAACCAAATATAAAATTAGTGATAGCTTCTATTTAATAGATTCTATATTTTTCATTTTTCTTTTTAGCTTATTAATAAGCACTTCACCATTTTCATAATTTTCTTAATTTCCTGTCACCTTTAAGTATTTTTAATAATTTTCTTAGATTTTTCTTTATCAGTATACTAATTATTAGAATTAAAAATAGTTTAATTAATTAATTAGGTAATATTAGTAATTAAATAGTTTTCTTAAATTTTAATTAACAACAGTAGGTTTTTATATTTTTTCTAGGTTTTATAAATCAGTTAAGTCTTTTAGAAAATAGATTTTCAAATTCTACTGTTCATTTTCTAATTTTCTTATTTAATTTAGTTAAATTAGATTTAAGTTGATTAATTAGTAAATAATTAGTAAAATAGTCTAAATATAATTTTTAGAAACTTTTTATAATTTTTTTAGGATTCCTGTGATGGTTAATTAGTTTTATAAATTTTTATATAATTTTCCAAGTCATTTAGGTATTATTAGTAATTTAAATTAGTTTAAATAGTTTAATTAATATAATTAGTTTTTAATTAATAGAAAACCCATAAAAAGACAAAAATATTTCTTTTTAATTTTTATACTTTCTTCAAGTTCATTTTAAGGTTTAGAAATTAGTTTTGCAAGTTTTTAGGTTAATTTGTAATCTTTGACATTTTTAGTTAATTTAAATTAGATTTAAATCACTTTTTAAATAGTTTAAATTAATTAAT
Source organism: Artemisia argyi (assembly GCA_030686995.1). Classification (NCBI taxonomy): domain Eukaryota; kingdom Viridiplantae; phylum Streptophyta; class Magnoliopsida; order Asterales; family Asteraceae; genus Artemisia; species Artemisia argyi. The sequence goes on along the minus strand of CM060679.1, from coordinate 36,092,425 downwards.
TAGTATTTAACTATTAAAATAATCATTTAAATAATTTCATTTTCATTTTAAATTTTCTTTTTATTTTAAATTTTAAAAAAGTTTCACTTGCACCCCCTGTAGTTTGTAATTGTTAAATCCCACTTTTTTCAGTCTGTAATCTGATATCCCAAGTTGTGAATTTGTGAATATATCTGTATATCCGTTATTGTTAATATCATTGTCCAAATACCAAATATCAGTAGCATAATCAATTCCCAATCATCTTGGCTACTGTCCTCAGTGCCACTCATTCTCAAAAACGTTTTCCAAACCACCATTGCAATCTCGCTAGGACATAACGACCCGGGGAAACACTATACTATCCACGGAGAATTGGAACTGAGCTGTCTTTGACTTGTTGACCTTGGTCAATAATATCTGACGGTTGAGCCCCAATCAAAATTTGGCGCCGCTGCCGGGGAGGTTGTTGCGTGTTTTTAAAATCGTTTTAAGTTTAGTGGTTTTCGAAACCCTCCCTGTACAAATTTCACACATTTGTAAAAATATCAATCATATCAAAAAGTTCATTAACACTTTTCCTGAAGTGTTAACAACAAAAAAAAAAAAAAAAAAAAATCAAAAACAACAAAACAAACTGTGAAGTTAAATTACTTCGTTTTCTTTAAGATTACAACCTGAAACAGTTGGTATAAGGTAAGTTCTGACATTAAATTGCGAACTGAAGAGGAATCCATTCTTTCCTCCCGCCAGCCTGCGAGTAATCTTAAAAGAACGATTTCGGTTAACGAATCAGTTCCAAAAATATTTCCCAAAGTTTTTTGCACACACACCCAAAAGCCCAAAAACAATTTTTCTGTTAATAAATATATAAAATCTTACCACCGTAAACCAAGGCAGAACACCTACCAACTGTGGGTGTGGACATAATAAGTTCCCAAACTTAAGATTAAAACTTGCCTTTATATCCCTGTGAGTGGTGTACCTTTTTTAAAGAAGCCATTCACTTGTGATTATTGGATTTAAGTTCACTGTGGTTTTGCCTCGATCTTGTTTTGAAAAATTGTTTTTAGTGCCAGCCTACCATGCAAGGGAGGGGCGGACCTATTGCACCACTCACTATTGAGGCTACGGACTTTGGCCTCAAGCACCACATGATCCAACAAGTCCAAAATTCGTGTCAATTTCACGGATTACCAGGTGACGATGCTAACAAGCATCTTGATAAATACCTTACCGTCACCCAAAGCATGAAACAGCATGGTGTCACCGATGATGCCCTCCGGCTGTATCTCTTCCCCTATTCTCTCACCCATCATGCCACTGCATGGTTTGACCGACTCCCAAAGAATTCTATTCGTACCTTTGATGAAATGGTAACCAAGTTTCTAGCAAAATATTTTCCACCTTCCATGGTTACCAAGTTACGAAATTATATCAGCAACTTCCGGCAGCGTCCCGATGAGTCTCTCTTTGAGGCTTGGGAACGTTATAAGCTAGCTATTGATCGGTGCCCTAACCACAATATGTTACAAGTTACCATCATAGATACCTTCTATAATGGTCTGACATTGAGGCACCGGGATATTCTCAATGCTGCTGCTGGTGGGACCTTTATGAAAAGGCGTCCCGAAGAATGCTATGACCTACTTGAGAACATGACTGCCCACCATAACTTTTGGGATTCCTCTGCGGAGAGGGATGAGTCATGTAAATCAGTTATTCCTTCATCATCATCTCCTGAAATAATTTCTCTCACCAGAAAGATGGATGATATCTCTACGGCTGTGTTGAGAATGAACCAAACTATGCAAAATCAGGTTCAAAATCAACAAGTGAAAGCCGTGGCCCGAAGTTGTGAAACTTGTGGAGGCCCACATCTTTATTCCGAGTGTCCAACTACTGCTGGTTTTCCTCAAGAGAACGTTTATGCTGCTCAAGGTTCCTACAACATGGGGGGTAATTCTTACCAACCACAAGGGGACCGTAATCTCTTGAGCTATCGTTCCAACAATTTTCTCGGACCTCCCGGTTTTAACCAAAATCAAAACCGTAACTCGAATCAGAATCGAGGAGATTTTAACCAAGGTCAAAACTCAAATTTCCAAAACCCGAACCAAAATCAAAGTCATTTTAATCAAAACAATTTTCAAAATGGCAATCAAAATCAAGGTTTTCAAGGAAATTTTCAAAGAAACCAAAATCAAGGGAATTACAATCAGGGTAATTTCAATCAGAGAAACAATTTTCAGGGTAACAACAATCAAAACCAAGGAAATTTTCAAAACAACCGTGTTCAAAATTTTCCTAATCAAAATCAAAACGTTGTTCCTCCTTCGTCTTCCTCCGATGAAGTGTTAAAACAATTCATGAAAGCACAAGAGGAAACGAATCGGTTACTGATCAGCAAGATCTCTGAGCTTCAGAAGTCTTTAAATGATCGACCCTCGGGCCCGGGTACACTACCGAGCAACACGATCGCTAACCCGAGGGGCGATGTCAAAGCGAGTACTACCCGAAGTGGGGTATCATACAATGGATCCACGGTTCCCTCTACCTCTTCTTCTCCTCCTACTAAGGTAGCGGAACGTGAACCTGAGGTTTCCACGGACACGGTACTTCCTACTAATAACGGAGGTACCAACAATGTCCACCCTCAAGTTGTCCTGGTCCCGACTCGTAAGTTGAAAGTTGTATTTGATCCTCCTGAAAGTTCTGATGAAATTCCAAAGAACAATCCCAAGCCTTCAATTCCATATCCTTCACGATTGAATGATCAAAAGAACCGCGAAAGAGCTAATCATTAGATGGAAAAATTTTATCAAATTTTTCAAGAGTTACATTTCGATATTAGCTTCGCGGATGCTCTTCTTCTCATACCTAAATTTGCTTCAACAATCAAAAATCTGATAAGCAATAAAGAAAAACTTTGTGAGATGGTAAAAACTCCACTTAACGAGCATTGCTCAGCAGTGCTCTTGAAAAAGCTTCCTGAAAAGCTTGGAGATCCCGGGAAATTTCTCATTCCTTGCATTTTCCCTGGGATGGTTGAATGCTTTGCCTTGACCGATCTTGGTGCAAGCATTAACCTTATGACTTACACAGTCTGGAAGAAACTCTCTCTTCCTGCTCTCACTCCTACCTGCATGACTCTCGAGTTTGCAGACCGTACTATATCTCGTCCTCTCGGCATTACCGAAGATATCTTCGTGAAAGTAGGAAAGTTCCATTTTCTGGCAGATTTCGTGATTGTTGATTTCGATGCTGACCCAAGAGTTCCTCTCATTCTCGGGAGGGGATTCTTAAGAACGGGTCGTGCTCTAATCGATGTATTCGAGGAAGAAATCACTCTACGTGTTGGTGGTGAAGCCATCACATTCAATCTTGATCAGACTTCAAGATACTCCTCCAACTATGACGCTGAAACGGTTAACCGAATTGACATCATCGATGTTGCGTCACAGGAGTATTCTCAAGAAGTCCTCGGTTTCTCAGCAAGTGGCAGTACCACTCTTTCTTCTAATCCTATCATATCCGACTCTTCCCCTTCTCTCACTCCGTTTGAGGGAAGTGACTTCCTTCTGGAAAAGGTCGAGGCTTTTCTTGCTCAGGATAGTTCAATTCCTCATAAGATTGATGAAAACTATCTTGACCCGGAGGGGGATATTCTTCTTCTTGAGAGATTGTTAAATGACGATCCTTCACCCTCTCCGTCTCCAAAACTACTTCATAAAGAGGAAGTCAAAAATGTTGAAATAACTGAGGACTTTCCCGAGGTTGAGCTCAAGGACTTGCCTCCTCATCTAGAATATGCATTTCTGGAGGGTGCTGATAAATTACCCATCATTATTGCTAAAGACTTAAAAGATGTGGAAAAGGCTGCACTCCTAAAGGTTCTTAAGTCACACAAGCAAGCAATTGCTTGGAAACTCTCCGACATTAAGGGCGTAAGCCCAGACTTTTTTACACACAAAATCTTAATGGAGGATGACTTTAAACCAGCAGTGCAACAACAGAGAAGGGTAAATCCCAAAATCCACGAAGTTATCAAACAAGAGGTTCTAAAACTTCTTGATGCGGGATTGATTTATCCTATATCTGACAGTCCTTGGGTTAGCCCAATTCATTGTGTTCCTAAAAAGGGTGGCATAACCGTTGTCACCAACGAGGAAAACGAGTTGATTCCAACTCGTTTGGTCACGGGTTGGCGAGTATGTATTGACTATCGTAAGTTGAATGAAGCCACCCGTAAAGACCATTTTCCTCTGCCTTTTATGGACCAGATGCTCGAAAGACTAGCGGGGAATGAATACTACTGTTTCCTTGATGGTTTCTTGGGTTACTTCCAAATCCCCATTGATCCACAGGATCAAGAGAAAACTACCTTCACATGCCCCTACGGAACTTTTGCTTACAGACGTATGCCTTTCGGCTTATGTAATGCACCAGGCACGTTCCAAAGGTGCATGATGTCAATCTTTTCCGACATGATCGGGAAAACCATGGAGTTATTTATGGATGACTTTTCAGTCATCGGGGATTCATTCTAGTCTTGTCTCTCCCACTTGGAACAAATGCTTAAACGTTGTAAAGAAACGAATTTGAGTCTCAACTGGGAGAAGAGCCATTTTATGGTTAAAGAGGGCATTATCCTTGGCCATAAAATTTCAAAAAACGGGATTGAGGTTGACAAAGCCAAAACTGATATCATTGCTAAATTACCTCATCCCACTACCGTTAAAGGTGTTAGGAGCTTTTTGGGTCATGCCGGCTTCTATCGTAGGTTTATACAAGATTTCTCTAAAATCGTCCGGCCTATGACCCATCTCCTCGAGAAGGAAGCTCCTTTCATCTTCTCTCCTGAGTGCATCGAAGCTTTTGAAACATTAAAGAAAAAGCTTACTGAGGCACCGATTCTTGTTGCCCCCGATTGGGACCTACCTTTTGAGCTTATGTGCGATGCTAGTGATTTTGCCATAGGTGCGGTCTTGGGGCAACGCAAAGCAAAATACTTTCAGCCTATACACTACGCAAGCAAAACTATGACCGAGGCTCAGAGTCATTACACCACCACTGAAAAAGAACTATTGGCTGTGGTGTATGCCTTTGAAAAATTCCGGCCATACTTAATACTGACCAAATGCGTAGTGTATACGGATCACTCGGCTTTGAAGTACCTATTTGCAAAGCAAGATGCAAAGCTGAGGCTACTCCGTTGGGTTCTCCTCCTCCAAGAATTTGATATCATTATCCGTGATAAAAAAGGAGCCGAGAACCTTGCTGCTGATCATCTCTCACGATTAGAAAACCCTCACCAGGATATGTCCGAGAAACAGGAAATAAATGAAACATTTCCTCTCGAGACACTCAATGCGGTTGCTTTTCGTGGTGACTCTACTACCCCATGGTTTGCCGACTTTGCAAATTACCATGCGGGTAACTTCATCGTTAAGGGGATGACGTCCCAACAGAAGAACAAATTCTTCAAAGACGTTAAACATTACTTCTGGGACGACCCCTATCTCTTCAAAATCTGTGCCGATCAAGTCATCAGGCGATGTGTTTATGGACAGGAAGCCGCTGATATTCTCAAGGCTTGCCATGCTGGACCCACCGGGGGCCACCATAGTCCTAACTACACCGCCAAAAAGGTGTTTGACTCCGGTTTCTATTGGCCCACGATCTATAAGGATGCCCACGAACTGGTCAAAGCTTGTGACGCTTGTCAGCATCACGGGAATACTTCACAAAAGAACGAAATGCCACAAAATGCCATTCAAGTTTGTGAAATCTTTGACGTCTGGGGCATTGATTTTATGGGGCCATTCCCATCTTCTCGTGGAAACAAATACATTCTCGTGGCTGTTGACTACTTGTCAAAATGGGTTGAGGCAAAGGCCTTACCCACCAACGATGCCCGAGTTGTTGTAAAATTCTTGAAATCCTTCTTTGCTCGTTTTGGAACTCCCCGTGCCATAATTAGTGATCGCGGTACACACTTTTGCAATGATCAATTCGCAAAAGTCATGCTTAAGTACGGTGTTACTCATCGTCTTTCTACCGCATATCACCCACAAACAAGTGGGCAGGTGGAGGTTTCAAACCGTGGTATTAAACGGATTCTTGAGAGGACCGTAGGTGAAAACCGTGCCTCCTGGTCGGACAAACTAGATGATGCACTCTGGGCCTTCCGTACAGCTTACAAAACACCCATTGGGTGTACTCCCTACAAGCTTGTATACGGGAAGGCGTGTCATTTACCGATCGAGCTCGAGCACAAAGCCTACTGGGCCTTGAAACATGCAAACTACGACCTTCATAAAGCGGGTGATCACCGTAAGGTTCAACTCAATGAATTAAACGAACTTCGTGATCAAGCCTACGAGAACTCTTTGATCTACAAAGAAAAGACAAAGAAGATTCACGACTCCAAGATTAAGAACCGCGTTTTCAACGTCGGTGACAGAGTCCTTCTTTTCAATTCGAGGTTAAAGATCTTCTCGGGGAAATTAAAAACTCGATGGACTGGACCATTCACTGTTGCTAAAGTATATCCATACGGGACTGTTGAGTTATCTCAACCCGAAGGTCCCAACTTCAAAGTGAATGGTCATCGTTTGAAACATTATTTTGGAGAGGACATACCATCCATGGTTGTCCTGGATCTCCAAACTTTCCCCATGGACCAATGAATTCGGGGATCGAGTCAAGCTAGTGACTCGGTGAACAAAAATTAGCAAAATATGGGTTTTCACCCATATCTCTGACTTCTTTCTACTTTCTACCACTCTAGTGTGGGGGAGTGGCCGTCCCCCACCTTTTGAAAAGTAAATATGTATATAAGTTTGAATCAAAAAAGAAAAAGAAAAAATGTTTATATGTACATACAAATAAAGTGAAAAATAAAAACGATATTTCCACAGTTAGTTTCGAATATTAGCTTTTTCCGTTCAAAGAGTCGGCATAATAGCCGGGACTTTGAATATTGAGGACAATATTCAATTCTAGTGTGTGGGGGGGGGGGGGGGAACTTCTTGCGAATTTTATCAGAAAATACTTTCTAAGTACCCCCATTTTGGCCTAAATTTTTCAAAAAATTTTCACTTTATTTCAAAATTTTTGTGGTTATCAGTCCGCCATGTCTAAATGACAAAAGGATTGGCTAATCCAGGAGCAAACGGCTCTTGGTAAAGATATCTCAAATCCATTGATGGCTTGCAATTTGCCCAAAATTGTATGGTAAATCAACTCGCCATATCCCAAAAAGTGAATGAGTTGGCTAGCCCGCAAGATTATGGCTTGTGGTAAAGGCCGTGGAAAAACCATAATTGGTAATCAACTCACCAAGATGTTGACTTAGTCCATCAAGAGTTGGCTAGTCCAGAAGCAAACGGCTTTTGGTAAAGACTAATCAAATCCGTTGACAGCTGGTGGTTTGCTCAAAATCACATGGTTATCAGGTGGACCATAGTTCTTACTTGAATCGATACATCTGGCTACTCCAGAAGTGATGGCTTTTGGTAAAGAGTTTTCAAATCCATTAAGTTTTTCTCAAAAGATTGCTAGGGACTAGCAATGTTTTAGTGTGGGGGATTGATGAGTGCTCAAACACTCATCATTTTTACCTATTCTGAGCTGCCAAAACATATAAAAACACTCAATATTGCATCAAAATAGTGAAAATATCCCAGGAATGTGTTTTATATGTTTCAGATGCAAAATAATAAAAAACAGATGAAAAACGTACGAAGTTTTCATAATTGGCAATTTCAGTCCCTCATCTTTCAAAAGCTGTCAAATCTAGTCCCTGGTTATTCTAAAAACTTGAAAATGACACCAAAGGTCCTTTTAAATCGCAAAATGACATATTTAGTCCTTTGGTGCAAAGTTTCACAAAATTGCAAGTTTAGTCCCTGAACTTTGAAAAATGTCAAAAATGGTCCCTGGGATATTAAAACTTTGAGAAAAACAAATTTTGTCCTTGTACTTCTCATCTATGGCAGGATTGGTCCTTGGTTGGAAAGTTTGGTGAAATTAAAGATTTGGTCCCTGAAGTTTGGTGATTTGGCAGAATTAGTCCCTGGGGTTTCATATGTGAAAAATTCAACACAAGGCCTTATAATATTCTCATATGGCATAATACACCCCCTGAAATACTTTGGAAAAATGCCACATCAAACCCTTCATCTTTGCGGTATTTACAAAAATGGTCCTTGTGATAATATAAACCAAACCGGACCCTTAATAAATCCCAACACCAAACCAAATCCAATCCATATCCCTATCCCAAGCCCATTCCCTATTCTGGCCCAACACCACACCAGCCCACACCCCATTTAATATATACCAAGGTCAACCATTGACCCTCGGTCAAACCGGTCAACCAAACCACCCTTCCCCCTTTCCCTCTCACCCAAAACCACACTCCAAAACCAACTTGCCTGTCATTTCTCCACCGCCCAACCCACCTTCACCTAACAAACAAGCCACAATAAATGCACCCCCACCCCTCCACGCTAACAGGTCCCAATTACAAATATCAATTTTTGGCGCCAAAACACGTGGAGCTCAATTAGAGGCTTAGCAGTGATCCAAGGGCTCAGAATTGATGTGGGATTTATTCAGAAGACCATGGGAACCCTAATGGAGGCCTATAAATAGAAGAGAAGTCCAAGAAGAGAAGTTGTTAGCTTAATTTTATAATTTTTAAGTCGTTTATGTAGTTTTCAAAGTCTCAGTTTGTAATTCAGTTTTAAAATAGTGTAATTTGTATTTTCAGTGTACTATTAAGGATTTTTATCAATCAAAGTTAAGTTTTAAGTTATACCTCAACCTGTGCAATTTTCAATTTTATTTCAAGTTCCTTATTCTACTATATTGTTGTTATCATTAGTACTTATGGACTCTTAGGCTAACATAAGCTCCCAGAAAGTTTAAGCAAGCTTTTAGAAACCATAAAATATAGCTTAGGTATAAAAAATATAAAAAAAACATAAAAAAGTCAACAAAAGTCAACAATTACAGGTTATTGATGAAGAAAGTTGGAGCAGGGTAAATTTTGGATGGCCCTGGGTTAGTGGCCTTGTGGAAGGCCTATAGGATTGGTTTTGAGGTCCTTGGTTCTTGGTTCAAGCTGGATTGCACATTGTAAGGCCTTGAAAACTCATTTCTGTCTTGTTACTGTAGCATTGCTTATTTCATTGCTCTTTCAGCTTTTCTGGGTTTGTTTAGTATTAAGTAGTGATAATATTGCTTTAAATCAGTACCTTGTTAACTAGTATTCATATTTGCTTAAATATCTCAATTTGGCAGTTAAAGTAGCATAATTAGTAATCTTGGTCTATTGTTGTTGTTTCCTGTTTCTAAGTGATCATTTGTGCTTAATATATCATAAAAAGTTGTTTTGAATCAGTTGCATTGGCCTTAACACCCTTTTGCTTCCTAAATAAAAAAAACAGACAAACCTTAAGTAGTGTTTGGATCAGTGAGATCCAAGGTGTTGTAGTGTATAATTGTTGTTGTTTCTTGTTTACATAAGTCACTTAGGGTAATACTAGCTCAGAACAAGCATAATACCTAGGTCTTATTTAGAGAAAACTCAAAATCACACTAAACTTGGTCTAGATAACCCTCTGTGTTGGATTAAGTGTGGCATATGCCACAAATCCATTCACTTATGAGTGGTATAGCTTAAATTAGTCTTAGCTTAGCATAAATAATCACTTTCAATCAGAAAATCAAGATCAAAGTTCATTTAAGTCAACTTAAGTCTTTTATTTCAAAAAGTCAAAATAGCCTTTGTTTCAGAAATCCAAATATTGGAAGAATTTTTGTGATTTTTGTGTTTACTTTGAGACCTTGGCTTTTTCAGAAGTTAAAGATTGCCACCTAGTGTTCAAAAGCCCATAGTCAGCTTATTTTTTAGATTTTTCTACAAGCTTGTGCACTTGTTTCTTTTGACCTGCAGGGCAAGTGCATGCCTTGTGCACAGGTTTTACTCCATTTTCCAAAGTGATTTATGACTCACCCAGTGGGACCCACACCCTGTAATTTGGATTCTTAGAAAGCTAATAAGCTCAGTTACTAGTCCTAGTGCTTATTTCATATTTTTGAGCTTATTTGATAGGGCTGCAAGCCCCATCAAGTTTGGCCATTTTCTTTAATACACTGATCACTCAGTGTTTGACCTCAACTTCCATAGCCCACCCAATCTTCATTAATAAGCAATAAGCCCTGCTTATTGGCTTATTGTGTAGCCCTCCAGTCCACCTTCATAAGTCAACCTTTATTTTGGACCCTCCTTGACTCCTGTGGACCCCACAGAGGTCCAAAGATCCTTGATTTGGCTTGTTTGGACTGTGTAGTTGCAATAAGTGCTTATTTGAGGATTTCAGCTTTTCAAGAGTGCTTCTTTGTTCCATTTGTCTTATTTCAAGTTCATAATCATCTGTGTATGCTCATTTTGTCATTTGAATAGCTTTTTCATAATTGCTTAAGTCCTAATAAGCTATTTAGTCCACTGTTTGATAAGAGAGGGTGCACACAGCTTATTTTTAAGCTTTGTAAAAGTTTCTTATTTTCAACTTATTTTTGTCTGTCAAAAAGAAAATCCAACAAAAACCAAATATAAAATTAGTGATAGCTTCTATTTAATAGATTCTATATTTTTCATTTTTCTTTTTAGCTTATTAATAAGCACTTCACCATTTTCATAATTTTCTTAATTTCCTGTCACCTTTGAGTATTTGTAATAATTTTCTTAGATTTTTCTTTATCAGTATACTAATTATTAGAATTAAAAATAGTTTAATTAATTAATCAGGTAATATTAGTAATTAAATAGTTTTCTTAAATTTTAATTAACAACAGTAAGTTTTTATATTTTTCCTAGGTTTTATAAATCATTTAAGTCTTTTAGAAAATAGATTTTCAAATTATACTGTTCATTTTCTAATATTCTTATTTAATTTATTTAAATTAGATTTAAGTTGATTAATAAGTAAATAATTAGTAAAATAGTCTAAATATTATTTTTAGAAACTTTTTATAATTTTTTTAGGATTCCTGTGATGTTTAATTTGTTTTATAAATTTTTATATAATTTTCCAAGTCGTTTAGGTATTATTAGTAATTTAAATTAGTTTAAATAGTTTAATTATTATAATTAGTTTTTAATTAATAGAAAACCCATAAAAAGACAAAAATATTTCTTTTTAATTTTTATACTTTCTTCAAGTTCATTTTAAGGTTTAGAAATTAGTCTTGCAAGTTTTTAGGTTAATTTGTAATCTTTGACATTTTTAGTTAATTTAAATTAGATTTAAATCACTTTTTAAATAGTTTAAATTAATTAATTAGTATTTAACTATTAAAATAATCATTTAAATAATTTCATTTTCATTTTAAAATTTCTTTTTATTTTAAGTTTTAAAAAAGTTTCACTTGCACCCCCTGTAGTTTGTAATTGTTAAATCCCACTTTTCCTAGTCTGTAATCTGATATCCCAAGTTGTGAATTTGTGAATATATCTGTATATCTGTTATTGTTAATATCATTGTCCAAATACCAAATATCAGTAGCATAATCAATTCCCAATCATCTTGGCTATTGTCCTCAGTGCCACTCATTCTCAAAAACGTTTTCCAAAGCACCATTGCAATCTCGTTGGGACATAACGACCCGGGGAAACACTATACTATCCACGGAGAATTGGAAATGAGTTGTCTTTGACTTGTTGACCTTGGTCAATAATATCTGACGGTTGAGCCCCAATCAGTAACCAAAAATGTTAATAAGTGTGACTATATGCATCTTTTAGTCACATTTAAAAAATCAATATATATCAAAACAATTCAAATATATATCAAAACAAATTCAAATACAATAAAATTGGAATGTATACAACTGAACAAAATATAAAATTGGAAATCCTTTTATACACCAAGGAGTCCTAGTCGGCTTACAATAGTTTCTTTATAAGTATCTATAATCTTTTCCATAAGTAAGTAGCAACTTCGAGCGGTCTTAATCTCTAAGCAGTACCAACTTTAACTAGCAGTAGTAACTTTTGTACTAGCAGTAGTAAATACTTGACCACATTTTCTTTGAAGTTCATGAGCTGCACTAAATCCATCTAAGCAATATTAACACAAACATGATCAGCAGTAATTCAAACAACATCATGAAGACTTTTAATCCAAAACAATGAACATACTAATAAAATTTGCAGTTAAACTTACAAGTTTTTCTCCCATTGATCTAATCTCATCATCTGGATATAAAAGCCTTGAAAATGTAGGCTGCTGCATATCAACACATCAGGATGAGAGCAGGACTAGAACATGTCAAAGCTCACAACATAACATAACTAGATGAGCCACTGGTTCAACTATCTGCACAAACATGATAGGAGAGTTAATACTAGTACCACGTTAGTACTGCTGGAGCAGAGTTACTACTGCTAGTGTGTCTATATATATATATATATATATATATATATATATATATATATATATATATATATATATATATAAAATAGAATGTATATAAATGAAGCAAATATATATACAATTGTATTTCAAATTCAATAAAAATCGAATGTATATAAATGAAGCAAATATATATATTTAGTCCTGCATTTTGTTCACTAATATTTGGTATCATAGTTGGTGGTGTAACCTGTAGAACCGGTTTGTCGTGGCTCAAGCGTTTTCATATGTCCGATAGTTTTAACAGGTTCCTATATGTATATATAAAACACGGTATATTAGTCATGTTCGTAAAACTAAAAAAATCAAAGGTGGATGTTTTATTACTTACCACTGTTTCCATTACTGGTACGTTTTCCAAAGTTTCAATGGCCATTGGAGTGGTCACTTGCAATATAAATTAAGAAATACAATAGTGTTATCATTAGAAAATGAAATTGTTAACAACATAAAAAGTGGCTTACATCTGATTCTAATGCCAGTTTCTTTCTGCAAAAAAAATATGGGAAATGTAAGAAACTAAGACACTAATAACGCTGCATAATATAAGATCTGCCAACCATGAAACCGTAAAAATATACATTGGTTGGCTTTGGTGACTGAGATGGAGCATACCCACGCCTCGAAAATTAATAAGCATCAAAAATCCATCTGAGGGAATTTTTAGCCAGGCATCCCATGTATCATCCTCACCCGTGAAAATAGCATGTACCCCCTGCAAGAAACAAGTAACATGATTAATGCTAACATAAAAGACGACAACATTAGATGTCCCAAATATAAGTTTAGCCTCAAAAACAAACATACGGGTTGCATATCGACTCGGGCAACAAATAATATACAATTGGTTGCAATTTTATGCAGTGCCAAACGTGGAACGAATAAATGTCAAACACATTACCAAGCAAGCAAATCACTAACATTTGGTACAAATGAAATAGTTTGATAAAAAGCAACCATATTTGAGTTAATTTCCTATATAACATATGTTATGTTAATCATTTGATAGATAACTTACGCAATTGCGATAAGCAAACTCCAACTGTTCAGCAACATCCTCCCGGAGTGGAAACCAATCAAGACTCCCTTTACGAGCAAAACAATGGCCTCTTAGAACACGTCGATTGTCTCCATTCCAATAAACAGGAAAACTATATTTCGTCTTAATAAGTCTACCTTCAACGATTACCACAACACGAATTTATAATCAAAAACATGTTTTAGGCTAGTTTAATCCACGAAAATTAATTTAAATCGTTTTATATTGGATTACACATTTAAGAAAATATAAATTAAATATGTGTTTGAGCATACCCATGAACAGAGTAGGATAGGTGAGATGAGGGTGATGGTGGCTCGACTGTGATGCTGGTTGTTATCTCGAACCAAACAACCGAAGCAAACAAAGTCTCCCATACAGTTCCCTTGTCTTGATGACGGTGATGGCGTGGAGGAGCGATGGTTGGTGGAACCACGGCGAGATAAGGCGGTGAAGTGTGGCGGTGGTGTGAATCGGTTCTAGAGAGAAGGAGAAGAGATGAATAGAGAGAAGATAGATCTGACTAGTGTAAGTGTTAGTGTTTTGATTTTGGGGGAAAAAGGGAGGGATCTTGAGCGGTAGATTGAAATTTTTGGTGAAAAATTAGGGGCGGGATCAGTGTAAGTGTTAGTGTTTTGATTTTGGGGAAAAATGAGCTTGAAATGTTTAATGAGTTGAGCTCAATCTTATATAAGTTCGACTCGAGTTAATGTTGAGTTCTCGAGCTTATAAGTAATATAAAATATGTTTTTTTTATTTTTTTATTTATTTATTTTTTAAGTGTACTAAGTGTAAATATTTATTTATGAATGTATCAAGCTTTTTGAGCTGAAGTCGAACCGAATTCAATTCTTAGGTTATATTATATTTCAATTTTAATTTGTGTCAGAAAACACATCTTTACAGATAAATCGAGCTTTTCGAGTCAAGCTCAAGCCGAGTGCAAACTTTCTCGATCCCGGATAACATGATCGAGAGGGTGATGGAGGCTTGACTGTGATGGTGGTGGATGTGGTGGTTATCTCAAACCAAACAACCGAAGCAAACAAAATCTCCCATATAGTTCCCTTGCCTTGATGACGGTGATGGCGTGGAGGATCGATGGTTGGTGGAACCACGGCGAGATAAGGCGGTGAAGTGTGGCGATGCATGGTGTGAGTCGGTTCTAGAGAAAAGGAGAAGGGATGAATAGAGAGAAGATAGATCTGACTAGTGTAAGTGTTAGTGTTTTGATTTTGGGGGAAAAAGGGAGGGATCTTGAGCGGGAGATTGAAATTTTTGGGGAAAAATTAGGGGCGGGATCTGACTAGTGTAAGTGTTAGTGTTTTGATTTTGGGGAAAAATGAGCTTGAAATGTTTAATGAGTTGAGCTCAATCTTATATAAGTTTGACTCGAGTTATTGTTGAGTTCTCGAGCTTGTAAGTAATATAAAATATATATATTTTTTTTATTTTATTTTTTTATTTTTTATTTTTTTTAAGTGTAGTAAGTGTAAATATTTATTTATGAATGTATCAAGCTTTTCGAGCTGAAGTCGAACCGAATTCAATTCTTAGGTTATATTATATTTCAATTTTAATTTGTGTCAGAAAACACATCTTTAAAGATAAATCGAGCTTTTCGAGTCAAGCTCAAGCCGAATTCAAACTTTCTCGATCCCGGATAACATGATCGAGAGGGTGATGGAGGCTTGACTGTGATGGTGGTGGATGTGGTGGTTATCTCGAACCAAACAACCGAAGTAAACAAACTCTCCCATATAGTTCCCTTGTCTTGATGACGGTGATGGCGTGGAGGATCGATGGTTAATTGGTGGAACCACGGCGAGATAAGGCGGTGAAGTGTGGCGATGCATGGTGTGAGTCGGTTCTAGAGAGAAGGAGAAAAGATGAATAGAGAGAAGATAGATCTGACTAGTGTAAGTGTTAGTGTTTTGATTTTGGGGAAAAAGAGGCGGGATCTTGAGCGGGAGATTGAGATTTTTGGGGAAAAATTAGAGGCGGATGTTGAGATCTTGAGCGCCTGATTAAAATTTTAGAGATTGAAAGCTTATCAAATGAGCTCGAAAGGTTTAATGAGTTGAGCTCAATCTTATATAAGTTCGACTCGAGTTATTGTTGAGTTCTCGAGCTTGTAAGTAATATAAAATATGTATTGGTTATCTCGAACCAAACAACCGAAGTAAACAAACTCTCCCATACAGTTCCCTTGTCTTGATGACGGTGATGGCGTGGAGGATCGATGGTTGGTGGAACCACGGCGAGATAAGGCAGTGAAGTGTGGCGGTGGTGTGAGTCGGTTCTAGAGAGTTAATGAGTTTGGCCGTGGTGTAACTCATCTATTCAATACTGCAAAACATTCATTGTGACTCGATATACGCATTTGACTCAAACAAGTACTAATGAGTTAAGGTAGGCATGCATGCAAGTTCATGTATCCGATCTTACAAGGAAATTGCATGTTAAAGAGAGCGAGACTATTAAGAAAATGACATTATAGCTAGTAGGATCTTACGATCCCGATCCGATCATACGATCATGATCTTGCAAAGACGAAAACGATCCTGGGTAGGATCTGATCCCGATCTTGAAACTTTTAATACTTTTAATCATTTTAAACTTATCTATACATTTTAAGTAAATACAACAAATTAAGCTATATGTACAATCAATTTAAGCATTAGCACCTACATACATTGACCGGTTAACACTTATAATTAATATATATTATAACACACATCACTTATAATATATATTATTTACAAAGCTTCTCAAACACACTTCACACACTCCAACATATACTTAATCTCTATCCGACAATCACACACAGCTGCCTTGTTCTTTCTTTCTCTCTCTCACTACTACACCCTAAGTTTGATCGGAAGCATATGGTAACATACTTAGATCGCTTCTATATTGACCCTAAGTTTGACAGGTGATTTAGTTTATCTGATTATTTAGTTGTTTTTTTGGTTTATCTGATTATTTCATTGTTTGTGCTTATTTAATTAGTGTTATTTAGTGTTAGGGTTTATGTATGATCTGTATATTTGTGTTTTTTATTGTTAGGGTTTATGGTTGTTTTTTAGTTTTAGTGCGAATATTTAGGCTAAAACATCAAATATCAAAGATGCAAGAAGTATCAAGGATGGATGAAAAGACACCACTTTCAAGTATGAACATAAACTTGTTCTGGTGTTGTTCATCCATTCTTGATTCATCTTTGTTCTTTGTCAAGGATGGGTGAACCGACACCACTTTCAAATATGAACATAATATGTATCTGTATCAAAGATGGAAGAAGTATCAGTGATGGATGAAAAGACACCACTTTCAAGTATGAACATAAACTTGTTCTGGTGTTTCATCCATTACTGATACATCTTTCCTCTTTGCCAAAATACAGAAACAATGAAAATATTTTATCTTAGGATTAGGTTGAAGTACAATAAACATATCAAGAACTTAAAGAGTTTTTTCATGTATTTAGTTACAATGAAAATATTTTCATTGCATTGTTGATATAAATTTAATATGATTTCATTGATTCATGATTAGCTCTCTAATGTCGTAGGACCTACATAACTAATATGTATGTTCGTCACATTTAAGTGAGCAATATAAATGATAGTAATAATTTGGTTGCTAAGAACTTAAAGCTCAATTATCAGGGCAGATCTATCTAACGATGTAGATGGGTTCCATCGCTTTAACTGGACCCCATTTTCTAATGATGTTTAATGGTTCTTTCAATAATCAAGATTAAACATCGTTAGAAAACGGGGTCCAATTACAGCGATGGAACCATCTACATTGTTAGATAGATCTGGCCTGATCATTGAGACGCTTCAATGCGATGATGATATAGTGTGTATTGTTCATGACAGGCCACACTCCTTCATCATCACATTCAAGATGAGTGATGTTACTTAGACTCTATTCTTTACTCAACATTTGTAGATTGTTTGTATCACTCTGTTTGCTTTATATATATGTATGATGTATTTGTATTGAGAGTATAATGAAGATAAGTGGCGGATGTGTGTGCGAATATTTAGGCTAAAACATCCAAGTATCAAAGATGGAAGAAGTATCAACGTTGGATGAACAGACACCACTTTCAAGTATGAGCATAAACTTGTTTTGGTGTTGTTCATCCATTGTTGATTCATCGTTGCTTTTTGTCAAAATCCAGAAACAATTATCAAGTATAATTTGTAGGTTCGATACTTGAATTTAGGGTCTTCGTCTTCAATGAATGTTGGTAGGTTAGAGATTCAAGGCTGAATAATATGTTGTTGTTGGCTAGGGTAGAAAGGATGGTAGTTCATTGCATTGTTATTATAAGTTTAATATGATTTCATTCATGCACGATTAGCTCTCTAATGTTGTAGAATCTACATAATTAATATGTATGTTCGTCACATCTAAGGGAGAAATATAAACGATAGTAAGAATCTGTTTTCTAATAACTTAAAGCTCAATGTTAGGGCAAATCTATCTAAAGTTGTAGAATGGTTCCATTACTTAATTTGGAAAACCTCTACTACCGTTATTAGACGGTGTCCAAAAAACAAAGCAATGGAACCTTTCTGCAACTTTAGATAGATTTGGCCTGATCATTGAGACGTCTTCAATGCGATGATGATTTAGTGTGTATTGTTCATGACAGGCCACACTCCTTCATCATCGCATTCAAGATGAGTGATGTTACTTAGACTCTATTCTTTACTTAACATTTCTAGATTGTTTGTATCACTCTGTTTGCATTCAAATCTTTTTTATGATCTAAATGAGTCTGTAATTTCAACATACCTTTCCATTCTTAGTTCCCATACTGTTCCTTTTATTTTTTCAACAATCTAGCAATGCGGCTGGTGCAGTCCTTTGCTCAAAGGGAGTTGAAATGATAAAAGGAGCTGTATCGGGAACTTAGAAGGGTTACGTATGTTGGCAGCAGGGAATTTCATTCTTTTTTATGATCTAAAACCAACCATCCACCAAGTAATGTGGCCATTAGAGTTCCAAGAACAAAGGTTGTTTCAAATACACCCTGAATTGCAACATTATCTTTTATTTCATTTACACTATATTTTTTAAAAATTTAATATATTTTTTTAATTTTTTGCAGAAATCATACATTGACAGCAGCGACTCAAGTTCATTTCAACATACCCTTCCATTCTGAGTTCCCATACAGTTCCTTTTATTTTTTCAACAATCTAGCAATGCGGCTGGTGCAGTCCTTTGCTCAAAGGGAGTTGAAACGACAAAAGGAGCTGTATCGGGAACTTAGAAGGGTTACGTATGTTGGCAGCAGTGACTCAAGTTCATTTCACATATCAAGCAGTTCTGAAGCTCCTCCAAATACATGGGCAGACTACTTTCCAAAGGGATATTCTGGATCAGGCACAAAAAAGGAAGATGCTAGGAAGGTTAAAACTCCAAACAAGACTGCCAAAGAGCTTTTTGATGAGAGGGTTCAGCTGCTAGGCCTGCCCAATGCTAAGACTTGTGAAGACAAGGGTATAAAACCATGGGAACCAAAAATTCCCAAAGTTTGTTCAAAAGGGAAGGGTAAAAAGAAAATGTATTAGTTGAGTTAGGAAGTAATTTGAATAAACCTGTGTAATCCGTTTGTACTACTTTATTTGACTTTATGAATAAACATGTTGTCGTTGCTCAATTTTCTCATTAATGAACTGAATATGAATCGATTAATTTTTGTGGCATTTTATTTTTATCCCTAGCAGCATTAAGTTATGCCAAGCAGCATTAAGTTCTGAGTTACTAGCATTCACCCAAATTCCAATCCAAACCCGGAGTTGCCCATAAGATAAGTTTGACAATCTTTGACTTTTGCAAATGACAATCAAGTTTGACAATCTTTGTTTGACTTTTAACAAAGCATCATAACATAGTCAACAAAGCAACATAACATAATTAATCAACAAAAAGATAACTTGATCATATAGTAATATAATCGATAACTTGATTAACAAAGAAACATAAGATAAGTTTTCTTTGAACACAAAAACATTAAACTTCAAAGAAATAACATATTAATGATTAATATCATTTTACATCAGGGTTAATTCAATGAAAATTATACAAATTATTTTGAATGCCTTTGTAAATATCAACAATGTTTCCACGGATTTGTCCTATTTCTTGATTACGAACATTAACTTTGTTCTGATGCACCAGTATGATATCTTGGTCTTTTTTGTTTTGTTCTTCCAACAGCGTGATTCGTTTGTTGTAAAGTTCAACCAACTGTCGTTCAGTACCATATTGGCCTTGAGAATGACATTTGTCCCAGCACTCTTGGGTTAGGCCGTGGATTTTATATTTTTCTGGCATTGGAGGAGGAGGAGGAGGAGTATCCCTTGAACGTTTTGTTTTCTTTGAAGCAGGATTTGAAGATGATGAAGCCATTGCAATTCCAAACAAAAATTGAATACGTAATGAAAAGATGAATGAAGTTGGTTGTAATTCCTTTGTATTTATAGGCACACAAGAGTCGCAATGTCACAACGGTTTACAGTTACTTTTTTACAGTTACACCGGTTCACAGTAATTTATGCCTAGCAGCATTAAGTTATGCCTAGCAGCATTAAGTTCTTTATTAATCAGGTCATAACAGTGTTGAAGTAAGTTTGCCAATTCAGGGAGTAAACACTGTCACAAACACAAATTTTACACAACTAATAACTAGATTAATACCATTATGTTTATTCTTACTATATTTTCAAACATTTGAAACCACTTACAATGCTTATTACCATTTAAAGTTTAAAAATAAAATTATAGAATGTTTAGGAGCGCGCATTTAATGTGTAAAATTAAAATGATTACGATTAGGCACGAGTAATTAGTGCATTTCACATGCTAATGTGACGTTAAACTTGGTAAATTGCAATAATCTTTAATGTTGAGACTTTCAAAATTCCCTAGGCGTATAGTATGTCGCATCCCTTTTTAAGGCCATCACTTAGCTTTTCAACACACTTTTTAAAACAATCTAAGATCGAAGTTATAGCTAGAAACAAGAAAAGGTGCATTTCATCAAAGAAGAAGCGTTCAAAGTAAGTACACTACTAATTAAACTTTTGTACACGTAAACATTCAAAGTTTGTAAAGATGTTATGTACGTACATGTTTACTTGTTTTTTTTTTTTTTTTTTTTTTTTTCTTTCTTGTAGAAGTTAGTTAATCCATAATAATTTTGGTGTATTAAGCTTTTATAAATTTATAAAAATGGTTATCAATTGGTAGCTAATTAGGTAATCAGTTATGAAATTGTGTTAGAATGTTACATTATATACATCATATAATTAAGAATACCAAATTAAAAGGATAATATGTAAATTTATCATCTAATGCTTATTTGATTTCAGGAAACCAGAGAAGGTATTTAACATTGAAGAGTGGTATGAGTCGTGGAGTTCTCGAAGAAACAAGGCAAGACGCAAAGCAAGTTTGCTTCAAATTAAGAAAGATGAGAAGGAATACAAGCGATCAAAGCCGCGGGTTGGTTCAGTGGAAGAGGATGCGGCTGATGTTGGATTTTTGAGTGAGGAAGAGAGATTCGACTCCATTGACTACGATAATGTGCATTTGTCGTTTGATACGGAGAAATCTCCGAAATTTAATTGTTAAACTTTTTATATGTATGAACTGCTTTATTTTACTTTTGTTATATATGGATACTAATGTTTTGTTTTTGGTTTATTATATATGAATTTTAACTTTCTTGCTTCATTAAAGCTTGATTAAGCTTGATTTTTCATCTATTCATTAAGCTTGATTTATTCCTAGCAACATTAATTTATGCCTAGCGGCATTAACTTATGCCTATCAACATTAATTTTGAATGTGTTGCACATATTTTGAATTTTCGTTACACCTAAATATCACATTTTGCTATAAATAATAGTCACATAAATATCACAATGTGACTATTTTGAATGTATTGCACATATAATACCCTTATAATGTGGCAATAAACATAATTTAGATACACATTTGTGATATGGTGTGACTATTGTAAAGCCTATAGTCACATGATCATGCTACAATTAAATGTGACTATACACATTAGGTTGTGGTAAGCAAACACACACTAAACTTTAGACACACATATTTACTTACGTGACCATATGTATCGAATTTTCGTTACACTTAATCATGTTTCTATGGTTTCGTGTGACCATATATGACATTTGGTCACACTTTTCAAGTGTGTGACATATATATTTGTCACTATTAAATGCATATCGTGACTAACGCTTCAAACTTACTTTTTAGTTGTCACACATTTCAAACGCTATGTGGCTAAATATTCAGCAAAGAATAGCAGTCACGTTTAAATAATGTGTGACAAACTTGACTATATAATTTAGTCACATACACAATTACTTCATGTGACCATATATCTATTTTGGTCACACTCTTCAATTGTGTGACATATATTTGTCACATATGTATATCTGTAGTGTGACTAATGCTTAAAGCTGATTTGTATCGGCCACACGTCCCCAATTAAACGTGACTAAATGATCGAAAAATATTTACCAGCTACCCTCTAGTCACATAAATACACAAATGTGTGACATATATCTTCCGAAATGGTCACACAAGTCGGATCGAGTGTGGCTGTTTATTTTATTTTCATACATTTAGTCACGTAAATATGTTACAGTGTGACCGTTTGAAATCGACCATGTGTGACGAAAGGCCATTTTTGTACCAGTGAGAAGTGAGGGGCGCACTTGCTATAGGTGCGCATGGTTTCATGTTTCTTTTGGTTTTACATTTTAATTTTTTTTTTGTCTTTAGGTGAGGGGCACAAAAGATGAGGGCACACTTGCTATAGGTGCGCTTGTGTTTTGTTTTGTCTTTTTAGTCACTTATTTTGTCTTTTAGTTAGGCGCATAAGAGGCTCATATGAGTTATGAGTGCACCTAAACATTTAAAATTGTAAACCAGTGCCTAGTTTATATAGCTTTGATTTGCCACATGTCATACATCTAACGAATAGTTGAAAGAAAATTTAGTAATATAAATGTGCTCCATCCTGTTTTGGTATTTTAGTATGATAAATGGTGCATTTACGAAATTTAGAGGCGGATGTTGAGATCTTGAGCGCCTGATTAAAATTTTAGAGATTGAAAGCTTATCAAATGAGCTCGAAAGGTTTAATGAGTTGAGCTCAATCTTATATAAGTTCGACTCGAGTTATTGTTGAGTTCTCGAGCTTGTAAGTAATATAAAATATGTATTGGTTATCTCGAACCAAACAACCGAAGTAAACAAACTCTCCCATACAGTTCCCTTGTCTTGATGACGGTGATGGCGTGGAGGATCGATGGTTGGTGGAACCACGGCGAGATAAGGCAGTGAAGTGTGGCGGTGGTGTGAGTCGGTTCTAGAGAGTTAATGAGTTTGGCCGTGGTGTAACTCATCTATTCAATACTGCAAAACATTCATTGTGACTCGATATACGCATTTGACTCAAACAAGTACTAATGAGTTAAGGTAGGCATGCATGCAAGTTCATGTATCCGATCTTACAAGGAAACTGCATGTTAAAGAGAGCGAGACTATTAAGAAAATGACATTATAGCTAGTAGGATCTTACGATCCCGATCCGATCATACGATCATGATCTTGCAAAGACGAAAACGATCCTGGGTAGGATCTGATCCCGATCTTGAAACTTTTAATACTTTTAATCATTTTAAACTTATCTATACATTTTAAGTAAATACAACAAATTAAGCTATATGTACAATCAATTTAAGCATTAGCACCTACATACATTGACCGGTTAACACTTATAATTAATATATATTATAACACACATCACTTATAATATATATTATTTACAAAGCTTCTCAAACACACTTCATACACTCCAACATATACTTAATCTCTATCCGACAATCACACACAGCTGCCTTGTTCTTTCTTTCTCTCTCTCACTACAACACCCTAAGTTTGACCCTAAGTTTGATCGGAAGCATATGGTAACATACTTAGATCGCTTCTATATTGACCCTAAGTTTGACAGATGATTTGGTATATCTGATTATTTAGTTGTTTTTTTTGGTTTATCTGATTATTTCATTGTTTGTGCTTATTTAATTAGTGTTATTTAGTGTTAGGGTTTATGTATGATCTATATATTTGTGTTTTTTTTATTGTTAGGGTTTATGGTTGTTTTTTAGTTTTAGTGCGAATATTTAGGCTAAAACATCAAATATCAAAGATGGAAGAAGTATCAAGGATGGATGAAAAGACACCACTTTCAAGTATGAACATAAACTTGTTCTGGTGTTGTTCATCCATTCTTGATTCATCTTTGTTCTTTGTCAAGGATGGGTGAACCGACACCACTTTCAAGTATGAACATAATATGTATCTGTATCAAAGATGGAAGAAGTATCAGTGATGGATGAAAAGACACCACTTTCAAGTATGAACATAAACTTGTTCTGGTGTTTCATCCATTACTGATACATCTTTCCTCTTTGTCAAAATACAGAAACAATGAAAATATTTTATCTTAGGATTAGGTTGAAGTACAATAAACATATCAAGAACTTAAAGAGTTTTTTCATGTATTTAGTTACAATGAAAATATTTTCATTGCATTGTTGATATAAATTTAATATGATTTCATTGATTCATGATTAGCTCTCTAATGTCGTAGGACCTACATAACTAATATGTATGTTCGTCACATTTAAGTGAGCAATATAAATGATAGTAAGAATTTGGTTGCTAAGAACTTAAAGCTCAATTATCAGGGCAGATCTATCTAACGATGTAGATGGGTTCCATCGCTTTAACTGGACCCCATTTTCTAATGATGTTTAATGGTTCTTTCAATAATCAAGATTAAACATCGTTAGAAAACGGGGTCCAATTACAGCGATGGAACCATCTACATTGTTAGATAGATCTGGCCTGATCATTGAGACGCTTCAATGCGATGATGATATAGTGTGTATTGTTCATGACAGGCCACACTCCTTCATCATCGCATTCAAGATGAGTGATGTTACTTAGACTCTATTCTTTACTCAACATTTGTAGATTGTTTGTATCACTCTGTTTGCTTTATATATATGTATGATGTATTTGTATTGAGAGTATAATGAAGATAAGTGGCGGATGTGTGTGCGAATATTTAGGCTAAAACATCCAAGTATCAAAGATGGAAGAAGTATCAACGTTGGATGAACAGACACCACTTTTAAGTATGAGCATAAACTTGTTTTGGTGTTGTTCATCCATTGTTGATTCATCTTTGCTCTTTGTCAAAATCCAGAAACAATTATCAAGTATAATTTGTAGGTTCGATACTTGAATTTAGGGTCTTCGTCTTCAATGAATGTTGGTAGGTTAGAGATTCAAGGCTGAATAATATGTTGTTGTTGGCTAGGGTAGAAAGGATGGTAGTTCATTGCATTGTTATTATAAGTTTAATATGATTTCATTCATGCACGATTAGCTCTCTAATGTCGTAGAATCTACATAATTAATATGTATGTTCGTCACATCTAAGGGAGCAATATAAACGATAGTAAGAATCTGTTTTCTAATAACTTAAAGCTCAATGTTAGGGCAAATCTATCTAAAGTTGTAGAACGGTTCCATTACTTAATTTGGAAAACCTCTACTACCGTTATTAGACGGTGTCCAAAAAACAAAGCAATGGAACCTTTCTGCAACTTTAGATAGATCTGGCCTGATCATTGAGACGTCTTCAATGCGATGATGATATAGTGTGTATTGTTCATGACAGGCCACACTCCTTCATCATCGCATTCAAGATGAGTGATGTTACTTAGACTCTATTCTTTACTTAACATTTCTAGATTGTTTGTATCACTCTGTTTGCATTCAAATCTTTTTTATGATCTAAATGAGTCTGTAATTTCAACATACCTTTCCATTCTTAGTTCCCATACTGTTCCTTTTATTTTTTCAACAATCTAGCAATGCGGCTGGTGCAGTCCTTTGCTCAAAGGGAGTTGAAATGATAAAAGGAGCTGTATCGGGAACTTAGAAGGGTTACGTATGTTGGCAGCAGGGAATTTCATTCTTTTTTATGATCTAAAACCAACCATCCACCAAGTAATGTGGCCATTGGAGTTCCAAGAACAAAGGTTGTTTCAAATACACCCTGAATTGCAACATTATCTTTTATTTCATTTACACTATATTTTTTAAAAATTTAATATATTTTTTTAATTTTTTGCAGAAATCATACATTGACAGCAGCGACTCAAGTTCATTTCAACATACCCTTCCATTCTGAGTTCCCATACAGTTCCTTTTATTTTTTCAACAATCTAGCAATGCGGCTGGTGCAGTCCTTTGCTCAAAGGGAGTTGAAACGACAAAAGGAGCTGTATCGGGAACTTAGAAGGGTTACGTATGTTGGCAGCAGTGACTCAAGTTCATTTCACATATCAAGCAGTTCTGAAGCTCCTCCAAATACATGGGCAGACTACTTTCCAAAGGGATATTCTGGATCAGGCACAAAAAAGGAAGATGCTAGGAAGGTTAAAACTCCAAACAAGACTGCCAAAGAGCTTTTTGATGAGAGGGTTCAGCTGCTAGGCCTGCCCAATGCTAAGACTTGTGAAGACAAGGGTATAAAACCATGGGAACCAAAAATTCCCAAAGTTTGTTCAAAAGGGAAGGGTAAAAAGAAAATGTATTAGTTGAGTTAGGAAGTAATTTGAATAAACCTGTGTAATCCGTTTGTACTACTTTATTTGACTTTATGAATAAACATGTTGTCGTTGCTCAATTTTCTCATTAATGAACTGAATATGAATCGATTAATTTTTGTGGCATTTTATTTTTATCCCTAGCAGCATTAAGTTATGCCAAGCAGCATTAAGTTCTGAGTTACTAGCATTCACCCAAATTCCAATCCAAACCCGGAGTTGCCCATAAGATAAGTTTGACAATCTTTGACTTTTGCAAATGACAATCAAGTTTGACAATCTTTGTTTGACTTTTAACAAAGCATCATAACATAGTCAACAAAGCAACATAACATAATTAATCAACAAAAAGATAACTTGATCATATAGTAATATAATCGATAACTTGATTAACAAAGAAACATAAGATAAGTTTTCTTTGAACACAAAAACATTAAACTTCAAAGAAATAACATATTAATGATTAATATCATTTTACATCAGGGTTAATTCAATGAAAATTATACAAATTATTTTGAATGCCTTTGTAAATATCAACAATGTTTCCACGGATTTGTCCTATTTCTTGATTACGAACATTAACTTTGTTCTGATGCACCAGTATGATATCTTGGTCTTTTTTGTTTTGTTCTTCCAACAGCGTGATTCGTTTGTTGTAAAGTTCAACCAACTGTCGTTCAGTACCATATTGGCCTTGAGAATGACATTTGTCCCAGCACTCTTGGGTTAGGCCGTGGATTTTATATTTTTCTGGCATTGGAGGAGGAGGAGGAGGAGTATCCCTTGAACGTTTTGTTTTCTTTGAAGCAGGATTTGAAGATGATGAAGCCATTGCAATTCCAAACAAAAATTGAATACGTAATGAAAAGATGAATGAAGTTGGTTGTAATTCCTTTGTATTTATAGGCACACAAGAGTCGCAATGTCACAACGGTTTACAGTTACTTTTTTACAGTTACACCGGTTCACAGTAATTTATGCCTAGCAGCATTAAGTTATGCCTAGCAGCATTAAGTTCTTTATTAATCAGGTCATAACAGTGTTGAAGTAAGTTTGCCAATTCAGGGAGTAAACACTGTCACAAACACAAATTTTACACAACTAATAACTAGATTAATACCATTATGTTTATTCTTACTATATTTTCAAACATTTGAAACCACTTACAATGCTTATTACCATTTAAAGTTTAAAAATAAAATTATAGAATGTTTAGGAGCGCGCATTTAATGTGTAAAATTAAAATGATTACGATTAGGCACGAGTAATTAGTGCATTTCACATGCTAATGTGACGTTAAACTTGGTAAATTGCAATAATCTTTAATGTTGAGACTTTCAAAATTCCCTAGGCGTATAGTATGTCGCATCCCTTTTTAAGGCCATCACTTAGCTTTTCAACACACTTTTTAAAACAATCTAAGATCGAAGTTATAGCTAGAAACAAGAAAAGGTGCATTTCATCAAAGAAGAAGCGTTCAAAGTAAGTACACTACTAATTAAACTTTTGTACACGTAAACATTCAAAGTTTGTAAAGATGTTATGTACGTACATGTTTACTTGTTTTTTTTTTTTTTTTTTTTTTTTTTCTTTCTTGTAGAAGTTAGTTAATCCATAATAATTTTGGTGTATTAAGCTTTTATAAATTTATAAAAATGGTTATCAATTGGTAGCTAATTAGGTAATCAGTTATGAAATTGTGTTAGAATGTTACATTATATACATCATATAATTAAGAATACCAAATTAAAAGGATAATATGTAAATTTATCATCTAATGCTTATTTGATTTCAGGAAACCAGAGAAGGTATTTAACATTGAAGAGTGGTATGAGTCGTGGAGTTCTCGAAGAAACAAGGCAAGACGCAAAGCAAGTTTGCTTCAAATTAAGAAAGATGAGAAGGAATACAAGCGATCAAAGCCGCGGGTTGGTTCAGTGGAAGAGGATGCGGCTGATGTTGGATTTTTGAGTGAGGAAGAGAGATTCGACTCCATTGACTACGATAATGTGCATTTGTCGTTTGATACGGAGAAATCTCCGAAATTTAATTGTTAAACTTTTTATATGTATGAACTGCTTTATTTTACTTTTGTTATATATGGATACTAATGTTTTGTTTTTGGTTTATTATATATGAATTTTAACTTTCTTGCTTCATTAAAGCTTGATTAAGCTTGATTTTTCATCTATTCATTAAGCTTGATTTATTCCTAGCAACATTAATTTATGCCTAGCGGCATTAACTTATGCCTATCAACATTAATTTTGAATGTGTTGCACATATTTTGAATTTTCGTTACACCTAAATATCACATTTTGCTATAAATAATAGTCACATAAATATCACAATGTGACTATTTTGAATGTATTGCACATATAATACCCTTATAATGTGGCAATAAACATAATTTAGATACACATTTGTGATATGGTGTGACTATTGTAAAGCCTATAGTCACATGATCATGCTACAATTAAATGTGACTATACACATTAGGTTGTGGTAAGCAAACACACACTAAACTTTAGACACACATATTTACTTACGTGACCATATGTATCGAATTTTCGTTACACTTAATCATGTTTCTATGGTTTCGTGTGACCATATATGACATTTGGTCACACTTTTCAAGTGTGTGACATATATATTTGTCACTATTAAATGCATATCGTGACTAACGCTTCAAACTTACTTTTTAGTTGTCACACATTTCAAACGCTATGTGGCTAAATATTCAGCAAAGAATAGCAGTCACGTTTAAATAATGTGTGACAAACTTGACAATATAATTTAGTCACATACACAATTACTTCATGTGACCATATATCTATTTTGGTCACACTCTTCAATTGTGTGACATATATTTGTCACATATGTATATCTGTAGTGTGACTAATGCTTAAAGCTGATTTGTATCGGCCACACGTCCCCAATTAAACGTGACTAAATGATCGAAAAATATTTACCAGCTACCCTCTAGTCACATAAATACACAAATGTGTGACATATATCTTCCGAAATGGTCACACAAGTCGGATCGAGTGTGGCTGTTTATTTTATTTTCATACATTTAGTCACGTAAATATGTTACAGTGTGACCGTTTGAAATCGACCATGTGTGACGAAAGGCCATTTTTGTACCAGTGAGAAGTGAGGGGCGCACTTGCTATAGGTGCGCATGGTTTCATGTTTCTTTTGGTTTTACATTTTAATTTTTTTTTTTGTCTTTAGGTGAGGGGCACAAAAGATGAGGGCACACTTGCTATAGGTGCGCTTGTGTTTTGTTTTGTCTTTTTAGTCACTTATTTTGTCTTTTAGTTAGGCGCATAAGAGGCTCATATGAGTTATGAGTGCACCTAAACATTTAAAATTGTAAACCAGTGCCTAGTTTATATAGCTTTGATTTGCCACATGTCATACATCTAACGAATAGTTGAAAGAAAATTTAGTAATATAAATGTGCTCCATCCTGTTTTGGTATTTTAGTATGATAAATGGTGCATTTACGAAATTTAGAGGCGGATGTTGAGATCTTGAGCGCCTGATTAAAATTTTAGAGATTGAAAGCTTATCAAATGAGCTCGAAAGGTTTAATGAGTTGAGCTCAATCTTATATAAGTTCGACTCGAGTTATTGTTGAGTTCTCGAGCTTGTAAGTAATATAAAATATGTATTGGTTATCTCGAACCAAACAACCGAAGTAAACAAACTCTCCCATACAGTTCCCTTGTCTTGATGACGGTGATGGCGTGGAGGATCGATGGTTGGTGGAACCACGGCGAGATAAGGCAGTGAAGTGTGGCGGTGGTGTGAGTCGGTTCTAGAGAGTTAATGAGTTTGGCCGTGGTGTAACTCATCTATTCAATACTGCAAAACATTCATTGTGACTCGATATACGCATTTGACTCAAACAAGTACTAATGAGTTAAGGTAGGCATGCATGCAAGTTCATGTATCCGATCTTACAAGGAAACTGCATGTTAAAGAGAGCGAGACTATTAAGAAAATGACATTATAGCTAGTAGGATCTTACGATCCCGATCCGATCATACGATCATGATCTTGCAAAGACGAAAACGATCCTGGGTAGGATCTGATCCCGATCTTGAAACTTTTAATACTTTTAATCATTTTAAACTTATCTATACATTTTAAGTAAATACAACAAATTAAGCTATATGTACAATCAATTTAAGCATTAGCACCTACATACATTGACCGGTTAACACTTATAATTAATATATATTATAACACACATCACTTATAATATATATTATTTACAAAGCTTCTCAAACACACTTCATACACTCCAACATATACTTAATCTCTATCCGACAATCACACACAGCTGCCTTGTTCTTTCTTTCTCTCTCTCACTACAACACCCTAAGTTTGACCCTAAGTTTGATCGGAAGCATATGGTAACATACTTAGATCGCTTCTATATTGACCCTAAGTTTGACAGATGATTTGGTATATCTGATTATTTAGTTGTTTTTTTTGGTTTATCTGATTATTTCATTGTTTGTGCTTATTTAATTAGTGTTATTTAGTGTTAGGGTTTATGTATGATCTATATATTTGTGTTTTTTTTATTGTTAGGGTTTATGGTTGTTTTTTAGTTTTAGTGCGAATATTTAGGCTAAAACATCAAATATCAAAGATGGAAGAAGTATCAAGGATGGATGAAAAGACACCACTTTCAAGTATGAACATAAACTTGTTCTGGTGTTGTTCATCCATTCTTGATTCATCTTTGTTCTTTGTCAAGGATGGGTGAACCGACACCACTTTCAAGTATGAACATAATATGTATCTGTATCAAAGATGGAAGAAGTATCAGTGATGGATGAAAAGACACCACTTTCAAGTATGAACATAAACTTGTTCTGGTGTTTCATCCATTACTGATACATCTTTCCTCTTTGTCAAAATACAGAAACAATGAAAATATTTTATCTTAGGATTAGGTTGAAGTACAATAAACATATCAAGAACTTAAAGAGTTTTTTCATGTATTTAGTTACAATGAAAATATTTTCATTGCATTGTTGATATAAATTTAATATGATTTCATTGATTCATGATTAGCTCTCTAATGTCGTAGGACCTACATAACTAATATGTATGTTCGTCACATTTAAGTGAGCAATATAAATGATAGTAAGAATTTGGTTGCTAAGAACTTAAAGCTCAATTATCAGGGCAGATCTATCTAACGATGTAGATGGGTTCCATCGCTTTAACTGGACCCCATTTTCTAATGATGTTTAATGGTTCTTTCAATAATCAAGATTAAACATCGTTAGAAAACGGGGTCCAATTACAGCGATGGAACCATCTACATTGTTAGATAGATCTGGCCTGATCATTGAGACGCTTCAATGCGATGATGATATAGTGTGTATTGTTCATGACAGGCCACACTCCTTCATCATCGCATTCAAGATGAGTGATGTTACTTAGACTCTATTCTTTACTCAACATTTGTAGATTGTTTGTATCACTCTGTTTGCTTTATATATATGTATGATGTATTTGTATTGAGAGTATAATGAAGATAAGTGGCGGATGTGTGTGCGAATATTTAGGCTAAAACATCCAAGTATCAAAGATGGAAGAAGTATCAACGTTGGATGAACAGACACCACTTTTAAGTATGAGCATAAACTTGTTTTGGTGTTGTTCATCCATTGTTGATTCATCTTTGCTCTTTGTCAAAATCCAGAAACAATTATCAAGTATAATTTGTAGGTTCGATACTTGAATTTAGGGTCTTCGTCTTCAATGAATGTTGGTAGGTTAGAGATTCAAGGCTGAATAATATGTTGTTGTTGGCTAGGGTAGAAAGGATGGTAGTTCATTGCATTGTTATTATAAGTTTAATATGATTTCATTCATGCACGATTAGCTCTCTAATGTCGTAGAATCTACATAATTAATATGTATGTTCGTCACATCTAAGGGAGCAATATAAACGATAGTAAGAATCTGTTTTCTAATAACTTAAAGCTCAATGTTAGGGCAAATCTATCTAAAGTTGTAGAACGGTTCCATTACTTAATTTGGAAAACCTCTACTACCGTTATTAGACGGTGTCCAAAAAACAAAGCAATGGAACCTTTCTGCAACTTTAGATAGATCTGGCCTGATCATTGAGACGTCTTCAATGCGATGATGATATAGTGTGTATTGTTCATGACAGGCCACACTCCTTCATCATCGCATTCAAGATGAGTGATGTTACTTAGACTCTATTCTTTACTTAACATTTCTAGATTGTTTGTATCACTCTGTTTGCATTCAAATCTTTTTTATGATCTAAATGAGTCTGTAATTTCAACATACCTTTCCATTCTTAGTTCCCATACTGTTCCTTTTATTTTTTCAACAATCTAGCAATGCGGCTGGTGCAGTCCTTTGCTCAAAGGGAGTTGAAATGATAAAAGGAGCTGTATCGGGAACTTAGAAGGGTTACGTATGTTGGCAGCAGGGAATTTCATTCTTTTTTATGATCTAAAACCAACCATCCACCAAGTAATGTGGCCATTGGAGTTCCAAGAACAAAGGTTGTTTCAAATACACCCTGAATTGCAACATTATCTTTTATTTCATTTACACTATATTTTTTAAAAATTTAATATATTTTTTTAATTTTTTGCAGAAATCATACATTGACAGCAGCGACTCAAGTTCATTTCAACATACCCTTCCATTCTGAGTTCCCATACAGTTCCTTTTATTTTTTCAACAATCTAGCAATGCGGCTGGTGCAGTCCTTTGCTCAAAGGGAGTTGAAACGACAAAAGGAGCTGTATCGGGAACTTAGAAGGGTTACGTATGTTGGCAGCAGTGACTCAAGTTCATTTCACATATCAAGCAGTTCTGAAGCTCCTCCAAATACATGGGCAGACTACTTTCCAAAGGGATATTCTGGATCAGGCACAAAAAAGGAAGATGCTAGGAAGGTTAAAACTCCAAACAAGACTGCCAAAGAGCTTTTTGATGAGAGGGTTCAGCTGCTAGGCCTGCCCAATGCTAAGACTTGTGAAGACAAGGGTATAAAACCATGGGAACCAAAAATTCCCAAAGTTTGTTCAAAAGGGAAGGGTAAAAAGAAAATGTATTAGTTGAGTTAGGAAGTAATTTGAATAAACCTGTGTAATCCGTTTGTACTACTTTATTTGACTTTATGAATAAACATGTTGTCGTTGCTCAATTTTCTCATTAATGAACTGAATATGAATCGATTAATTTTTGTGGCATTTTATTTTTATCCCTAGCAGCATTAAGTTATGCCAAGCAGCATTAAGTTCTGAGTTACTAGCATTCACCCAAATTCCAATCCAAACCCGGAGTTGCCCATAAGATAAGTTTGACAATCTTTGACTTTTGCAAATGACAATCAAGTTTGACAATCTTTGTTTGACTTTTAACAAAGCATCATAACATAGTCAACAAAGCAACATAACATAATTAATCAACAAAAAGATAACTTGATCATATAGTAATATAATCGATAACTTGATTAACAAAGAAACATAAGATAAGTTTTCTTTGAACACAAAAACATTAAACTTCAAAGAAATAACATATTAATGATTAATATCATTTTACATCAGGGTTAATTCAATGAAAATTATACAAATTATTTTGAATGCCTTTGTAAATATCAACAATGTTTCCACGGATTTGTCCTATTTCTTGATTACGAACATTAACTTTGTTCTGATGCACCAGTATGATATCTTGGTCTTTTTTGTTTTGTTCTTCCAACAGCGTGATTCGTTTGTTGTAAAGTTCAACCAACTGTCGTTCAGTACCATATTGGCCTTGAGAATGACATTTGTCCCAGCACTCTTGGGTTAGGCCGTGGATTTTATATTTTTCTGGCATTGGAGGAGGAGGAGGAGGAGTATCCCTTGAACGTTTTGTTTTCTTTGAAGCAGGATTTGAAGATGATGAAGCCATTGCAATTCCAAACAAAAATTGAATACGTAATGAAAAGATGAATGAAGTTGGTTGTAATTCCTTTGTATTTATAGGCACACAAGAGTCGCAATGTCACAACGGTTTACAGTTACTTTTTTACAGTTACACCGGTTCACAGTAACTTATGCCTAGCAGCATTAAGTTATGCCTAGCAGCATTAAGTTCTTTATTAATCAGGTCATAATAGTGTTGAAGTAAGTTTGCCAATTCAGGGAGTAAACACTGTCACAAACACAAATTTTACACAACTAATAACTAGATTAATACCATTATGTTTATTCTTACTATATTTTCAAACATTTGAAACCACTTACAATGCTTATTACCATTTAAAGTTTAAAAATAAAATTATAGAATGTTTAGGAGCGCGCATTTAATGTGTAAAATTAAAATGATTACGATTAGGCACGAGTAATTAGTGCATTTCACATGCTAATGTGACGTTAAACTTGGTAAATTGCAATAATCTTTAATGTTGAGACTTTCAAAATTCCCTAGGCGTATAGTATGTCGCATCCCTTTTTAAGGCCATCACTTAGCTTTTCAACACACTTTTTAAAACAATCTAAGATCGAAGTTATAGCTAGAAACAAGAAAAGGTGCATTTCATCAAAGAAGAAGCGTTCAAAGTAAGTACACTACTAATTAAACTTTTGTACACGTAAACATTCAAAGTTTGTAAAGATGTTATGTACGTACATGTTTACTTGTTTTTTTTTCTTTCTAGTAGAAGTTAGTTAATCCATAATAATTTTGGTGTATTAAGCTTTTATGAATTTATAAAAATGGTTATCAATTGGTAGCTAATTAGGTAATCAGTTATGAAATCGTGTTAGAATGTTACATTATATACATCATATAATTAAGAATACCAAATTAAAAGGATAATATGTAAATTTATCATCTAATGCTTATTTGATTTCAGGAAACCAGAGAAGGTATTTAACATTGAAGAGTGGTATGAGTCGTGGAGTTCTCGAAGAAACAAGGCAAGACGCAAAGCAAGTTTGCTTCAAATTAAGAAAGATGAGAAGGAATACAAGCGATCAAAGCCGCGGGTTGGTTCAGTGGAAGAGGATGCGGCTGATGTTGGATTTTTGAGTGAGGAAGAGAGATTCGACTCCATTGACTACGATAATGTGCATTTGTCGTTTGATACGGAGAAATCTCCGAAATTTAATTGTTAAACTTTTTATATGTATGAACTGCTTTATTTTACTTTTGTTATATATGGATACTAATGTTTTGTTTTTGGTTTATTATAT
Organism: Artemisia argyi; assembly: GCA_030686995.1. Classification (NCBI taxonomy): domain Eukaryota; kingdom Viridiplantae; phylum Streptophyta; class Magnoliopsida; order Asterales; family Asteraceae; genus Artemisia; species Artemisia argyi. Next base: position 36,056,907 of record CM060679.1, on the reverse strand, counting down.
ATGAATTTTAACTTTCTTGCTTCATTAAAGCTTGATTAAGCTTGATTTTTCATCTATTCATTAAGCTTGATTTATTCCTAGCAATATTAATTTATGCCTAGCGGCATTAACTTATGCATAGCAACATTAATTTTGAATGTGTTGCACATATTTTGAATTTTCGTTACACCTAAATATCACATTTTGCTATAAATAATAGTCATATAAATATCACAATGTGACTATTTTGAATGTATTGCACACATAATACCCTTATAATGTGGCAATAAACATAATTTAGATACACATTTGTGATATGGTGTGACTATTGTAAAGCCTATAGTCACATGATCATGCTACAATTAAATGTGACTATACACATTAGGTTGTGGTAAGCAAACACACACTAAACTTTAGACACACATATTTACTTACGTGACCATATGTATTGAATTTTCGTTACATTTAATCATGTTTCTATGGTTTCGTGTGACTATATATGACATTTGGTCACACTTTTCAAGTGTGTGACATATATTTGTCACTATTAAATGCATATCGTGACTAACGCTTCAAACTTACTTTTTAGTTGTCACACATTTCAAACGCTATGTGGCTAAATATTCAGCAAAGAATAGCAGTCACGTTTAAATAATGTGTGACAAACTTGACTATATAATTTAGTCACATACACAATTACTTCATGTGACCATATATCTATTTTGGTCACACTCTTCAATTGTGTGACATATATTTGTCACATATGTATATCTGTAGTGTGACTAATGCTTAAAGCTGATTTGTATCGGCCACACGTCCCCAATTAAACGTGACTAAATGATCGAAAAATATTTACCAGCTACCCTCTAGTCACATAAATACACAAATGTGTGACATATATCTTCCGAAATGGTCACACAAGTCGGATCGAGTGTGGCTGTTTATTTTATTTTCATACATTTAGTCACGTAAATATGTTACAGTGTGACCGTTTGAAATCGACCATGTGTGACGAAAGGCCATTTTTGTACCAGTGAGAAGTGAGGGGCGCACTTGCTATAGGTGCGCATGGTTTCATGTTTCTTTTGGTTTTACATTTTAATTTTTTTTTTGTCTTTAGGTGAGGGGCACAAAAGATGAGGGCACACTTGCTATAGGTGCGCTTGTGTTTTGTTTTGTCTTTTTAGTCACTTATTTTGTCTTTTAGTTAGGCGCATAAGAGGCTCATATGAGTTATGAGTGCACCTAAACATTTAAAATTGTAAACCAGTGCCTAGTTTATATAGCTTTGATTTGCCACATGTCATACATCTAACGAATAGTTGAAAGAAAATTTAGTAATATAAATGTGCTCCATCCTGTTTTGGTATTTTAGTATGATAAATGGTTCATTTACGAAATTTTCTCGAAGATCGAAGTTGAGAAGAATGCTATAACTCTTGTAACTGGTAGGATTGCAAAAGGAATAAGTTGGATTGTATCTATTCCAACCAAGTGGGAACACAAGTACATAGTTCTGATTTCTGTAAAAATGCTAAATTCATGTAAGAGTAAAGTACACAAATGATCCATAGAGGTTTTTTTTTTTTTTTTTTTTTTTTTTTTTTTTTTTTTTTTTTTTTAATTATTATTATTATTATTATTTATTTTTTATTATTCTTTTTATCAGAGTATGATTTCGCTCGGCTGCTAACAGTTTCGGAGTCCATTGAACTTGTATCATGCCCGTCGAGTTCTACACTTATCTCCTCACATTGCGGAATCCTATAGTTGAACCATTTGAAACGAGGAGTGTGTTTAATTAGGTAAGTCGTTGTAATGAAAGTGATGCACATAGTTTAAAAATGTATGAATTTGAAGTTATTATTATTATTATTATTATTATTATTATTATTTTCTTTCGTTCGTAAAAACTCAGCAAAGGATACTTTGGAGTTTGGAGTTTGGAGTCTTATGCATCTTGTGCATCAAGCATCACGCCTAGGGGTGTTCATCGGTTCGGTTCTTGGTTAATCGGTTCGGGTTGTTCGGTTAAAAAATTTTTTTGGGTCATAACCGAAAACCGAACCGAACCGAGAACCGAACCGAAGTTCGGTTCGGTTATGGGTCAAAACCGAAAAGCGAAATTTATACTTGAATTACACTATTTATATATATTTTTTTAATTTAATTATATATATTTTTGGGCAAAAAAAATATTTTAAGCATAAAAAAGTGTTTTTTATATTAGTATAAAATTTTAATGGATATTTTTTATATAAATTCGGTTTTCGGTTCAGATAGTCAAACCCATATCCAAACCGAAAACCTAATTTTTAATTCGGTTCGGTTCGATTTTAACAAGTTCGGTTCGGTTTTTTTTCGGTTCGGTTCGGTTCGATTTTCGGTTTATTCGGTTTATGACCCGACCCATGAACACCCCTAACCACGCCCTTGAGTGGACGGACGATCAACACGAGAGGGGATGTTTCTGCTAACTTGGATTACCACATAAGTTGCTTTGGGTCCACAAGTGTTATGCGTATGATAAGAACATGATATGACCCAATATTATATGAAGTTGGGGCAAGTCAATCATGTGGTGTTACGAAAATTTCTTTTATCGGCTATTGTCACGTAAAAATGTTAAAAATTGACTTAAACTTTATAATTTGTGTCGTAAATTTTGTTTCGGATAAATATTTAGTTTTAGCATGTTTTCTAATTTGAATCGGTTTAAAATTTGGTAGTTGGGTCATCGGTTTTTTATAAATAAAAGATGGAAAAATTACCGAAGTAAACAAGTTGCCCTATAACTGATCACTTTCTAGATCATTTTTTTTCTAGCTTAAAATAGACCGATTGCTTTGGCAACTTGCACTACACAACCATGTGTCGCCATGTGTCCGACACATATTTTACCAAAGTAGACCAGTTGCCTTATTATTATACTAAAGTAGACCAGTTGCCCTATAACTCATCACAGTTGCCCTATGGCTCATCACCTCGGAATCAGCAAAATCACACTTGTCACTTACTTTTGAGTTGCTCAACGTGGCAGTTGCCCGCGGTCTATTTTCAGCTCACCCAAAATACATGATCTAGAAAGTGATCAGTAATAGGGTAGTTGGTCTACTTCGGTTTCCCATAAAAGACATTGACATTAGTTTTCTTTTTAGCTTTGAATTAGAACATTGCGTTTGGTACCTTTGAATTTAGTTTGGTAATTTGAATAAAGTTTCAGGTTCGTCGACTTTGTAATTTGTTTATTACTTTGATTGCCAACAATTGGTATAAGACTAGGTACGTTTAGCATGAAGAAGAAAAATAGAGAGAAAAAACTGGTTCGTTTGGATTGAAGTTGGATTGTTTGTGGTTCGAAGAATCATTGGTGAAATTTTGATAGGCTATTGTAATCGTACTTTTGATTCGAAGAATTTTTGGGTTTGTTCCTGATTTGAAAATTTGGGTTTGTTCCTGTTTTAGATAAGATCAATTTGAAGGTTTTGGAGTTTTATTTTTCATAGGTGGATTTGTTGTTTGGGCTTTTGAATTTTAATTGGGCTTTCGTAAAATTGGGCTAATATATGTGGAGACTTACATTAGTTAATAGTCAATTTGTTACATGAATTTTGAAAGCTTTTGTTTCTTGGTTGGTCACAACTCACAAGATTATGAATTTTTGGAATAGATTTTGGGTTGATTGATTTATTGGTTTTTGAGTGATAGTTTGTTTGAAGACTAACTAACCTGTTATAGATTATTTGTGTACTTGTATTTGAATTTGGACCATAATCTTTATTATATAAGTGGGTTATTAGAACTATTATCAATATCATATTTGGGGTGTTTGAATTATAAGAGCCCGGTCGTTAAGTTATTTTTTAACTTGAATTTGTTTAATAGTTGGATAATAAGTTTGAAGTTGAACTGTAATACATATCAAATAAGTGGTTCATTAGAATTTGAATTCAATATTTGGCATTTGTAGATTGATTTGACGCTTGAACACTTGATTATAGTCATTTGGATTTTAATTAATTGTCTGGAATTTGTTAGTTTTGGAAATTTTGATATTTGTTTGTCGGTTTTTAAAGCTGGTTGCCCAGATTTTTTTATTTTTATTTATTTATTTATTATTATTATTTTTTTAAAGATGGTTTGAGCTGATTTGTTCGTTTGGTTGTCCGTTTTGAAATTATTAAGAAAATGATTTAAACTTTAAGGTTTGTTTGGTAAATTTTGTTTTAGATAAATATTTAGTTTTTAGTAAGTTTTCTAATTTGAGTCGGTTTAAAATTTGACAATTAAGTCATTAGTTTCTTATAAATAGTGGATCAGTTAAATTAGTTTTTTTGTACATTTGAATTAGAACATTGCATTTGGTACCATTGAATTTGGTTCGATAATTTAAATAAAGCTTCCACTTAGTTTGTCGAATTTATAATTTGTTTAGTACTTTGATTAACAACAAGGAATAACATCAAATATGGAAAAGCAAAAAGTTTCTAAGTTGTGACAAAAAAAGACAAGCTATTATTTCAAGTGCTTCACAACAAATTAGTTTAAAACTTGAAGGTTACGTCTTGAGGTATATCTTAAATTTCATTATTTCCGTGTAATTCATTGCTCATATCAATATTGCGAAAGGTAGCTTAACTACCTCCTTAAAAAGCATTGAAAACTAAATTAATATTATCAGGTCCCTATCAAAGTACGTATTCTTTTCTCTTATAACAAAAAATACTAAATGAACAAGGACTTCAACATGCCATCTGTGATTGGGCAGTGAGGGTGCATTGCCACAAAGTAAGCAGCCAACATCTTTCATGAGTAGGGATTTACTTTAGTTGGTTTTTCTTTAAGCAGTTAATTACCTAGTAAGTTCAAGCAGTCATATAACTATTATGGAAGTAAATGGTTGAAACTTGAAAGCTTACTCAGTCTACAGTCAACATGACATTGTTTGACTGGTATTATAGTTAGCATGTGAAGTAATATATGTTCACAGCAACCTTAGTCACAAGGCATTCTCTTTTTTGGTAGCTACTTTACATGACTAGGTACATTGTAGATTTGACGTCTGGCCAAGAAATATTGGTGAACCCCTCTCTTCTCTTGTATCTTTATAGTAGTTTCTTGATAGTTTTTCAATACAATTGCCGTTTGAACCAAAAAATATAGCAAACTTGAATCATTTAACTTAGCCAGATATATAGGCTATGATGGTTGTTCAATTACTCTGATCCAGAAAATTTTTTCCTTTTTTTTTTTTTTTTTTTTTTTTTTTTTTTAATCTTTTTTAACACCAAAGGGCTTGTGTCGTACCTTATGTGAGAATGCTCTCCAACTAAATGGTTGCAGGTTCATATTTTGCTTATAACATGTGAGATTAATTTATTGTGAGATACTTGGTTGTTTTTCTAAAAAGATGAACTCTCTTTTTGGGAGTAGATACGAATTTTAATGAACTTTCAACTATTGTCGAGTATGATGGAAACAAGAGAGAATATAGATGTTTACAGGAGACATATAAATGTTAAACACTGTAAACTGCGTAAGATATCATGATTGATTGAGTATTATAAGGTCACAAAGAGGCCTGGGCCATATCTATCTACTAATATTCTCTCGCAGTTTGAGCGATGAAATCGCGAAAGCTTAGACTATAGTTGTAAACTAAAAAAGAAACATCATCGCTATAAAAGCATAATTTATTGATGAATAAATCCAACATCCAGCGAAAACAATTTTTAAGCGGCACTAAAAGCAATTGTAAAAGTAAATATATATTTGTTGATGAAGACTTCTTACAAAAAGCGCAGATTAATCTTGGTTGTTAATATAAATATCGCCTAAAAACGTTATTTATATTTTACGATATTTGCTAAGTTTTGTTAACGACAAAGTATAAACTTTAATTCTTAGCAAATCATGAATATAGTTTAAGCATTTCATAACTAGACTTTATTTCATTTAAACATTACATTTGCATTTCACATAAAACATAACATTTTCATATTTCTATAAATAGAAAATGTTGTATGACATCATAGCATGCATCATTTGTAATCTTGGAAAGATTTCCAAAATCTTTAAGTTAACTTTTGGAAAGATCTCTTACATATTTGGAAAGATTATTACTCAAACTATCTTGTAGTTGACTTAAAGGATCTTGATTTGACTTGCATAGATATGGAAAGATTTCTTGAGTGTTTGACTGTCAGGTCTGGCGGAACCCCGTGGGTACAAGGGCGGAACCCTTGTTTTGGTTCCGCCGAATCCGCCAGCCAGCTGTCTTGGTTGGCTATAAATAGCAAGCCACACCTAAGAATTTCTTCATCACTTCTCATTATATTTTACATATACATTCTTATTACATTCATTTAACTCATTAACATTTCATTTGTGTGAGATCTTTTGTAGCAAAGAAGATAATAAGTTCATACCTAAAGTTACAAGTCTCAAAATAACGTTGCAAGTCTTGTTAGCTTAGCATTGTGTAAACTTGCATAGTTTACACTTCATTTGATTGTGTAATTTCAGTAGTGATCGGTTAGTATTTTAGTCCTTAAAATACATAGTGTGACGGAAGTGGTTGTACCCTTGTAAAAGAACTCGACATCTATCTTTGTGTCGGTAATCTTGTGTAAGCGACGTGTAAGTTTTCTCCGCCGATGAAAGGAGCTTTTTGACTAGTGAAAGAAACTCTCGAGTTGGATACTCAGGGCGTGGAGTATGTCAAGGAAAAAGTGTCCTTTTATCCGAACCACAATAAACATTCGTACTCTGGTTTGATTGTTTCTTTCTTTACTCTTGCATATTACTTATCGTTTAAGTAGTTACTATTATTGATTACACGTAAAGGTTTCAAAGTTAATCAAGTTAAAAACCGGTAAACTATTCAACCCCCTTCTAGTTTTCCACAATTGGCATCAAGAGCTACATTACTCAAGCTTTTAAAATATATTGTGTTTTAAAACCTGAAACGATCCATGGATTTTGAAAATTACAAAGATGGGAAATCTATGTAAAGACCACCACTTTTTGAAGCAAACGGTTTTATTTATTGGAAAAACCGCTTTGAAACTTATGTGAAATCAAAAGATATAGATCTATGGTATATAATTATTAATGGTGATAACAAAGCCACTTTTAAGGATGTTACAAATGGTAAAGATAAGGATAGCTCACTTACTAAACATAATGAAGATCAAAAGAAGTTGATTGCTAAAAATAATGAAGGTAAAATGATGCTTTACAATGCTTTACGAAAGAAAGAGTATGAAAGAGTTTTTATATGTAAAACCGCTAAATAAATTTGACAATCTTTAATAGTCACTCATCAAGGAAACTCACAAGTTAAAGATAACAAAATTGATCTTCTTATTCAACAATACGAACAATTTTCTATTCCCGAAGATGAGATTATTGATTGTGCATTTGCTAGGTTCAACACTATTATTATTTCACTTAAAGCACTTGATGAATCCTTTTGTAGCAAGAATTTTGTCAGGAAATTCCTTAGAGCACTCCATCAGAAGTGGAGAGCCAAAGTAACCGCAATTGAAGAATCTAAAGATCTTTCAGGCATGTCACTTGATGAGCTAATTGGAAACCCCAAAGTTCATGAAATGGTAATAGAAAAGGATTCGGAAATAGTTAAAGGCAAGAAAGAAAAAGTCAAGTCCATTGCCTTGAAAGCTAGAGTTCAATCAAGTGATGATGAAGAATCTAACTCGGATAGTGACGATGAAGAATATGCCATGGCCGTTAGAGACTTTAAGAAGTTCTTTAGAAGACAAGGGAAGTTTGTAAGGCAACCTAAAGATGACAAGAAAGCCTTCCGAAAAGATAGTGATGATAATAAGAGAAAGAATGAAAGAAAGTGCTTTAGGTGTGGAGACACAAGTCATCTCATAGGAGAATGTCCAAAACCGCCCAAAAGTAAAACTCAAAAAGCTTTTGTAAGTGGTGCTTGGAGCGATAGTGAAGATGATGACGAGGAGCCAAAGAATGACGAGATTGCGCTCATGGCTCAAGACTCAAATGAGGTACAATCCGATTCATCTTGTTCTTCTATTGATGATGACACATTGCAAAACGAATATAACAAACTTTGTGAACTTAGCTTGAAAATCATAAACAAAAACAAATTTTTGAAAACTAAAAAGGAATTTTTGGAAAATGAAGTTTATGAATTAAAAGAAAAGGCTAAGACGTTAGAAAAGAATAAAAGTATTGACTCAATGTGCAACTCGTGTCAAGAGTTTAAACTCGAAATTAGACGAAAAAGCACAAGAAACTGCCAAAACTGTAGCAGGCTCCCACGGACCAGACGTAACCAAAAATTTGGTTCCGCCCGTTGAACCCAAAGGTTTCGCGGGGTCTGCTGCAGAACAGAAAGTTTTAAACTCCACTCGTACTGAATTTGTTAAAGTCACAAAAAGTCCTAGTACTAGTTCAACAGAAACTAAACTAAAACCTACTATTAAATTAGGAGTAGGACTTGATAGAAATGAGTTTAGAACAAAAACTACTCAACCGATGCCTCATATTCCCAAACGCCCCTTTCCAAAGAGCAACTACAACTCACAACCAAACTACCAACATGGTTGGAACCAAAATGTACCTAGACATTATCAAACTCCAAATTACATGTCATAGAACCCGTATCTTCCATTTCCATACATGGATCAAGTTAATGGTATGTTTAACCAAAATGGACACATGAGATATTAGGGACCAAACGTTTGAGTGTTTTGTTTAAAATAGGTATACTTGAAGGTTAGTTTGGAACCGGATGAATGGATCAAATATAGTGGGTGTTCAAGGCATATGACGAGAAATAAAAGCCTCTTCTCAACATATCAAGTATATGATGGAGGTAATGTTACATTTGGTAGCAAATTAAAAAACAAAATCATCAGAAAAGGTACAATCTCTCATGACTCACTTTCTATTGATGATGTAGCTCATGTTGATAACCTAGGTTTTAATCTCCTTAGTATTAATCAACTTTGCCGTAAAAAGTATAACGTCCTTTTCAGTGAAAATGGAAGTAAAATACTTAAAGACGACATAACCATAGCCAAAGGTGTCCTTAAGAACAACATATATGTCATGAAGCTTGATCAAACATCTAGAGACAAACTTTTCCTCACTTCATTAGATGAATCTTCAACTCTATGACATAGACGTTTAGGACACGCTAACATGAGACTTATCCAAAACCTCTCCTCCAAAGATATAGTTAGAAACCTACCCAAGTTGAAATATGACCAACACTTTTGTGATGCTTGCAAAATTGGTAAACAAGTCCATAGTAGCCATAAGGCTAAAAAAATGGTGTCTACATCTAGGTGTCTAGAACTTTTACATATGGATTTGTTTGGTCCATCCGCTATACAAAGTTATAGAGGCAACTTCTACACTTTGGTCGTAGTGGATGATTATTCAAGATATACTTGGAAAAAATTTTTGAAAAGTAAAAATGAAGCTTTTGACCAATTTGAAATTCTAAGTAATAAAATTCAAAATCAAGTAGTAACTTGCATTGTGACTATTAGAACGGACCACGGTCGAGAATTTGACAATGAAATACAATTCGGAATTTTTTTTTTGATAAAAATGGTATAACTCATAACTTTTCGGCACCATGCACTCCTCAATCTAACGGTGTAGTAGAACGTAAAAACCGGACTCTTCAAGAGATGAGTAGAACAATGCTTAATGAACAAAATATTCCACAAAAGTTTTGGTGTAACGCCGTTGACACGTCAACTTACATTTTAAATCGTGTCTTGATTAGACCATTTTTAAACAAAATTCCATATGAACTATATAGAGGTAAAAAGCCTACATTAGGATATTTTAGAGTGTTTGGGAGTAAATGCTTTATACTTAACACCAAGGATTGTCTCACCAAATTTGACCCAAAGTCTTATAAAGGTGTGTTTCTTTGATATTCACAAAATAGCAAAGCCTATATCGTCTTAAACAAAGAAACTTTAAGAGCCGAGGAATCGTTGAACGTAACATTTGACGAGAGTCCACCTCCCTCTAAGACATCACCTTTGGTAGATGATGACTTAGTTGAAAGTCAAATAATGGAAAGTCAAGAAAACTTAGATAATGACAAGGAAGATGAACTATTAAATAAAGAAATCATCAACGTCAAAGAATCTAAAAGTCATCCATTAGATAGTGTCATAGGAAACATTAACGAAAGAACACTAAGATCCAAAGTCCAAAATGAAAGTAACTTCTTTTGTTTCGTGTCAACCATTGAACCGAAGAATATAAACGAAGCTATAAAAGATGAGTCATGGGTAATAGCCATGCAAGAAGAATTAAACCAATTTATTAGAAATGACGTTTGGACACTAGTTCCTCAACCAAAAAGTCAAACAATAATTGGAACAAAATGGGTATTTCGTAATAAAATGGATGGGAAGGGTGTAGTGTCTAGAAACAAAGCTAGGCTAGTAGCACAAGGGTATAATCAACAAGAAGGAATTGACTACGATGAAACTTTTGCTCTGGTTGCTAGGCTCGAGTCAATTATAATTTTACTTGCATATGCATGTGCACATTATTTTAAACTTTTTCAAATGGATGTCAAAAGCGCATTTTTAAATGGCTTTATTAATGAAGAAGTTTATGTTGCTCAACCTCCGGGCTTCATTGACTTTGAAAAAGCTAATCATGTTTACAAACTTAAAAAGGCTTTATATAGACTTAAGCAAGCTCCATAAGCGTGGCATGATCAACCTCAAACCTTCCTAGTTGATCATAAGTATACCATGGGCTTAGTTGATAATACTCTCTTCACTAAGAATAAAGGATCACATATTATCATAGTCCAAATCTACGTTGATGACATCATATTCGGATCAACTTGTAAGGAATTATGTGATGATTTCTCAAAAATCATGCATGATGAGTTTGAAATGAGTATAATGGGAAAACTCAACTTCTTCTTAGGACTCTGATGCAGGTTTTACCGACTAGGTTTTAATATTTATAATGTGTCTCGTTTACCTAAGGTCTACCTAATGCACTATCGAGCAGTGTACCCGGTCGTGGAAGGTATAGCTAGATGGTAAAGCCGAAGTCGTCCCAAGAGCTATGAGTGTGGAGTTTATCTAAGTTTAGTGTCACGTGTAAAAGGGGTTTTATGATTTGAAAGATTAATAACTAGGAAATGTAAATGACAAGGCAAATAAGTAAATAGAAGAAAATAAATAACGAGAGATAGTGCTAACCTAATTACTACTCTTGTTATTATTATGATTAGTTTTCTATAAGTGCATCCTATCATATCATCTGGGGTTTATATTCATTCAGGATCAGAGGGTTAAATCACCTGAATCTATCTTACACCTTGTCCTATCCCCGACTATTGTAAAGCCGAAGGTGGTCCTAGGGTTAATTCGTACATGTATGGTGATATTGTTATCACCAAGTCACAATATCGGCTTGGTTCCTAGGGTTAATTCCCAAAGCCTCCAAGGATCTACTAATGCTCAACACTACCAGAACTAGAGTGTCCCAAGACTCGCCATGAAAGTATACAAACAATAGACAATAGATGCGTAGAAAACTAAATCATAACAATAACAATTTCATAACTAGGCTAACACCAAGAGGTGTTTAGCCACTCATATTCATAGTTGCCGTAAAACAATGTTGAATTAATACAAATGTAAACATGAATCGAATACAAGACAAAGGAAACGATAAACTTATGATTGGTGTGTGAATCCTACCTTGGAAATGACTTCTATGTGGCTAGAACTTCGTTCCTCCTGCTCCCTGAGTTTCTCCCAACTTCTGTGTGGTGAAAAGTGAATGAATAAACTCAGAATTAGGGATGGTATTTATAGGCCCGACTTTGCTACGACATAGCTGATTGAGTTTCTACGCCGTAGCCTTTGTAAATCTGGACTATGCCATAGCTTGATCAAGTGCTACGGGCGTAGTTTCTTCATTGGATGCTTCTACGGCGTAGTTGCTAGGGTAACTACGCCGTAACATCTTCTTTGGCCTCGTGAGTTCTTTACTGCCTCAAATTAGGGTCTATGCCATAGGTGGAGAGCTGCTACTCCGTAGTGTCCTTTAACAAATCTCTACGCTGTAGTCATGGAGTGAGCTACGCCGTAGTCTTCATAAATCTTTGCTACGGCGTAGGTAGATGAACCTCTACGCCGTAGTTAGTGCAGAATCTACATTTTTCATGTATTTTCACTTAAGTCCTTCCATTTCCGCGTTTCTTCGTTCTTTTGCTCATCTTTACCCTGAAACCAGAATATAAACAAATAAGAATATATATCCTACATATGAATAGAAAAGATGAGCAATTAAGGGGGAAATTAACACTTAAATTATGGGTAAATTTGATGTTATCAAATATCCCCCCACTTGAACTCTACTTGCATTCAAGTAGACCTTTTTAAAAAGATATTTCCTGAGAAATTGGAAAATATGAGTCAAAAACTTCATATGCTAGAATATATCAAAGCCGAACACCTCACGAAACTGGAACAAACACTCACATCTCTCTCCAAATCTAAGTGTTAATTTTAGGTTGATCACTCAACGCACAGTCATAGAATGTATTCTATCATAGGGTTGACAGTTACACAAATCTTTACCGCTAGAGCTAAGGTCGAAACAATTTTTAAAGGCAATATTGGGTGAACACATGTGATTGGTTTGTGGGTGTAGTGTTGTTACTAATATACTACGGCAAAGGCGACAAAGGCAATGATACATGACCGGAACGCCGGGCAAGACACCAATGACTGCTCAAATCCTTCACCTAAGCATGATTCACAACTAAAGGGTAGGATAAGACATGGGATACACAATAATGGTGTAAAAGGAAAAAGAAAGCAAATAGTCTTAGCCTATAACCGAGTTGCTACCACTTGTTGTTCATCCAAAGTCCAAGCTTCAAAACGCAAAAATTGGATCATGTAACAAGTGTGTGCCATTAGCGGACGTCATGATGGGCTCCACACTTGGTCTTCATGTTGGTGATTAAGAACCAACAACTTCATTTATTCAAATATGACTGAAGTGGCCTCTTCGATACTAATTCTTTCAAAGCTCATAATACGGTGGTATACAAGGTTGCACCAAAGATAACATATCTATATACGGAAATTCACATTTTTTTCATAACTAATACAAGAAATAAATATATCCCCCCACTTGGGATGAACTATACATGTACAAAAGTCGGTTTCGCATGATCTTCAAGGATTTGTCTTCAACGTAGGTGTGATTCTTGAATCTCTTTACTTGAACCTCGAACTAGAACAAGTGGCAACTTCCCAATCATAAAGCAAGACTACACGGTAGGCTAAGGTGTATAGGTGTATCAAAACAATAATATGGGTAAGAAACGAAAGGATAGGCTCAAAAGGGTGTATCTAGGGGTATCTTGCACTAAAGGTGAGTGCAACAAAGGGTTTAACACGGGGGTCGAATAGTCAATGTGACTAATCGATAAAAACACACATAAAGGTTATTTGGGTGATAATTCTAAAATATTGCCTTCTCAAAAATTTTCTTCCAAATGTATCAAGAAATCTCAATACACTACTCGTCTATGGTTTCAAAATGATGTAAAGGCCAAGTTCTAAATTTTTCAAACTACCGGCACACTCATAATTTAGGTGGATTTGGGGTGAAACAGGGGAAATTGAAATAAGCTAAACCTCACCATGGTATTAAGAGTTAATGTACTCGGCTAAGGTCTATTCTAGTTAGGTTCAGAAAAACATGTCAAAAGTTTTAAATTGGCATAATTTTTCAAAATAAACTAGAAAAAATGGGGGCAACATAAAGTTCAAGTAAATAATTCTACTCCCGTCCCCCTACTTGAGTTGTACAAAGTCCCTTTTGTACATAAAATAAATATAAAGAGGAAAGATAGAATTAGAACAAAATCTTCCTTGAATTTTGCTCTTGAAAATGATAGAAGGATCATGTTGAAAAACTTGCCTTCTCTTCGCCTAATGAGCACACTTCAATTCCATTAAATCAAACAACTACCAAAAGCATAAAACCTAAAAAATAAATATAAAAATAAAATCCTAACTCACTTTCATAGGAATCACGGTTGCATTTAGCATATGCAACAAGCCTTTTAAACCACTTGGTGTCCCAAGTGGACGAGTGAAGTCTCGTGAGGGTTTACAGGGAACACACCCACAAAGTTCATTTAAAAACTAATACAAGTTTAAGTAATCATTTGTAAAAAATAAAAAGCTTTTAAGGTTCAGAAGGTAGCTACGGCGTAGCTGAAATGGGTTGCTACGCCGTAGTTGCTAAAAATTTCAAGAATGACACCTAGGGGTTGCTACGGCGTAGTAATGTAGGGAGCTACACCGTAGCTAAGTCCTGGGGATTTTTCTTGGCGCAAAAGTCCAAAAATTTGTTCCCCAATACAAAGCTTCCTTTAGGACCTGCAAATCATGAAGACAAAACATACCAAACCAACTATACTAATAAAATCAAAGTAAAAAAAATAATAAAAATAAAAAGATAGGCATGGGGTGCCTCCCACGAAGCACTTGTTTTTCTTGGAGTCACAAGCTTGACTCCACCCTTATTTAACGAGTAAAAGAGTGTTCATCCCCTCACTTGAAATCAAGTGTAAATGAAATAGCAATAGACACCGTAAGGGCGTGAATTAGCTATATTGTAGGTAAATGATAAATTAAAATCATACCTTAAAGGAGATTTCATTTTCCTACTTACTTTACCCAGATTAACTGATGGATTCATTGATATGAACATTCTGTGTTGTGGTTGAATGATAGGCTTCCATGCTTCATTTGCCTCCTTGTTATTCACGGTAGTGTATATGACTTCGCCTCCTAACTCCTTCTCAAGCTCAATCAAAATTGGTTCAGTATCCGGCGTAACATAACCATCTTCGGGTGGTGTGATAAGCATGGTTTGTGAGGTTAACGGTTGCATTACGTCATCCATCATTTCTGCAACCTGTATGGGAAAACTAGAAAGATCATTAGTAATAAAAGAAGAATTAGAAATCATATCATTTTGTGTTGTATTTGATTCCACTTTAGTATGTGGAATTGCTTCTTCGTCTTGTAAGTTTCTTGCTTCCATCTTCTTTACTTGATCCTTGCTTGTTTCTTCTTTTCTCACAACCTTCAAACATCCTGGGAATGGGATTGGTGGAACATACGGTTTGACAATAGGTGAATCACGAGGAACCGACTCCATGTTGACTTCCTTGATCTTTCCCATTAGTGCATTGACCTTCTTTTACCTCATTCTTTTTATTTTCCAGTACAATTTGGCTTACTTTTTCAACCATTGCTTCTATGCTAGCATTGAGCTTCTTTAAGTTCAAGTTCGTGGTTTCCTTGAACTTTCTAATCCATTCACGATGTGATTCATGCGTCTTCCTTGATTCTTCACAATATTTGTTGATGATTTCCTCCAAGGCTTCGACATACTCGACCTGTTCAAATGCTTTGCATTCTTCTCGAAGAGAATGATCATGTATAGCATGAATGTTTTCCTTAACCTTCTTTATATCACACCTAAGTCGATCAATACTTTTGGTTATGTCCCCAATGTTATCCAGGCTATTACCATTCGCCATCCAGGTGGTTGCTCCATCATACCAATTTTATGAATGGTTTGCCATCAATTGTATTGAGCTAAGGGCTTGTGCTGGTGTCATCATAGGGATCGGCCCTTGAGAATCGAGCATTCGGCAGGAAGGGATGCTTAAACCTCTGTAGAAAATAAGGACTTTCTGATAGTTGTTGAGATCATGCATTGGGCACATGTAAAGAAGGTCGTTAAACCTTTCCCAAGTTTCAAATAATGTCTTATTCTTCCCTTGTATGAAATTCCTTATTTCTTCCATCATCTTGGTCGTCTTAGAAGGAGGACAATATCTTCGAATAAATGCCCTCTCTAGAAGAGCCCATGTATTTATTGTTCCTGTAAAAACTTTATCTAACAACCTTCTGGCTGCCATTGTGATTGTAATAGGAAATACCCTCAACATTAGTGCATCATGAGTGACACCAGGAGTGTGGAAAAGATCTGCAATCTCCAATACTCTTCGTACATGTAGGTGGGCATCTTCATCATCCGTTCCCGCGAAAAGCTTATGTCTTAGCTCCCTCATAAACTGGATACAGATCTCAAAGTTGACATTTTTATCAATTTCGGGTCTTACCACGCCTGGTCTGTTGTTACCTTGAGTCCAAGCCATGTATTGCTCCATAGTGAGCATCTTGATATCAACATCACCTATATCCTGAAATTACAAAACGAACAAAAAAAAAGAAAAGAAAAGGAAAGGAAGAAAGAAAACAAAAACAAAAATTCTAAAAACAATAAATAAAAAAAACAAAAATAAACACCTAAAATTATAAAAGAAAAACTTAGATAAAATCCTAATAGCTCCCCGGCATCGGCGCCAAAAACTTGATGCAGGTTTTACCGACCAGGTTTTAATATTTATAATCTGTCTCATTTACCTAAGGTCTACCTAATGCACTATCGGGCAGTGTACTCGGTCGTGTGAGGTATAGCTAGATGGTAAAGCCAAAGTCGTCCCAAGAGCTATGAGTGTGGAATTTATCTAAGTTTAGTGTCACGTGTAAAAAGGGTTTTATGATTTGAAAGATTAATAACTAGGAAATGTAAATGACATGGAAAATAAGTAAATAGAGGAAAATCAATAAAGAGAGATAGTGCTAACCTAATTACTACTTTTGTTATTATTATGATTAGTTTTCTATAAGTGCATCCTATCATATCGTCTGGGGTTTATATTCATTCAGGATCAGAGGGTTAAATCACCTAAATCTATCTTACACCTTGTCCTATCCCCGACTATTGTAAAGCCGAAGGTTCATCGGGCAGCGTGAACCTACGAAGATGTAAGAGTCATTAAGTACCTCTACTAACATGGAAAAATCTAGCGAGATGCGGCATGGTCAGATCTTACACCCCATCTAACTCCTTCAAGCGTATCGCATCGGTAGGTGGTCCTAAGGTTAATTCGAACGTGTATGGTGATATTTCTATCACCAAGTCACATCCCTATCGGCTTGGTTCCTAGGGTTAATTCCCCAAGCCTCCAAGGAACTACTAATGCTCAACACTACTAGAACTAGAGTGTCCCAAGACTCGCCATGAAAGTATACAAACAATAGACAATAGATGCGTAGAAAACTAAATCATAACAATAACAATTACATAACTAGGCTAACACCAAGAGGTGTTTAGCCACTCATATTCATAGTTGCAGTAAAACAATGTTGAATTAATACAAATGTAAACATGAATCAAATACAAGACAAAGGAAACGATAAACTTATGATTGGTGTATGAATCCTCCCTTGGAAATGACTTCTATGTGGCTAGAACTTCGTTCCTCTTGCTCCTTGAGTTTCTCCCAACTTCTGTGTGATGAAAAGTGAATGAATAAACTCAGAATTAGGGCTGGTATTTATAGGCCCGACTTTGCTACGACATAGCTGATTGAGTTGCTACGCTGTAGCCTTTATAAATCTGGACTACACCAAAGCTTGATCAAGTGCTACGGGCTTAGTTTCTTCATTAGATGCTTCTACGGCGTAGTTGCTAGGGTAACTACTCCGTAAATTCTTCTTTGGCCTCGTGAGTTCTTTACGGCCTAAAATTAGAGTGTACGCCGTAGGTGGAGAGCTGCTACTCTGTAGTGTCCTTTAACAAATCTCTACGTCGTAGTCATGGTGTTAGCTACGCCATAGTCTTCATAAATCTTTGCTACGACGTAGGTAGATGAACCTCTACGCCGTCGTTAGTGCAAAATCCACATTTTTCTTGTATTTTCACTTAAGTCCTTCCATTTCCGCGTTTATTCGTTCTTTTGCTCGTCTTTACTCTAAAACCAGAATATAAACAAATAAGAGTATATATCCTACATATGAATAGAAAAGATGAGCAATTAAGGGGGAAATTAACACTTAAATCATGGTAAATTTGACGTTATCAGACTCCAAATCAAACAATTAGATGATGGAATATTCTTTAATCTATCTAAGTATATAAAAGACATGCTTAAGAAATTTGGTCTTGAAGATTCAAAACCAATCAAAAAACCTATGTCCTCGGAAACTAAACTCACCAAGGATGAGGAAAGTGAATCCGTAGATAACACAAAATATGGAGGTATGATTGGAAGTCTACTTTATCTCACGGCTAGTAGACCCGACATTATGTTTAGTGTTTGTCTATGTGCTCGTTTTCAAGAAGATCCTAAAACTATTCATCTTGAAGTCGTTAAAAGGATTTTTAGATACATTAAGGGTACTACATATTTAGGATTATGGTATCCCAAAGGAACGGGAGTAGAAACCATAGTGTATGCCGACTTGGATCATGCCAGTAACTATGTTGATAGAAAAAGCACAAGTGGTATTTGTGCTTTTGTTGGACATTGTCTCACCTCATGGTTCTCTAAAAAGCAAACGGCTCTAGCTATCTCAAAAACTGAAGCCGAATACGTATTGGCCGGAAAAGCATGTCAACTAGATCTTTGGATGAAGCAAGCTCTTGTCGACTATGGAATTCAACTTAACAACATCTCCATCCTTTGCGACAACAAAGGAGCCATCGACCTTAGTAAGATTCCAGTCCAACATGCTCGTACTAAACATATTGAAATCCGTCATCATTTCCTTTGTGACAATATCCAAAAAGGAAACATCTCAATTTAGAAAGTATCCTCCGAAGACAACATTGTCGATATTCTCACAAAACCTCATAAACGAGAACCATTTAACCTTCTTAGACTTGGACTAGGACTTATGAAACCTACATTGTAGTTTTGAACGTTCGAATAAAATTACAAAAATCAAAAACAAATCCGTTTAATTTCTTCTTCTGCGGAACTGACGGAACCTTGAGACATAAGGGGCGGAACCCTTTATTTGGTTCTGCTGGATCCGCCCACCTGCTGAAACTTTTTCTTTTTATATATTAAACCAAACACTCCTTATCCTACACCACCACTCTAAAACAGTTACTATTCACTTCACAACTCCTCCACACACGAAAATTTGGTCTCTCCTTCATCAACTTAGCTCTCTAATCATCATTGTAAGTACTCTTAACATAATTACACTCCTGATCTGTGTTTAGGAATTCTATTTTTGCACAAAAACTAAAACTTGGGGTTATGCATCAACTTGAGAAATTCACATAGAACATTAGTTGTAAAACAAAACTAATCATGTTTCCCATAGTTAGGAATTGCATTCTTAGAGGATACTAGTATGTTTACCAAAACACCCCATGTTAAATTTTTGCAAAAATGCCTTCTCACAAATAGGACAAATATTTTTTTGTCTTACATTGTTGATACAAATTAAAAACGTTATGTTTAAAACATCACTTGCATAATGTCTCTTCAATGCTAAAGGGAATAAATAACTAATATGTATTTTCAGGTACATTCAAACGAAGCTACATTGAATTAGGAGAGCTTGGGTTATCTCTAGTTTTAAGTAAAAAATTTGCATATTAAAAAGTTTTAAGCATTTAAATGAGTCGAGATAACCGCACCTCCACATTGTTTGCATATATGAACACATTAGAACTTCAACATTAAAATTTACGTCAACTTTGTCTAAAAATGTGATATTTGTGTTTTTAGGAATCATCATGCCTCCTACAACTCACTATGACCACAAGGATACTCTTAACTACCTACCAAAACACCACAAAACAAAAGGACTTACCCCCACTTAAGTCAAAATCTTTAAGTCTCTAGAAAAATGATATGTGCATGAGGGTAGGACCATTGATTCTTCTTTCCTAGAGAACACCAACATTCGTACGGAACTAGCCGGAATCAACTTTGATTGCCTCCTAGACATCGATGAACCCATTTGTCCTAGATTTATTCTTGAGTTCTATGCTTCCATCACTCTCCACATCAATGACGATTGTCTTTTGGGCTTGTCTTTCATGATTAGTGGTCACTCTTATAACATCTCTCTCAATGACTGTGCTCGAGTCCTAGGTGTTTCGAATTATGGTACTTGTCTTTATTCGCACAAACACTCTCTCTCAATTCTTGATTCGGTCATTGATCGCATCCATCCTTATGATACTCGTCTTTTATCCAAGGATGGCATTCGTGATCATCTTTTTGTTAGGACCTCCAACGCTAGAAGAACTAGGTCGGGAAATGAGGCCGATAAGGACCCTTATGGAATGGAACTAAACGAGCTTAAGCCTCAATTTAAGAAGCGGGAGGAAGTTATTAGAGCCAATGTCATTAGCACTATAGGGAATAGGGATCACATCAATCTTGCCTTTGCTATATGCTCTACTCCGTGTCCGTGCGCCAACCCTTCAACTTGGCTTACTACATAGCCAAAAGGATGGCCGACATTCCCATTCAAGGCACCACCGCTATGCCATATGGAATGCTCTTGACTCGTCTTTTTAGACAATTTGCTCCAATTCCTCCAACTCCAAGTGGTCTTCGTCTTGATTACTCTCTCATCCCACATACCTTTATTCCACTTAGTGACAAGAGAGTCTCAAAAGCCCAAGGGAAACGTCCTCATCCTCCTACTTCCTCATCATCATCATCAATGAGTGAAGATGACAACCTACCCAACTCTAGGCTTCCTCCTCTAGAATACCTCTCACAACTTCCTAGTATTCCAAATGAGTATGAGGAGTTCAAGCAAACCAAGGGGATGTTCAAGTGCTTCGGGGGGTTCCTTGGAAAGCTAAACAAGAAGTTAGATCGTCAATGAGTGCAGGGTTAGAGGGTGTTTGGCACAAGGTGCCTTTTGAACAATTTGGTTGTATTACAATATGTTCTATGGATTTATGTACTCTTAGGGATATTATGTTATGTTTAAACTATGTATGAACTAACATGTATGCAGGAAGACAACATTTAGGTTGTTGTCAAATTTTCAAGATTATGAAAATTTCACTAAGTATAGTGAAATTCGCTAGCCCCCGGTCAAAGTCTATCGGTAAGAATGTTTTCATATTCATTTTTGTAATTTACTAATCAGATATAGACCTAAGTTTATGTTTTAAGGATTTTCAGAAAATTCGGAAAATGTCTCGACCCTCATAAAACTGTTATGTGAATTTTCTAGGTCTGGCGGAACCAAAAATTGGGTTCCGCCAGTGCATTGTTTTGGGTAAACCCAGGTTTGGCCCAACGGAACCGGCGGAACCATAATCAGGGTTCCGCCTGTGTATTCTGTGGGTTCCGCCAGCACCTGCAGAAATTTTTCTAAATTTTCAAAATTTCGACTTCTAAAAAACATCAAACCATCCTTTTTAGTTAGAAACACATTCCTTATTAGTTGTTAAGTGCATTAGAACCTTTTTTAGTCACTAGAACCAATAGGAACCCATTTCCCGCCAAAAATCAACTTCAACCATAACTAACTCAAGGATCCCTTTTACATAAAGCAATGAACCCTCCAAAAGGTTCCTTGGAATCTATGGAACTTCTGATCCAAATCATTTGACATGACCACATAGCATTTAGTGCATATCTTCGTCTTCATACTCCACCATTTTCTATTGGATTGACTTCCAATCATATGACAACCTTCATAAACAATCCAAATCATTAGAAACCTCAAAATTTGTATGGTAGAATATCAAATCTAAACACTCCTTTCAACAATTCTTCAACTCTATAAATTTGACCATCTTGGAACACTTTCAAATCACACCATCACCAGCACAATCTCTGATCTTAAGCTTCTAAACCACCATTTTGACCATGACAAAGTCAACAAACTCCTCTCCACCATCAAGACCTATTAGAAGAACCACTAGGATAAGTGTAAAACCATGTTGTTTCAACACCACCATCAGCTTAAGCTCCTCATCCTCGGATGAATCACCACTTATAATCTCTTCACCCATCAAATATGAGAATTTTCTCAACCTTGCTACTCCTACACAATCACCAAGGCTTCACAATGTGATCACCACTCCACCACCAACAATAACATCTAGTGATCCAGCTCTACCACAAGCTCCAACTCAACCATCCAAATCTCCATCACCACCCAAATCACCAAAGTTTGAAACAATGGAGCTTTTCGGTACTCCACCAACATTACCACATCCTTTCTTGCAAGACCTTGATGACCTTCCACCTAGATCAACCAATCCACCACCATTGCCTTCATTTGGCTTAATGGAACAAATGGCAAACCATCAACCCCGGGCATTCTTTGAGCCCAATGAACCGTTTGAACAAGAACCACCACCACAACAAGATCATCACCAACAAAAACCATTGTTGTTTCACCCCATCTTTAAGGATATCCATGGCCCTCTCTATGGAGAAGCCAACTTTGAACACCATGATCCACCATCATCTCAAGCATCTCAACCACCATCACAATTTCAATCCCAAAACTTTGAGTCTATCTTTCCCTCATATGACGAAATAGAAGCCTCATTGTGGAACAACCCTCCCAACACCCACGAGGAGATCAATGATCGCCTCGAAAACCTTTATGCTTTCAAAATCATGGTGGACTCCCATCTCCATCAAGCAATGGAGTTTCAAACCACCTTGCTCTCTTCCATTGCCAACCCCACCTCATCTCAACAAACCGCCAATGTTCCACCACCACCACCATCAACCAATGACCCAATCCTACCCATGGGTGCTCACATTATGAGCGGGCGGCAAAAATAAGTGAAAGCATTAAGATAATGCTTCACCAAGTCCAAGATGAAACCCGTTTTGCTCTCCAACACATTCTAGAATGACTAAATGCTGTCTCTCACCCAAACCAATCCTAGAGCGTATATTTGGAGGCTTTGCCCCAAATTAAGACTATGTTGGATAGGATTCCTTTAATAGATGTTGAATTTTATTTTCTTGTTTTTTTTCCTTTTTGCAATTTTATTTTTAGAAGTAGGACGTTGATTTTTCTATTTCTTGTCTTTGACTTTAAGAAATGTCAAATTTTACTAGAAATGAAATCGGTTCTACTATATTGTATGCATTGTTGGTTGCCATTTAGTTGTTGTGATGGTGATATGCTTGCATATCTTCTCATAACTTGTTGTGGTTTCCTTGTCTTTTTCAACAACTAACGTTTTCTTGTAGGTTCAAAATCCATGATTCCCAATCTTGACACCCCAACTAGGGGAGTATTGTCCAAGGGGGAGCACTTAGCTTGCATTATTCCGCTATGCAACTCTTTTTTTATTTCGACAAAAAGGGGGAGAAAAACATATTTAAACTTTAACCGTATCTCATCATTCTAATTAAACAAGTTTAAATATAAATTTTTAAAGACTTAACACTATAGTTAGTGATTTGCTTTAAAATAAAGTTTATGTTTTGTCCTCTACAAAAAGGGTGATTGTTAATACAAATATCGCCTAAAACGTTATTTATATTTTACGATCTTTGCTAAGTTTTGTTAACGACAAAGTATAAACTTTAATTCTTAGCAAATCATGAATATAGTTTAAGCCTTTCATAACTAGACTTTATTTCATTTAAACATTACATTTGCTACATTTACATTTCATATAAAACATAACATTTTCATATTTCTATAAATAGAAAATGTTGTATGACATCATGGCATGCATCATGTGTAATCTTGGTGTGGAAAACTAGAAGGGGGGTTGAATAGTTTTACGTCCTTTTTAAATTTATTACCAAAATATTTTGTAGCTTATTAAAAACTTTCGATTCGATCTCAAGTGAATTCAAGTGACAACCAATATAAGCAATTCTAATCTAATAATGAAAGTATTGAAATATAATGAAGAAAAGATAGAGTTAGAAAGATCAAACTAGAACACGCGAATTTATAGTGGTTCGGCTACAAGGACACCTTCCTTGCCCTACTCCACTCCCCGAGTACCACACTTGAGAGTTTTCTTCACTATGCCAATAAACTCCTTATGGTGGAGAAACCTTACACACCTTGGCTTACACGAGTTAACGACACTAAGCTAAATGTCGAGTTCTAATCGTAGCTAGAACCAATCTCACAACTTCTTCACAACTTCACACCTTCTTCACACCTTCACAACTTCTTCAAGACTTCACACCTTCTTAACACCTTGTCAACTTCACACCTTCTTCTAAGCACAACTAGATCACAACTACTAAACTACTTTACAACACACCTAGTTTCTACAAACAATAAATTCACACAACACTTTTACAAAGATCTAACACTACTACAATATGAAACTAGCTAATCACAACACTACTACAAATAGATGGATGTAGAGGAGTGTTCTTCTTCTTTCACTTGAGTGGATGAAGCTTTGGATCACTTGGAAACAAAGACTTATGAATTATATGATCAAGGGATTTTAGATCAAGAAATGGAGGTTGGATCAGAAAGTTTATAGTGCAAAAAGGTGAGAAAAATATGTGGAATGATCCAATATTTATATGGCCAGAAAACAATGTTCTGGAGCGTGCCGGTCCCCTTAATTAGGGGGCAGTCCCCTTAATGATTAAGGGGGCCGTCTAGTAAAATTAAGGGGGCCGCCCTCCTGAACGTTGGAAAAGTTTTTATGGATAAAATTTGCCCTTTTTGGTTGGAAATTTGAAATCATATCTTTGTGGTTTAATATAACAATACAAAAATTGATTTACAAATATATATAAAATGTTTATATCATTTTATAAGATGTTATGTCTTAAGACAAGATTTCCTTTGATCATGTAATGCATAAGATGCTTAGTTTATGCATACCTTAAGTGATATTAGATGTATAGGTAACTATATGTTACCTAATACTTGTTTACGTCTTAATCTTGACTTAATTTGATTTGAGTTTTGTGATTATCAAAACATAGGTTTATTGAGAGATATTAATAACATTTTTAAACATTATTTATATCAACACTTGGAAAGATTTCCAAAATCTCTAAGTTGACTTTTGGAAAGATCTCTTACACATTTGGATTATAATATGTTCATTTGAGAAAACGGCTTGGCCGTTGAATGGGATTCTAAGAATTTGTCCAAATTGAGCAAGAGTAAGAGTGATGAATTGATTTTCAATCATGAAGGAAATGAGGAGATGACCATAGGGATCGATTTGCACCGTCACTTGGCTATAGAATTCGAGGATAAAACGAGGAATGATTGGTTCGTTGATTTGGAAAAGACATTCAAAACGAATATTGGAGAACATTCGTTCAGTTTGATCAGATTCATAGAAAGATGGATCGAC
This sequence comes from Artemisia argyi, assembly GCA_030686995.1. Classification (NCBI taxonomy): domain Eukaryota; kingdom Viridiplantae; phylum Streptophyta; class Magnoliopsida; order Asterales; family Asteraceae; genus Artemisia; species Artemisia argyi. The sequence goes on along the minus strand of CM060679.1, from coordinate 36,031,671 downwards.
AATTCTTCCTTCGTGAATGTTTCTATTTTCAATAGGATGATAGAAACATGCAACTGAAGGAGACATGCCGGGAGTAGAAGAAACATTTGGAATGTATTGTTTGGTTTTGGAGACATCACCAACCGTGGTCTTAGGCATTTTCACCTAAACAATATAACAACAAAAATAAAATTAATATAGAAACAACTATCATGCATATGTTATATATATATATATATATATATATATATATATATATATATATATATATATATATAATTATATGCAATATTTGTGGAACGAAATTCTACTTCGACGCAAAAAAAAAAAAAAATATTCTATGAAGTAGTTTCACAATGTTCCTTGTATTTTTGATTTTAAACTCGTTTAGAATATATGACGTCAAAGAGTATGATATCATAATTCATTTCGAAGTGAGGCTAGATATATATTAGATTATATATCTTCCATTTCATAAGAGTTTGACACAACATAAGCTTGTTTAAAAGATTAAAATGCGAATTTTAGTTTTCAAAAATATATTTTTCGAGATAAACCAAACGCTCCCTTAACTAGATAAAATTATCCTAAAACATCAATATATATATTGATTATATATCTTGATGACATCTATTGATTCTAGTAGTATTAACAAATTTTATGAGCTAGTTTTAAGTTTCAAATAACCACATATAGTTATAGTTTGTTCATGAACCAAACGCCCACGTTGTCTTCATTAACCATTTTATAACGAATTGAAAAGTATGTTTTGATTGTTTATAACATTAAAACAATGTAATGTAGTAAGTTTTCAATAGTTTTTAAGAGTTATATCAACAATGTGCCTTTTGAAAATAAAATTCAACAAGGGTTTATGGGCGATTAATCATTTTGACAAAATGATATGTTATACTAAATTTGAGTTGCAATACATCATCCTAATCCTATGGGAAGCATTTGGTAGTTCAATTCCTAGCTTCTATTTCACTAAAACTTAAATTAAAATAAATTTTAATAAAATGCCTAATTATTGATTAGATACCAAATTGAATGAAATGTGATGAAATGCATGTTGGAAAACTTACAAAAGATGTTGTTATATGTTTGGTTAACGTTTGCCCCTTGCGAAACAACCCCGGATTGGTGATATGGTGGAGGATTTTGATGGTTTTGGGTGTTTTGGTTCGTACTCAGCAGTGGTGGGGAAGAGATATATGAGTAAATGGAGTGTTTGGGAATGGAAATAAGGTGGAAAACGGATTTGAGAGTGTCAGATGGCCGGTCCCCTTAAACATTAAGGGGACCGCCCCCGATAACAAGCCGGTCCCCTTAATCATTAAGGGGGCCGCCCTTGAAATTTTTGAATTTTCGCGGAATTAGTTTCTTGAACAAAAATATTTATACGTATATAATTAGATTTATAATATATCAAAAATACGTAAACGTTTATTGGCACGATGACAAAATACTTAACAATTTTTAATTACCATTTCGATAATTAAAAAGTACCTTTGACAATTTTGGATAAAATGATCAAAGTGTTAAGTTGATGAGGGGTTTGAGGTGTGTTCGGGAATATGTGAATAAGTGTATATATGTATATAAGTATAAATGTGAGTGAAAGATGGGTTGATGGGTGAGGTTTGAAAGATAATAGCGGAGATAGAATATAGTCGGCGAAAGGAGTTTGTTTCATCCATAGTGTTCACGTGCGAAGGCGTTCTTGCATGATAAAAGTCCACTTGACTCATATCCCTTCATCATCATGAGTCTTCTAAAAGAGGACTTAATAGAATAACGCGAGGGGGAAGGAAAGGGTTCGATAATGAACGATTTCCTGGAGTTCTAAAAAGTCAACTAATGACGTATCTAGGTTATGTGCAAGTAAGTATATATATATATATATATATATATATATATATATATATATATATATATATATATATATATATATATATATATATATATATATATATATATATATATATATATATATATATATGATCGAACAAATAGAGGGAAATAGCAAGCTATATCTAAGCAAACAACGTAATCAAATAAAGCATATTTATCTAAGCATGGCAATGAGTTGTGAAAGAATGGCGTACCCGGTGGTCTTCAAAAAATCTTCAAAATCATCAAGATGACATATAGACTTTGAAAAAGTCTATGTTGAGAGAAACTTCAAGATTGCCTCAAGGAATGTTCATCTAGCTATTCGATTCCCATTCTCTCTTTGGTCCAAAGTTGTTTGGTCCAAACATGTTTAACATTTGACTAGGATGCATGAAAGGTGGTAGTATACCCCAAGGATTGTAGCTTTGTTGGTAGTTCGACATTTGATTACTATTGTTATTATAGTTTTGCCTATTTTGGTTTCTTCTTGGTTGAGGTGTTTTAGACCTAGGATTAGAATTATTTGGTTTTCTAGGTGGTGGTGTTTTAGATCTTGTCTTAGGTTTAGAAGATCCTACCTCGTTTTTTAAAGACGGTTTATAAAAAGCTTTTACTTCTTCATTGTTGGCAAGAGGTATTTTTCTATCATTAATAAGTATATACTTAGGATTAGATTTTAGAGGTTTTTGTTCATTAGGTTCATTTTCGAATTTGACATTTTTAATATCACTTGTTGAAGCTTCATTTGAATTAAATCCTAAACCGGTTTTATCTCCGGATGTTCTTTGAATACTAATTATTTTACTAAGTGAGTGACTACTGTTTTCAAATTTATCAAGTTTGCGAATTTCTTCCCTAAGTATTTCGTTTTCACCTTTAAGCTCTTGACATGATTTACATTCTTCAAAAATTTCTTTACTTTTTTCAAGTTGATGTATTTTAATTTTTAGTTCTAGTACTTCATTTTCCAATTGATTGTTTATGTATTTTAGTGATTTGTTTTTGGCCATTACTAGTTGTCCTAATTTGCATAGCCTATTATATTCATTATCTAGATCTTTTTCATCTAATGATAAGCTTTCATCACTAAAATATTCGGTTTTGGAACGTACCTCATTTGATGTATTCGCCATAAGACACTTCTCTTCTTTTGTCGTTTCTTTCTCATCTTCATCACTATCACTCCAAGCGCCTCCAACAAAAGCTCTTTGATTTTGATCTCTTGTCATCATTGGACATTTTCCAATGAGGTGATTTGGATCATCACACTTGAAACATTTCCTTTCAATCTTGTTGTTCTTGTCATCCTTACTTTTTTGAAATGTTTTCTTTTCATCATGCGGTTGTCTTACGAATCTTCCTCGCCTTTTAAAGAATTTCTTGAAATCTCTTACAGCCATGGCGTATTCTTCGTCATCACTTTCGGAAGATGAGCTATCTTCGATACTAGATTCCTTTCTAGCTTTCAAGGCGATTGACTTGCTTTGCTCTCGTTTTTCTTTGACCATTTCGGAATCCTTCTTACTAATAACTTCGTAAACTTTTAGATTTCCAATTAATTCATCAAGTTGCAATGTTGACAAATTCTTTGATTCTTCAATAGCCGTCACTTTAGCTCGCCATTTTGGATGAAGAGCTCTAAGAAACTTCCTAACAAAATTCTTACTAGAAAAATTCTCATCAAGTGCTTTTAAACTTGTGATGATAGTGTTAAATCTAGCAAAAGCATTATCAATTGATTCCTCTTCCGGAATCGTGAATTGCTCATATTGTTGAACAAGTAGATCTATCTTATTATCTTTGACTTGACTATTACCTTGGTGAGTTATTAGTAAAGAGTTCCAAATTTCTTTTGCGGTTTCACACATAAAGATCCTTTCGTACTCTTTACGTGGTAGCGCATTATAAATAACCATTTTTGCTTCATTATTTTTAGCAAGTTTTCTTTTTAAATCATCATTTTGTTTTTCAAAAGGTACAATTTCATCTTTCTTTGTTTCCGGGTTATTTTGAATAGGTAAAAAATCACTATTAGTAATAACATGCCAAAGATCTAGATCTTTTGACTTCACATAAGTTTCGAATCGATTTTTCCAATATAAAAATCCATCACTTTCAAATAGTGGTGGTCTTTGCATAGATTGCCCTACTAAATATTTTTCAGATTCCATAGATCGTTACAAGTTTTAAAATACAATATATTTTAAAGATCTTGCTAGACCTGGCTCCTGATACCAATTGTGGAAAACTAGAAGGGGGGTTGAATAGTTTTACGTCATTTTTAAATTTATTACCAAAATATTTTGTAGCTTATTAAAAACTTTCGATTCAATCTCAAGTGAATTCAAGTGACAACCAATATAAGCAATTCTAATCTAATAATGAAAGTATTGAAATATAATGAAAAAAAGATAGAGTTAGAAAGATCAAACGACAACACGCGAATTTATAGTGGTTCGGCTACAAGGACACCTTCCTTGCCCTACTCCACTCCCCGAGTACCACACTCGAGAGTTTTCTTCACTATGTCAACAAACTCCTTATGGTGGAGAAACCTTACACACCTTGGCTTACACGAGTTAACGACACTAAGCTAAATGTCGAGTTCTAATCGTAGCTAGAACCAATCTCACAACTTCTTCACAACTTCACACCTTCTTCACACCTTCACAACTTCTTCAAGACTTCACACCTTCTTCACACCTTGTCAACTTCACACCTTCTTCTAAGCACAACTACTAAACTACTTTACAACACACCTAGTTTCTACAAACAATAAATTCACACAACACTTTTACAAAGATCTAACACTACTACAATATGAAACTAGCTAATCACAACACTACTACAATTAGATGGATGTAGAGGAGTGTTCTTCTTCTTGCACTTGAGTGGATGAAGCTTTGGATCACTTGGAAACAAAGACTTATGAATTATATGATCAAAGGATTTTAGATCTAGAAATGGAGGTTGGATCAGAAAGTTTATAGTGCAAAAAGGTGAGAAAAATATGTGGAATGATCCAATATTTATAGGGCTAGAAAACACTGTTCTGGAGCGTGCCGGTCCCCTTAATTAGGGGGCGGTCCCCTTAATGATTAAGGGGGCCGCCTAGTAAAATTAAGGGGGCCGCCCTCCTGAACGTTGGAAAAGTTTTTCTCGATAAAATTTGCCCTTTTTGGTTGGAAATTTGAAATCATATCTTTGTGGTTTAATATAACAATACCAAAATTGATTTACAAATATATATATAAAATGTTTATATCATTTTATAAGATGTTATGTCTTAAGACAAGATTTCCTTTGATCATGTAATGCATAAGATGCTTAGTTTATGCATACCTTAAGTGATATTAGATGTAGAGGTAAATATTTGTTACCAAATACTTGTTTACGTCTTAATTTTGACTTAATTTGATTTGAGTTTTGTGATTATAAAAACATAGGTTTATTGAGAGATATTAATAACATTTTTAAACATTATTTATATCAACACTTGGAAAGATTTCCAAAATCTCTAAGTTGACTTTTGGAAAGATCTCTTACACTTTTGGAAAGATTCTTACTCAAACTATCTTGTAGTTGACTTATAGGATGTTGATTTGACTTGCACAAATATGGAAAGATTTCTTGAGTGTTTGACTGTCAGGTCTAGCGGAACCCTGTTGGTACAAATGCGGAACCCTTGTTTTGGTTCCGCCAGATCTGCCAGCCTGCTGTCTTGGTTGGCTATAAATAGCAAGCTACACATAAGAATTTCTTCATCACTTCTCATTATATTTTACACATACATTCTCATTACATTCATCTAATTCATTAACATTTCATTTGTGTGAGATCTTTTGTAGCAAAGAAGATCATAAGTTCATACCTAAAGTTACAAGTCTCAACATTACGTTGCAAGTTTTGTTAGCTTAGCATTGTGTAAACGTGCATAGTTTACACTTCATTTGATTGTGTAATTTCAGTAGTGACCGGCTATTATTTTAGTCCTTAAAATACATAGTGTGACGGGAGTGGTTGTACCCTTTTAAAAGAACTCGACATCTAACTTTGTGTCAGTGATCTTGTGTGAGCGACGTGTAAGGTTTTCTCCACCGGTGAAAGGATCTTGTTGACTAGTGAAAGAAACTCTCGAGTTGGATACTCAGGGCGTGGAGTAGGGCAAAGAAAAAGAGTCGTTGTAGCCGAACCACGGTAAACATTCGTGTTGTGGTTTGATTGTTTCTTTCTTTACTCTTGCATATTACTTATCATTTAAGTAGTTACTATTATTGATTACACGTAAAGGTTCAAAGTTAATCAACTTAAAAAACGGTAAACTATTCAACCCCCTTCTAGTTTTCCACATTAGTGATTCAGCAACCGCAAAGCAACAACAAAAGAAAAAAAAACAAAAATAAAGCATAGACTTTTTTTTGGCAATCATCTTATAGCGGCGCGTGGCGGCGTTTCTGGCGGCCGACGAAGGTGATTCAAGTTAGGATTCGTGCAGAATTAAAAAACAAAGAGAATGTTACTGACCGCGTTAGTAAAATCTAAACGGCCTAAAAGTTATTACCAAAACAGTACGCATGTGATGTTTTGGCGATTTTCTTTTTATTTATTTATTTATTTTATTTTTACTACATGTTACTACATGTAAGCCTACTGATAGTCCTTGTTCTTCTTCTATTCTGTCGCCATCTACTATGAAGAGCAGTCATATTGTTGAGAAAATTGGAAAGCTTGAAAAGCTTATTATTGATGGTAAAGCTTCTTTTGTTTATGGTAATGGTAAACCTATTCCGGTGGCTGATGGTAAAAGAAAAGGCAACCCATTCTAAGGTGGGTGAACTGGTTGATTCTGATAGTGATGATGAGGTGTTTGAGCCTAATGATCTTATGGACAGTTATTTTTCATCAGCAAGAGGATATAACGAGCTTGAAGACTATTTTTCTGGTGATTATGCGGCCCAGGTCTATGACTTACCTGAGCAATTTGAGGATTTTAACAATCAGTTTGATTTCAAGCTTCAAGGCCGTTCGAGTAAGTAATCTTTTATCTGGATTTATTTATTTGTTTTGCATGTCTTTTTTATGTTTTTAGTGGTTGTTCTAGTTGTTGGTAGCTATTTGTTCATTTACTGCATGTCACAAATGATATAGTGGTTGTTCAAGCGGCTGCTTGAGGTTAACGTGGCGTTTCAGCCATATTACATTGTACTTTAAGTGGTTCTTTTGGTTAATATATTTTACTAGGATAGAAGTTCCCTTTTACCCAAACAGTACGCATGTGATGTTTTGGCGATTTTCTTTTTATTTAATTATTTTATTTTATTTTATTTTTTTGGAAAAGAGATAAGTGGCGGTTAATTTTTAAAAGGGTGGCATAGAATCAACGACTCATGGTGGTTGACTAGGTCCATGATCAGACCCACTCATAATACAATGTTAAACAATGTAAAGCCGATAAGATATCATGTTTATTGATTGCGTATTTATATATTATAATGCATAGAAAATCCTAATAGACGGCGTGTCACTTTTTGACTCGTATGTATTGTTGCCATGTAACTATCATAACTTGTCACAATAACCATGGTCACACAGCTAGACACTTTTGGTGGCTAGAACATGACTGGGTTCATGTTAGAATTGATTTCTTGTTCAACTTGGTGATCCCAAATATTGGGTAGTATAACTGTTTTAGCTGCGCCAAAATTTGACAACTATTATCACACATATAGTTTCTATGAATTTGTATTCGCAAACATAATTTGAGTGCTAACTCTAAACACATATACATTGTCCCACCTGCACATACCTAACTTTCATCAATATTTTATGTATCTAACAGAAAATATGTAAGTGGGGGTACATTACTTTGTTTTTTTTGTTACATTTATAAACTTTTGTATTTTGTATGTGTACTCGATTGAGCTACGTAGAAGGTTTCTATAAGATGTTTCAAGATATATCTAAAGGGAAAATAATCTCTGCTACAAACAGCAGGGATTCTTCTCTGTTGCTAGATGTAAATCAAGGACGAGTTGTGAACATCAGGGATGTTATCAACGACCATTTATGTACTATGAGGGACCATTTTGCATTGCAAGATCAGATAACTCTCTGCTGTTTGCAGCAGATATGTTATCCCCATATCTAAATGCCAAACCAAAAGAACATAACAATTCATTTAGCAAAAGAGAAACAAAGAAAATATGTATTACATTCTTAGTAATATATCAAGTTGCTCTAGCTCAGAGCCTTTGGCATATTTGGAATTGGAGAAACAAAATTAGTCACGCGACATCATTGGAAGAGCAGATTGCTTATTGTAATAAAGATATATTTCCCGTGGTTCAAAGAATTTCTTTATTGTGGGTTTCGAGGTGGGTTACATGGAATCAGTGGATACATTCTCTTTCTGAGATGAGACATCCATATCATTTAAAGGCCTCTTTTTTGGTGTTTTGTTTTTTCTCTCTTGTTCTCTTTTTGTCACTCTAGCTCGGAGCCGTATGTTGTATCTTTCTTTTTTCGCCCTTGCGGCTTTCTGATATCATTGCCGTTTCCAAAAAAATATATTGAGTTGGTTGTCATTGTTTAAATAATGATTTTCTTGTCATTCCATTAATCAATAATTACATTATATAATAATCTAAGGATTATTCTAGAACCAAGTAAACATGGACTAAGTCTACAAACTAATACTAAAGCCCATAATATAAATAATGTCTAACACTCCCTCGCAGTTTGTGCGAAAGGTGGCTGAACACTCAATCTGGTACAGCACTCATCAAACAAAGCTGTTGTTAAGCCCTTAATGTAGATATCCGCAAACTAATAACATGAAGGCACATGAAGAACCCGAAACTGACCAGTAGCAACCAAATCACGGACAGAGTGAATATGAATTCATAATGCTTTATGCGTTGATGCTGAACTGGGTTAGAGGACATGTAAACTGCACTAACATTATCACAGTAGACTAATGTAGCTGAGAACAAAGGTGCATGAAGCTCATGTGACAAATTCCATAACCAACAAGTCTTAGCAACAACATTAGGAACACCCCTATACTCACCTCGACATTAGATTAGGAGATTGTAACTTTGCGCTTGGAAGACCATTAAATTTTTGCCAAAAAACACAAAATATCCTGAAATCAAACTAGGAGTCATAGGGTAACCCACCCAATCCGAATCTGAGTATGCAACTAAAGATGTGATCGAAGAGGAGTATAATTGTAATCCATAATCTAAAGTACCCCGAACATACCACTAAATCCTCATAGAGCAGAAAAATGAGGCTCCCTCGAGTCATGCGTATATAAACAAACCTGCTGCACAACATAAGATGTATCAGGACGAGTAAAATCAAGGAATTGAAGAGCCCCTGCAAGGCTATGATATAAAGTTAGATCGGAAATCAGATCCCCATCTGCCCCTAACTTAGATTCAATATCAACAGGTGTCCGACACGGATTGCAAAAAACAATATGAGCCCGCTCAAGAATCTCACCTGCATACTTATGCTGAGACAGAAACATCCCAGAAGTGCTACGTGTCACAGAAATGCCCATGAAATAATTAAGAGATCCAAGGTTAGTCATAGAAAACTCCTAATGTAGAGAAGTAATAATTCGTTGTAATAAAACTATAGAAGAAATAGTCAAGACAATGTCATCAACATATAGAAGCAAAAAAGTAATGTCAGTTTCTTGTCTGTATATAAATAAAGATGAGTCACAACGACTATGATAAAACCAACACGTGCAATATAAGTAGAAAATGTTGAGACCAAGTCTGAGGAGCCTGCTTAAGACCATAAGGAGATCGTTGCAGTAAACAAACATGATTAGGACGTTGTGGGTCCCGAGATCCTGGAGGCTGATACTGTTGGGTCCCCGCTGTTCATGTACACCATGAATGATATGAATATCAGTTTTAGGAAGTGAGGATAACTGATGAACATCAACATCTTTGATGTAGGATTTGCTTGAGAACGAAAAATACATGCTAATAACACCATTGTCATTTTTCACCTTTTATAAATTGATGCATGGGAATTGCACCAGGCTTTACCTCTCGAGGGATCTCGAGAAGCTTACAACCCCCACCAGGCAGTGTACCTGATCATTGTAGTATAGTATAGTGACAAGTACTGGGGGATTGATCGTTCAACTCAGGAATAGTGTCGCTAGGATTAGAAAGCCTAAAAACTAGGTTTAGAGGTGAGTGATGATTCTTTTTGTATTTTTATATTTTTATGAAGCAAGTAAAATTTTGGGTTTTGGAAGAGTGGGCGGAATTAGTTGCTAATCAACTAACCCAATAACTAAAGATGCAATCAAAATAAAATAACAAAAACGTAAATAAAACTAATTACTAATATGGTGTGAACAATAAATGGGAGAATTGTGTTTACTTAGATTTCACTACTCCCTAGATATCTTTTACAGGTTAATTGTTTGTTACAGTTGCGTGGATGACGGGTTATATTCCTTAATACCAATTGTGGGGTGGCGTACGTACTTCCCTAACTCTATAAGCTCCTACTTCACTCCTATGTCGAGCCTGCAAGAAGCTCCTAACATGGGATCACTAGAATTCGCTCATGCATTAAATACAACCATAAAAACCTAGTACGCATTGGTTCATGTTTCTTAAGACGTTCAAGCAAGTTACACAATGGAGATCTGCCAGTTTTCTTAAGCCTAACATCGAAATCATTCATCCATTACAACTATAAACAAGCAATCAACCTATAATCAACATCTAGGTTTCATTACAAAGGTTTCAAGGGGTGAAAACCCTTGAAAATACTGTAAAAGTCGTGCTAGGGTTTATTAAATTCGACTCTAAAATTTTCCTCTCTTTTAGAATGAAAATTACAAAGAGTATATATAGATTTCCTAGGGTGACGGCGTCAAGAAGAAAGTTCTGACGCCGTCAACCCGCCGCCCATAATATTCTCGAACTGCCTAGATCCAGATCTGACGCCGTCATGTGTAATGTTGTTCTGGGCCGTCACCACTTTTACTCTTGACGGCCTTGCTTTGACGCCGTCACATTTCTACTGGACCGTCATCACATTTGCTCTTGACGCCATCATCAAAATGCTCTTGACGCCGTCAGGTACTGTTCCCAGCAAAGAAAATTAAGACTTTGCCGTTTTCTTCACTTTTATGCTTCAAAAACGTCCAAAATGCTTCCTTTTCCAGAATTCGCTCCAAAAGTACCTAAAATCACAAAAGGAACGATTTAGGGCAATATTTGATCAAATAAATTCCAATTCCGGCTTAAATGACCCCCTAAAAACGAATCATTTTTCGCCTCATCATATACCCTTACACTTGAGATTTGCTTGTCCTCAAGCAAATGCGCTTTTATTCTAATCAAAATATAAGTTAGGGGTCATTTAACACTAATATAAAAGTAATTACAACAAATAATCGTTCCACTAAAGACCAAAGACAAGCATGGAGGTCATACACTAGCACCTCACAAATAGTGTTTAGATACTCACATCTCTCGGGTGTAATAAAGTATATATCATAATATGGAAATGGGAAACATCTCTCACTACCTGTCATAGCAAAATAGATTACCATAGGCTTGGTAAAGGATCAAACCTCCACCGCATGGCATAAGCACCTAGGATAAACTATCAAAGAAGTCTTTACTGGTGGCGAGTTAATAATCTTGGTTAATTACATGTACAATATGGCGTTGCTAAGCCAAGACTAGACTCGACTTAAGCTAATAAATCAAAAATAACAAAAACATAAAACAAACATAGAATGAAACGGGATGGTAGTCCGTATGTTTTTTCTCTTTTTCTATTTTTTTTCTTTATTTTTTTTTCTTAATTTTTTTCGATTTTTTTTTTTTTTTTTTTTTTTTTTTTTTTTTTTTTTTTTTTTTTAGCATACACTCTTACCCTACCATCCAAAATAATACATCATAGGGAATGAACATTCCCCTTACACTTGAATTTTTACATACTTTACAATAAACTAATCTAATGACTCGAATCAAGATAATCAAAACACTTGGGGGTAATATAATGATGTTCTTCCCCATTACTCCAAAACAATAAGTACTTTACCCATGAGTCCCAATCGTCCCAAAACAATATGTACAAGGATATGACTCGACTTAGCAACCATGTAATCAATTAGATAATCAACTAAGGGTTTAAACAAATAACAATAATGCACTAAAGATGAGTGCATACACGGAAGGCTAAGGCGATTTGGGTGTACATTTAAGTGGGGTGTAACAAATTCTTCCTTTACGTAAGATGCTTAAAGTTAGAAACGAAAAGATAGGCTCGGAGGGGTGTACTAGGGGTTTCGTGTACGAAAAATGAGTACAACGCTAAGGTGTGGGAAAAATTAATTGACTTTACTAGCCAAGTAATATGACTTAAATGGTCAAGTAATTATGATACGGGTTTAACACAAGGGTGATCCTAATGCCTCTTATCATGTAGTAAATCGTACCACACGAATGTAGTCTCACTAGCGGTCTCGGGATGCATCACTAACGCAAGTTCTAGAATCTAAATGCTACTGGTACACTCATAAGCACTAATAGTAAATGCTTTTCCTATCAAATCTAAAGGCGAACCTCACATATTTGGGTGGAAAATTTTTCTGAATAGTACGGTTTTGTGCTAGTCATACGACTCCTATCCATGAGACGCTTGCTAAGGCTAAAGTTTCACTCCTAAATATTGTAAAAAAATTTAAATTTGGCGCTAAAATTATACTAACAAGTATTTCTCTTAGTTTTATTACACACCTACCATCAAACAAACAAACTCAAGTGCAAGTTTATCTATAAGGTATCATCGTTTACCCTCCCCTTACACTTAGGATGAACATTGTCCCCAATGTTCAATTAAAGAATGTAAAAGTGAAATAGGTAAATGAATGAAATCAAATACTCCCCTGATTCGCTCGGTATGGATAGTGTGGTAACAAGGTTAGATCTTTCTCCAAGAAAATGAACAATCAAAGCTTCCCTTCCAGAATATAAATCATCTTATTGTCATACATAACCTGTTAAACCTGAGAAAACAAACAAGGCAACCTCGCGTAAAATCGGCGGCAATCTATATATGCTAACAAATCCTAGAAAGCAAAGTAAGATATAATGCTTGTGGAATGAATGTTTGCAGATTTCCTGGAGATTATAAAATTAAAGATTCAACAAAAACTTTAAAACTCCGTTAGAAAAACAAAAATGGCAAAATTTCCAGATTTTTATACATGACGTCGTCAGAAGTGACCTGCAGAAATCTTTATGTTAAGTTTCTGGAAAATTTCTGGAAAAACTTTTTCCAACTTCCTGGAAAATCCTGCAAAACATCATTATGACTCGATACAAGCATTTGACTCTAACAAATACGAATATACATGTCCATTTAATATTGTGGAGAATCATGATCGGTTTTGTTTCTTAAAAACATATTTGGGGTTTCCCCTTACACTTATCTTTTGCGAAATACCTTTGGATGAAGTTAAGACTAAGCCAAACGACAAAATAAAGTATTTTCACCATTTTAGTTTGAAACATTATCTACCAACAACAAAAATAAAGCATGCATACGGAAACAAATAACAATCAAATAAAATAAAAATCACACAAAGCATGGGTTGCCTCCCAAGAAGCGCTTTTCGAGTCTTGTAGCTAGACTCAAGGTCATGGGTTATTAAGTGACCTCATCCTTGGTCTCATCCACCGATTGTAAATGTTCCTTATAGAGACCAAACACCTTATTCTTAATTGCTCCTATGATCCTATTGGCAAACTCCTTATCAACTCTATATTTTGGTCCTAGAGTCAAGCAATCCTTATAGAAAAGGCTCTTCTTCTCCCATACATAATCCATGCCCTTTTTCTTATCCTCTTCATTGATGTCCTCGAAAGCACCAATGTTATCCATGTCAAATCAAGGAACAAAACGAAATTCTTTCATTCTATTGGGCATCTTATAAGTGATCCTATCGGTGTCACTAGCAAATCGGATTGTCCCTTCTATCTCATCATATTCTAAATTGGACTCTTCAACAAATGGTTTACCAAACACAACATGGGATAAGCGACAATCAATAACATTAGCAAGATCTTCAACAACCATAAAGTCAGTGATATAAGTAAAATTCCCAACAAAGACATGTAGACCTTTAATTCTCCCAACAAAGTTACAAACTCCACCGGGGTATTTGGGATCTCTTCTAGGTCCAAGTCTTGTTTTCACTATATCGTTATAGACACTTGAGGACATAATGTTGATTGGGGATTTAAAATCAATGTAAGCATTGTCAATATGTTTATACCCAATCATACATGGTATCTTAGCGTTCTTAGGATCGCCTCTCTTTATCTTAGGCTCGATTCTAGTAAAAGGAGGTCGAGGATTATCAACAAGATTATTATAGTACGCAATCTCCTCCTTAGTGGGGTATAGATTAAAATAATCATCTAGCTTTGGATCAATCTCCCCTTCTTCAAGTTCCTCAACAACATCCTCAAAATCTTTAGTTCCTAGGTCCTCATTTGAATACAAGGCGGTCGCTAGGTCACTAAATGCATGGTTGAGCTCAACATTAATCAACCTATTAAGCTCCCTAAGTTCCCTAATCTCATTCTCAATCTGTTCACACAACAAAGCCACTTCTCTAGGGGAAAGGGGTGGATTCGCGTTTTCCATAATGGTCCACAGAATAGTCAATGAATTTATTTTACTAACAAGAGCACGAAGAAAAAGATAGACTAAAGAAAACCTAAAAATAAAAATAAAATCTTACTAGAAAGGAATCTAGCAAGTAGACCTAATAAAAAGAAATCCTAACCTAGACAATAACTATTCCCCGGCAACGGCGCCAAAAACTTGATGCGTGGGAATTGCACCAGGCTTTACCTCTCGAGGGATCTCAAGAAGCTTACAACCCCCACCAGGCAGTGTACCTAATCGTTGTAGTATAGTATAGTGACAAGTACCGGGGGAATGATCGTTCAACTCAGGAATAGTGTCGCTAGGATTAGAAAGCCTAAAAACTAGGTCTAGAGGTGAGGGATGATTCTTTTTGTATTTTTATATTTTTATGAAAGCAAGTAAAATCTCGGGTTTTGGAAGAGTGGGCGGAATTAGTTGCTAATCAACTAACCCAATAACTAAAGATGCAATCAAAATAAAATAACAAAAATGTAAATAAAACTAATTACTAATATGGTGTGAACAATAAATGGGAGAATTGTGTTTACTTAGATTTCAGTACTCCCTAGATATCTTTTACAGGTTAATTGTTTGTTACAGTTGCGTGGATGACGGGTTATATTCCTTAATACCAATTGTGGGGTGGTGTACGTACTTCCCCAACTCTATAAGCTCCTACTTCACTCCTATGTCGAGCCTGCAAGAAGCTCTTAACATGGGATCACTAGAATTCGCTCATGCATTAAATACAACCATAAAAACCTAGTACGCATTGGTTCATGTTTCTTAAGACGTTCAAGCAAGTTACACAATGGAGATCTGCCAGTTTTCTTAAGCCTAACATCGAAATCATTCATCCATTACAACTATAAACAAGCAATCAACCTATAATCAACATCTAGGTTTCATTACATCTAAGCAAACACACAAGAGATCTAGCCTAGCATGTTAAAATCAAGACAAGCGTAAGATATATTCAAACAACACATAGATATATTGAATGAATTGAAAGGATACTTATCTCAATTGAACATGAAAGGTTTCAAGGGGTGAAAAACCCTTGAAAATACTGTAAAAGTCATGCTAGGGTTTATTAAAGTCGACCCTAAAATTCTCCTCTCTTTTAGAATGAAAATTACAAAGAGTATATATAGATTTCCTAAGGTGACGGCGTCAAGAAGAAAGTTCTGACGCCGTCAACCCGCCGCCCATAATATTCTCGGACTGCCTAGATTCAGATCTGACGCCGTCATGTGTAATGTTGTTCTGGGCCGTCACCACTTTTACTCTTGACGGCCTTGCTTAGACGCCGTCACGTTTCTACTGGACCGTCATCACTTTTGCTCTTGACGCTGTCATCAAAATGCTCTTTACGCCGTCAGGTACTGTTCCCAGCAAGGAAAATTAAGACTTTGCCATTTTCTTCACTTTTATGCTCCAAAAACGTCCAAAATGCTTCCTTTTCTAGAATTCACTCCAAAAGTACCTAAAATCACAAAAGGAACGATTTAGGGCAATATTTGATCAAATAAATTCTAATTCCGGCTTAAATGACCCCCTAAAAACGGATCATTTTTCGCCTCATCATAAATCTTTATTAATGAATAAATTCACAAGATTTATAAAGATTACCGTACGAAAAACTACCCCGGTTTTTGAAAAATAAGAAACTCTCTAAGATAAAACAACACAAGTCTACTAGCTGCTTTGTTGTTTATAGGAGACAAGGATTCTAACCATAATACTTTGTATTATTTTCTTTGTAGGAATATTTACTTAACTTTGATTACGACCTTGGTTTATATAGGAAGGAAAACAATGGTTGCATGTCGGTTGCATAGTAAGTTGTCCACTTGCTATAGATATAGCACGTGTCTAGTAAGCTAGTCTGAATCTCATTTTCGGCTCTTCCCGATATGACAACTTATAGTTCCAATGCCTGTTTCACGTATATCGATAAGTACTTGAGCTGTTGGGAATGCTCCTAACACGTAAATGGAACGACATTTACGGGATTACATTAACTATCTTGATTGAGCCAAAACACAAGGATTTGTTATGTAATATTGCAATAGTATGTTTATGTTAGGCTATATAAGCCCTCCTAGGCTTCACTAGGAAGGTGAGACTTTGTTTTTGTAATTTCATCTTTCATTATCAATAATAAACTTAGTTTTCCCTTCTCTCCCTACTCTCTCTCACTAGCCATGGCTATCATCTATTATCATTATACTCGACCTCCCGATTCACAATAATCAATCAATAACACGATCCTACAATTGGCATCAGGGTTTGGTTTTATTATTGGTTGATTTTGTGGTGTTATCTTTGTCAAAAAACATGTTCTTTGAGTTGTTCTTTACCATATTCTTTGACTATTGTTAGTATTTCTTTTGATTATAACAGTTTGTACACACTTTTCATGGTATCAAAAAAAAAAAAAAAAAAAAAAAGAAAAAAAAGGTCAAATGTGTCGCTTGTTCTTTATCAGTATTAAATAATTGTTTTTTGTGTTAGTCTTTTGTCCATAACAGTTTATGTTAACTTCATCTTTTTCTGGCTTTCTTGCACCATCTGTGAATAATTTGTGGTCTAAAGGTGGGCTTATACAAGGTCTTTATACTGGTCAGATAAGATGGTCGGAAACATGGTCTGAATATTGGTCGGAAAAGGACGTCGGAAAATTGGCCAAAATGTCAAAACCCTCTTTTTACGCAAAAGAACGTCAAAACCCCATTTTTACGCACAACTCTTTAGCTATGTTTACGTACCACTTGAAAAATAGTGCGTAAGGGTTTCTTTACATGTAAAACCAAGTTTTCGCATAAGGATTTCGTTTACGCGAAAGGCTTACACCTAAGCTTTAGGCATAAGGTTCGTTACGCACAAGGTCAAACTTTACGCATAAGTTTACGCGTAAAGTGACCAAAACAAAAAGAATAAGAAGATGAAGATGAAGACAGATTATTGACCGAAACCACAACCTTAATAACCAACTCAAATCCTATATCAAGACACAACCTCAATATTCTCATTCCATATCTAACAACAAGACTCTGAGCTTAAAATTAAATAGTCATATCGATCTTAGTTTTTCATCCTTTTCGTGTGGTACTACTAAAGACCAAAGATCTTCAAAGATAATTACACGGAAAGATTATCACATCATAGATTCAAACTCAAACGAAATAATTTACAAGATCTCAGTATTGTGTTATTACATATCTCGTATGAGATTTCAAAGATCTTGTTAGATTTATATCAACAAATCATCATTGACCTCTATTGAAGCTCACACCTCTTTTTATATTCGAATATAACAAGAAAGAAATATAACAAAACTGTTATTTTCTTTCTTTCATTCGTTCAAGAATCTCAAACAAATTATAGAACCTACCGTGACCATCCAATGGATCTTGTCGCCTTTAAAGATGTTTATTGATTCGGTATTGTGCTGAAAATGTAAAGAAAGGTTCGGCTGTGGTTTATGTTTGTGATAAACTATTTAGTTATACTCGGATAATTAGATGATGATGGAGATTAGATCTTGTCTTATCTACGTATTGGATGAGTTTTGATGGTGACTGACCGTGTTGGAAGAGAGAGGATAAGATAGGAGGGGGCGGATGTTTGACATATGCATGTCTAGGGTTAGTGAAATGAAAATATTAGGGTAAATGTTTTTTTTTTATAACCGTGTGTTTTGGAATATGGGGATTGGACCAAGTTATTGGAGTTGGACTTTTATTGGGCCTTATGAATGTTTTTCTTATACTTTTTTTATGGACCGGACGAAAGTTCTTATATTTGGGCTTGAGACGAACAAACCAATTCACGGATAAAATATTGCTAAACGAAAACAATGGAATGCAAATTGGTTTTTCGATTTTGGTATAATTTGCGGTTAAATGGTTATTGTTGGGGTTTAAATGATAAAGTGACTAATTTTTGGGGATTTGTTTTTATTGACAAGATCGGGAAACCAATATCATGTTCACTTAAATCGTCAAAAGGCTAGATTTGGGTATTTAACTGCAAGATGTGACTATGACGTTAATTCATTATTATTTATTTGAGGTTGAAGTGGAATTTCACGGGTGTGTGTACTTAGTATCTTGAAGATATCGGGGTTGGTTGGATGCATGATTCTTCGAGATCCTTGTTCGAGCTTTTATCCATACAAATGACCAAGACTTGAGTTGCCTAGTTATACCTGATGAAAGGAGTTATGTTGTTGTGCTCACAATGTATAGCTATCACTATAAAGGAGTTATGTTGTAGTGCTCAAGTGTCACCAAAAGATGTGGATGATTCTAGAGACGTTCACATACATTTAAGGATGGTTGGATGGGTATATGATTTCCTACCTTTAGTGAAATTCTCAAAATTGGTTCTTAGTCAAACAATAGTGCAAGTTTAAGTCACAAGTTTGGGTTATTTCACTTTAGTTTCAAGTTCGTCATATTAGGTTTTCTCCATCAGTAATCACTACAAAAAGCCGTCAGAATGATAGTGGGTAGCTGAGAGGAGTATCAAAGAGTAGAGATGTTATCAGCAGTTGATTCTCATGAAGCTGAACAAGATATTTATGGTACTTCACACATATTCGGTTAATTGGACATATGGGGTTACGTTGCCTCCTTTTTCCGTTGTAAACATAGTGTGTATGCTTCCGATTCCGCGAAGACATCATGGGGGAAGAGAGAGCAGGTGTTCTTTGTGTTTCTTTTATTTCTTTGCGAAAACACTCTTTTTCCACGAGGATCTACAATCAGGGGGAAGAAATGTGCACATCAAGGACGCATAATAAAATGACGTGATCGAGCTTACAATTTTATCACTACCGAAGAGACGTCCGCAAAGATAATCAGTGGTTCTGTTTTGTGATTTTGGTGTTATCGTTTCAAATTTCACAGGTTGTGGAGTGTGAAGTAGCCTGCATATGTGAGAAGATCTTGCTGATTTCTTGCATGTTACCCCCAAACGGAGCTTCCGCGTAGAGTATAACCGTGATTAAGTAACTACTCAGATTTGCTTGGTGTGGTCTACGGTGTTATCTAAAAATGTCGCTGCGTATTTAAAACTTCAATAGTTAGAAGACATGACTGCATCAAAGCCTCAAACCTGCTGAAGACGGTTATCAGTTTGGGGGGAAGCTGATTCAGAAACTTCGCCAAAAAGAAGCGTACGAAGTAGCCACTAAAGACATGTAGCATGAATTGGGGGAAGTTAATCCATTTCATGCATATTACATCATTTGCCTACAAGTGAAGAAAAGTTCTCAAGCCGAGGTACAAGATGAAGACAAAGAGCATCAACTGCAGTCATCCTCAGTATTTGAAAAGCTTATGAAGACTTTATTTTACTTATTATTGTACTTGTAGGAAATGTTGTAAGTAATCCCTTATGTCATCCCATTGGGGGAAGATTGTTGGGACTGCTCCTAACACGTAAATGGAACGACATTTATGGGATTACATTAGCTATCTTGATTGAGCCAAAACACAAGGACTTGTTATGTAATATTGCAATAGTATGTTTATGTTAGGCTATATAAGCCCTCCTAGATTTCACTAGGAGGGTGAGACTTTGTTTTTGTAATTTCATCTTTCATTATCAATGATAAACTTAGTTTTCCCTTCTCTCTCTACTCTCTCTCACTAGCCATGGCTATCATCTATTATCATTATACTCGACCTCCCGTTTCACAATAATCAATCAATAACACGATCCTACATGAGCTTATCTTCTTTTGTAAGTTTCCCTCCTTATTCTGAGGTTTAGGTTATAATCAGAATCAAGTCTTCAGAGTCATAGAGACATTTGTAGATCTCATTGACTTTGGTGTTATCATTAGCTCCTTGTAACTTCACTCCCTGACTTCGCATCAGGTTGTGAGGTTGCTTTATTCAGTTGGTCTTTGACTTCCCGGAAGCCATTCAGGCATTTTGAGCTTTATACAACACTCACTGATTTCTTTATCAGTGAGCAATCTTCTGAATAATAATCAGGGAGACATGTTCTCTAATAACTCTCAGGGAGTACGTCACTTTTGATAACTATCAGGTTCACTTTGATAGTTATGAAGTGACATACTCTCTGATCATTATCAGAGACTTAATGCTCATTGACCTTCAGAAGGTGAATTAGGCTATTTTATGTTTAAATACTTGTCGGAGACAATTGGGTTGATTTAGATACAACTGTCTCTGATAAGTCTCCATGTAAAAATGCATTCTTAACATCGAGCTGAAGAACAGGCCAATTTCGAGAAACTGCAAGGCTAAGAACAGTCCGAATGGTAGCTGGTTTAACAACCGGACAAAAGGTATCTTCAACATCAATACCAGAAACATGTGTGCTACCATTCGCCACAAGATGTGCCTTGTAGCAACTAAGAGTACCATCTGCCAAATACTTGTGCCAAAATAACCACATCGAATGAACAATGTTCTTAGCCTTGTGGTGGGGTTGATGATTTAAACAACGGCTAAGCCTACAAACTAATACTAAATCCCATAATATAAAATAATGTCTAACAGTCATAAGGTTATTGCTAAAGTTTTTGCTAACCGTCTTTAACAAGTTGTTCATTCGCTGGTTAGTGAAGTGCACACACCTTTTGTTAAGGGTCGAAAAATTATTGATGGTTTTCTCATTGTGAATGAAGTTATCTCATGGGCTTTAAAAAGAAAGACGCCTCTTTATTCTTAGAGTAGACTTTGAAAAAGATTTGACTCTCTTGATTGGAAGTTCTTAGATCACACAATGTAACAAATAGGGTTTAGTTATAAATGGAGAAAATGGATTCATCGTTTCCTCAATTCGGCTTATGCATCGGTCTTTGTTGATGGTTCACCCACCAACATGAACAAAGCTTGCAGTTGAAAACCAATACTAAACAATTTCCATAAAAAAACTATCCTCTTGAAAAGCTAAAACCCTCTTTTATGATGGAGACTTATTCTTATAAAATCGGTCCTTGAAGCCCTTGATATCTATTTCCTCTTCCACTTTAAAGCTTTTAAAAGCATATATCATACCCTAAAAATTAAGGGAAATTTCTTTTGTTGTGCTTCTTTAGACTCAGATAAATTAGCATAGATTGCTTTGAAAAATGTATGCTCCTCCTCAACTTTTGGTGGTCATGGAATTGGTAATCTACAAGTTCCTAATTTAGTTATGTTAACAAACTGGTGGTGGTGTTTTCACTATGAACCTAACGCCTAATTATGGAGGAATGTGATCACTTTAATCCATGGTCAAAAGGGTGGCATTTAGCATCCCAACTCTAAATAGATTTATGTTTTAAAATTAAACATAGACCTTCATAAAATTCTTGGGGAAAATTTGGAGATGGGGTGTTGGAAGATCTTTAATTTGGTTCGAAGACACAAGGCTTCAACATCGATTTCCTAGATTGTACTCTCTTGAGTCCAATAAAGATTGCAAAATGGTGGCCAGATGTAACAACTCTCTCGGCCCATATTCATGTACTTGGGCTTGGCGTTGATCAATTTGGATTCCACTCGTGCCTTGAAAATTTTGAAACATTTTTTTGATTAACGTTTGGTTCCTTCATCTATTTAGAAAGGCCATACATCTCGGCTTTGCCAGGTTTCTCCATATAACACTCCATTGCCCGATTTTTAAAGTTGGAATGACACAACAAACCTAAGCTCTACATCGAAGACATGTTCTAATGTGGCTATATAAACAACAACTTGGAGTATTTCAAAATTTCAGAATCGTGATTGCTTTGACTTAAAACCGCCAAGAAAGTGCACTCCTTTATAAGAAATCAGAGTCTTATCTCACTCATGGATTCTACATAGATATAACAAATCGATTCCGATTTTGGCTGGATGGGATAGGCGACCTAAAAACTCCTTATATAAACTTAGGGAAATTT
Source organism: Artemisia argyi (assembly GCA_030686995.1). Lineage (NCBI taxonomy): Eukaryota > Viridiplantae > Streptophyta > Magnoliopsida > Asterales > Asteraceae > Artemisia > Artemisia argyi. The sequence goes on along the minus strand of CM060679.1, from coordinate 36,009,170 downwards.
TTTCTTCTCCAACTTCTTACTAGTTTGTTTTAACGAAAATGCTGTTAAAAAAAAAAAAAGACAACATGAATATAATTTACCCATTGCATAATCTTTTTATTTCATCTTTTGTACGTCATCTAATGTAGGGATGAGCATGGCCCAATAACTAGATGGGATTGGCAAAAATCGGACATGATCGAAAACCGATTTGGCCAAAAACAGAGGATCGAGGACTAAAACTGATGAAAAGGGTGAATCGAGAACCGGTCTGAAATATGTTTGGTCTGGTCTAGTCGGTCCGGTTCAGTCCGATTTGTCGATTCAGTCCGGTCCGTGGTCTATTATGCTAAGCTCTAATATAATGTGTGTACGTCATCTAATGTCTAGTCAGCTTGTAGACATGATATAGTTCTTTGCCGTATAACCAAGGGTATATATGGGGACCGACATGCTCACACAGTCACAACGCTAGCAAATTTGGAACCTTAAACTTGGGAGTAAAATAGTAAATGCGCAATAAGTTCTTCTCCATACAGTCACATTTTTAGTTTATAAAAGCAATAATATTTGTCTATATGACACATAAAATATAAATAATATAAAAAGACCATCAGATTGTGACCCAGCTATTAATTGCCAACTTAATAACCACTGGCATCCTGTACAATGGTTGGTGAAAAGAACAGCTCCATATTAACATTATGAAAAATATAATATAAAAGAATAAGTGAGAAGCTTGAAGAAAAGGGCTTCGATGGAGGGAGCAACCATATTAGTTCTTTTACTTATGTCATGCTACATTCTTACAACTTACACGGCCGAAATCGATAACATTTCAGATGTACGTTTCATGACAGAAGAAGACACGTTGGTTTCGCCTGCCGGGATTTTTGAACTGGGATTTTTCATGCCAGATAACGCTGAGAATAGATACCTTGGTATTTGGTATAAAAGAATCACAGTTAAAACAGTGGTTTGGGTTGCCAACAGAGATCTCCCACTCACCGGTGTACGACCAGGCATGCTAAGGATTTTGAATCCAGGAAACCTTGTTCTCATGAACTATACCAAAGGCATAATATGGTCATCCAACACAACAGCATCGGCAAACACAACTGTTAAGCTTGAGGACACCGGTAATCTAGTCATGACAGATGGAAAGCACAAGGAGATTATATGGCAGAGTTTTGACTATCCAGGCGATACTCTTCTTCCTGGCATGACGTTCGGGAGAGACTTGTTAACTGGCAAGGAGCGGTCTCTATCATCATGGAAGAGTAGTCAAGATCCAGCTTTTGGAGAATTCACCTGGATTGTTGACACACGTGGTTACCCTCAGAACCTACTAAGACAAGATGGAGTGATTAAGTTCCGGGCTGGACCATGGAATGGTGAAAGGTTTAGTGGGGCTTCTGAGTTCAGTCACAACATGATCTTTACATACAATATGATTATAAATGAAACAGAAGTGGCCTATTCTTATAATCTTGTAAACAGTTCTATTGTATCACGCTTAAGCTTAAATTCTTTTGGGCAGTTTGAACGTTCAGTTTGGGTGGAAGATGGTAAAAGATGGCAGGTTATCATTTCATTACCAAAAGATACATGTGATTCATATAACATCTGCCATGCTTATGGAAGCTGCAGCATTTTGAACTTACAGACATGTTCATGCTTGGATGAAATAAAATTTAAGCCTAGAAACCAAAAGGGGTGGGAGACAGCAGACTGGTCTGGTGGTTGTGTGAGGCGAACACCGTTGGATTGCAAAGGGGGATCAGATGGCTTTATCAAGTATTCTAATGTGAAATTTCCGGACACAAAGACTTCTTGGTTTAACAAGACTATGTCCCTGTCAGAATGTGAAACAATATGCCTAAAGAACTGTACTTGTATGGCTTATGCAAATACAGATATAAGAGGCGGAGGAAGTGGATGCTTACTTTGGTTCAATGACCTCATTGACATCAGAGTATTCTCAGAGGGAAAGGGTGGTGACAATATATATGTGAGAATGGCTTCCTCTGAATTAGGTAATTATATTTTGCTTAAGTTCGCCAAACTATATACAACTTGAGAGTAAGCTATATGATATATCTACTTACTGCTTCTTTTATTCGAATGATAGGTAAAAATGACTATATCTTAACATATATAATTAATCTGATATCAAGTGATCTTGCTAGTTACTATCGTCGCTATTTGTATCTAAAAGTCAATTCAACGGTGTTGCTATGTTAATACTCTCATGTACTTGCTCAATCAGTTGTCAGAAAGGATGGAAGAAGAAACGTTAAATTCATCTTAATTGGAATATTTCTGGGGGTTCTTATGATAGCCTTGAGCACATGGTTGTGGTATGCTTGGAGGAAAAAACAACATTCACAACTGATGGAGGAAGGTAACAAAATTGCACAATTTCAGTGATAGATTGATATTTATGTTAAATAGTTCAGAATAATCTTACTTCACTTAGCAGGTTCTATAAGTTTGAAGTATCCACATAATAACTACACAGAGGGATCATTGAATGTCAGTGAAAGCCAGAAAGAAGCCATGGAGCTACCATTGTTTAGCTTCTCTACAATAGCTAAAGCCACTGCAAATTTTTCACACGATAATAAACTTGGGGAGGGAGGATTTGGAGTGGTTTATAAGGTAAGTGGAGAATGTTATTTTTAGGCAACAAAGTTTTCTTGCAACAACAACAACAACAACCAAAGAAAAAAAAGGAAACCCAGTGAGGAGGTATAGGGATACAGTTCAAATAAAGTCCAACACAAAAAATCATCAGTTGGGCAGGGCTACAAGAAATAATTGGATTCGCAACCCATGGGTCTCAATTTAGATTCTCTTTACTGCTAGTCGATGTCCAAATTTATAACAAGAAATGAATCTACAATCTATAAGCATACCACTAATTTAATACAAAAAGATACGATTGGAATTTATCTTTGAATTGAAGTTTGAAGAGGTTTCACATAAAAATAATTGGTAATCTTCAGGGTTTGCTAGAAGAAGGGCAAGAAATTGCTGTAAAGCGTCTCTCAAAGACTTCTAGTCAAGGAATTGACGAGTTCAAGAACGAAGTTATCTGTATTTCAAAACTTCAGCACCGGAATCTTGTCAAGCTTCTCGGATGTAGCATTGAGAAAGATGAGAAGTTGTTGATCTATGAATACATGCCGAACAGAAGCTTAGACTCGTTTATATTTGGTCAGAATCATAAAATTGATACATATGCTTAACATTATAAATTACCCATGTATGAATAACCAAACCTACAACTCATGTATGCAGATAAAATGCAAAACACACTCCTTGATTGGACAAAGAGATTCAACATCATCAAAGGAATTGCTCGAGGACTTCTTTATCTTCATCAAGATTCACGATTAAGAATAATCCATAGAGATCTTAAAGCTAGCAATATTCTACTAGATCAGGACATGAACCCTAAGATATCAGACTTTGGGATTGCTAGAAGCTTTGGAGGAAATGAAACTCAAGCAAATACAGAGAGAGTTGTTGGCACCTAGTAAGATGCACCTTCAGTTATTAAACTAACTATACGTTTGTTTAGTTCATTATTTCACTCTTATATATATTTTGCGTGAAGCGGTTACATGTCACCAGAGTATGCGCTAGATGGTCGTTTCTCAACAAAGTCGGATGTATTTAGCTTTGGTGTCTTGGTGCTGGAGATTGTTAGTGGGAAGCGAAATCGGGGATTCATTCATACCGATCATAGCAATAATCTTATTGGACATGTAAGTTGCTTGATTTGAAAATATTATGCTTTAATCTAGCAACTACCTAATAATATAATAATTATTTCAACCTTTGTATCTAGGCATGGAGGATCCATAGTGAAGGAAGGTCAATGGAACTCCTTGATACAACTTTAACTGAATCAAGCAATCTACTTGAAGTTTTAAGATCAATCGAAGTGGGGTTGTCTTGTGTTCAACAAAGTCCTGAAGACAGGCCAAGCATGTCATCCGTGGTTCTGGCCTTAGGCAATGAGGGTGCATTGCCGACACCTAAGCAACCAGCATTTTTCATAGAAAAGAACTTACACGGTTTTGATTTCTCATCAAGCTCTTATCCAACAAGTTCAACAGCTAATGACATAACTGTTACTGAGATAGTTGCTCGATAGATAGCACAATTAAAACTTCATGTACCGGACGTTTGTTTTTGTTTGTTTTTTTTTATTTGTTTTTTGTTTTTTTTGTTTTTTTGTTTTTTGTTTTTAATTACCTTCAAGTAAAATCCTACAGTATATATATGTCAGTTCCAAACTTCATTGCACAACAAAAAGAATGTGGTTGTTACAGTCAGTGTAGCCTTGATTAATTGCTCCTATATAGCCATATAGGGAAGCAAGTGAGTCGATATGAACTGGAGTTTGACAACGTTAGTCTAAGCTGGAGCTTAATTGTATAGCTCGATGAGCTTAATCCAAGTGAAAAAAACACATTCATAATTGAAAATCGGTGTTACTCTAAATCACCTTGATGTTTATATACTAGAACACTTCAATTATCCAATAACATAGGAATAAGATAACCTAGTAAAAATTTGGAAAGTAACAGAAAATCTTAGATGTATCCCAGAACCGAATCAGGTACTTTTATAAAGCCCTAATATCTATAGTCTTAAGTAGGATTAATAAGCATCTCATTTGGGGGGTTTTGGGTAAGTTGAGTATCAATGTGTGAGTGTTTCAAAAAAATTGTTTATCTCATAAAGGTTTTCTGTGGTGATTAAAAGGCATGTTGAAGATCATTTTAGAAATTGATTCAGTTGTAATTTGGACTACTATGATACTAGAAAAACGGTGTTAAGTTAGTTAGAGCTTTTACTGCGTTTAGGTAAGTGAATAAGAGTTAAAAATGTGATTTTCATTAGTTGACTTACTAGACGCTTATATTTCAAATTGATCTCTAGATCGTTGGAAATTTTTATTGATAGAAGATTGAAGTTAAATGTGTATTAGAATTTAGAAGCTTAAAAGGACTTTGGAACCAAAATGGGTAAAACTTGAATTAAAGTTATGGGTTGATGATGTTTTGAGTGAAGGTTAGTTGAGAATCAATTTGATAATAGTTTAATTTATTGCTAATGTTCTTTCACAACCAAACAAAATAAAGCACGTAAAATTTTCTAGTAAAAATATTGAGTAGTCAAATGGTGTTTGGATTTGAAATTTTGAGAAAAAGATTTAAAACTTTAAATTATTTTAGTTCTAAGTATGAATGATATTAATTGAAAGCTATTGTCTTGACTCCTAGTAGATTTATAAAGCAACAAAAAAATGTCTTAGACCCAGTTAGTGGTAACACTAGCAGACTATGTACAGATGAGGTGGGGTGCATTGACTTTTCTTCATGGCCAGCATGACATTGCTGGACTAAAAACTTCACCTGTCACTATCATAATTAACCTCGGTCACACGGCATGAATGTTTTTGGTGAACATGACCATGGGTCATCTTAAATTGAAATCTTGTCAATAAGCTGACTTGGTGATCCCAAGCATACGGCAAATTAACCTGCCCCAAGCCAGATCCCTTAACTGTGTATATGATGACGGCTCGATTAACACTTTGAGCCGAGCCACTACTTACTATGATATGTTTTATTACACCTCAACATCCAAACATACTAAGCGAAAACAGGCGATCATATAATTTTTTTTTTTTTTTATTTATTTATTTATTTATTTTTTTTTTCTTTCTCAGATTCCCAGTTGCTTGCCTTCTACAACACCTAATTTAAATTTGTAAACATAATTTGAGATGAACTCCGGAATACCCTTAATTACCTTGGGACCTTGTCCCTGATTTCCCTGGTGGAGTAATTCAGCTTCTTTTACAAAGACAGTTAGAAACTTTATTGTGGGCAATCGAGTACCTTCAATTGGAATACAAACGCTCTGTTCTCGAGTCTAATTTTTAAAGAAGGGAAGGGGAGGGGATGGGAAGGGGAGGGGATGGGAAGGGATGAAACTGTGAAGAATGGAAGGGTTTTTATTTGTGTTCTCAAGTCTAATTTTTAAGTTGCAAGGAAGGGAAAGGAAGGTACCCAAATTACCAAGATACCCTCAAAGTCATATATATTTTGACATTCATTGATAGTACATCATTATGACAGACAACGGCAAATACCAAACTGCAATCAGCCACACTCACATGACAAGCACATATATGTTTTACCCTTTTTCAAATCCTCTAATATACACACGCCTTTCTTTTTAAATGAAACATGCATGCACCCTTTATTATAGAATACTTACGATTCGAAAAATAATAAATGAAACATGCTTGTGTCCCTCGTACCAAATTCATCCGAAGTAAGACAAATAGTTACTATCATTTGCTAGATACATAGTAATAAGTTTTATTAGTAATATGACAAATAACCTATTCAAAACTGCATAACAAATAGGGTTGGGTACTAGCAAATAGTATCTCGTTAACTAAGCATGTTATCAGTATAAACACACATCAAATAGGGCTGGGTACTAACAAATAATTATATGCACATTCAGTTTTTAAGTAAGCATGTTATCAGTTAACAAATAGGGCTGGGTACATGTTATCCCTTCAGTCAAAAAGTTTATCCCTACTGCATGTTATCCCTTCAGTCAAAAAATGACGCTCCCACCAAATCCCGTACTGCATGTTATCACTTTTCTTATATCGCACACTAACCTGTCCATATTCAAACCCTTGCCATCACCCACATTCATGCGACTAAAACATATATATTTTGACACGAAGAAGGTGACTCCAGAAGGTGACTCCAGAAGGGTTTCTACACGATTAACAAGAGGGGTATACATGTATTCATGCCACTAAAACACATTTGAAAACTTCTAATGGTGATATTCTACACGATTAACAAGAACAATATACATGATCAAACAAACCCTCGATCAAACTAATGTAAAACAATGAAAAAAACACATCACGATCTGATTAAAACTTAAAAACATCACGATCTGATTAAAATTTAAACTAGAATCAAATAATAAACTTACAACTCGTTTCTTGATTGCCAGAAGAAAACGAATCAGAAGTGTGATGTGAAACGTTGTGGCAGTTGTACAGATGTGTGATGTGATAACTAGGTCAAAGGAGATAAAACGTGCATGAAAAGTGAGGATATAAATGTAATTGTAGACAAGCCCAGCTCGCTTCCCTTCCAAATCCCCCCAAAATTGGGAGGAATAGATATACACTAAAATTTCCATACCTTCCCTCCCTCTCCCCTTCCCGTCCCCTCCTCTTCCTTCCTAAAAAAACTTAAGAACACCCATATTTTTTATTTCCCTTCCAATCCCCTTCCATTCTTATAAAAAAAAAAACTCGAGAACAGAGCGAAAGAGAAACATGAGAATTCTATGGTGTTAAAATTTAAATACCAAAGTACACGTATTGCGGAAGCTAAAATTAAGTATAACACATAATAATTAACTAAAACATAATAGGAACGTACCGTGATGATTATAGCCCGAACAAGAATCAATAGAGCAAAACTTAGTCTTTTGTAAAATAGATCAATGATAAACCCTTTACCGTTTTGTTTATCGATCTCTTGATAATAACTATAGTGAGTTATTACATCGTTCTTGTACACACAAACTATAACGAATAAAAGAGATTGCAAGATCTTAAAACACTTTTGTTTTGGAAAAACAAAATCGATCCAAACCCTAAAGATGGTGTTTGGCCGATCGGCTAGAGGAAGAAAAGGAAAAAGAAAAGCTTTAGGTTATTGTGTGTGCACAAAATATGTGAATGAATAACCCTAGGCCCTGTATATATACTAGAGATATCTTGGAGGACAAGTTGTATTGGGTTTGGGTTTCCCCTAGCCCTTTGTCGACCGGCCATGAACCCAAAAAGGGTGTTTCAGATCCTTCTTGTCTCCTAAATACATTCTAGTCCCTTTTCTTTTATTTAACGATAGTTAGTACTTACAACTAACGACCGTTAAGTCCCTCAAGTGTTTAAATAATTACATATATACATAACATTTAATATATATAATTATTATACTTTTTTTCTTGTTTGTAATCTGTGCAATCCCGAGGTCTCGGGTTCGATACTAGTCATTTACATATTAATATGTATCCACACATTTAACAGCTCCCACTTGGATATCTATTAATAGCAAAATGACATTGGTTGGCGTCTTGCAACACTCCAATGCCCCCAGCACGACTCAAGCTAGGTTTCCTGGAAAACCTTTAATGATTCATCATTATAATTATCCTTTTGTTTCCAATACTACATTAATAAAGATATGAGATTCTTTATTAACTTTCCGTTTCTCGTTTCTTTATGATTGAACAAAATTACCAAAATATCTCAACGTATTCCAGATAGACTTTGGGCGTGGCCGCGCAAACATTTTGTCAACCCTACGAGGGGCCCAACAGTATTAAACTTCTGAACAAATCAGAAGGAATAAATTCTTTCTTGACTACAAGAATAACCCATGAACTTTGCAACACTTCTGAAAACAACCCTTATAACTCCCTGTTACGGTGAGCGGTAGATTGCTTTACAAAAATGGACTACATTCATGACTCTTATTTGGTATCTTAAGTTTGAGGATAACTTTAAATATGATTCTCACAAATATGTAATCATATAGTTGGGATAAGTCCTATATTCAATTCATTGAATATCATGTGAAATTGGTATGACTACCACTAGTACAAAAAGTTCTATTGGTCACGTCAAAAATGAGTGACGATATGCATATAGTCACACACGTTTTTTCGTTGTGTGTCACTAAAGGTCCCGCCACCATAGGTGGCATATGGTCACATTGTTGAGCTCGTGACTTTTTTCATCGAAAAAGAGTGACCGAAACCCCGAATATGTGTGACAAATTAGGCGCAAGTTTTGTTGAATTAATCATTATCAGTGACCGTAAACACTTTATAGTCACACAAATATTTTTTGAGAGTAACTATTGTTCGTCCTTTTGCCACATAAATACATAATATATGTGACATTTGAGATAATTTATTCAAGTAAATGTGTATTATGTGTGACTATTTCTCGTCCTGTATCCACATGAATATAATAAATGTGACGTTTGTGATGATTTAGTCACTCAACTGGTATTGTTTTTTTTTTGAGTTAGTCACATACAATTTAAAAAAAAATCGCCAAAAATGTTAATAAGTGTGACCATATGTTGTTTAAAGTGAAGAAATGTATATTTTGTGTGACTATTGTTCATCCAATGGCCACTTGAATTTTATGTTTGTGTGGCATTTTGTAATATTTAGTCACACAAAGCATCTTTGTTTTGGGTATTTAGTCACATACAATTAAGCATAAAGAGGCCAAAAATGTTAATAAGTGTGACCATATGTTGTTTAAAGTGAAGAAATGTATATTTTGTGTGACTATTGATCATCCAATTGCTACATGATTTTTTTTGTGTGGCCTTTTGTAATATTTAGTCACACAACGAATTAAACAAATAGTAACCAAACGTGTTAATAAGTGTGACTTATGCATTTTTTAGTCACATTTAAAAAACCAATATATATATATCAAAACAAATTCAAATACAATAAAACTAGAATGTGTATAACTGAACCACTAATACATATCATATAAGCAGTACAAACTATATGAACCAACAATACTAACTTATAACTAACAGTTCTAACTAATACAGTAGCAGTACTAACAGTTGTAACTAATACATTAGCAGTTTCAACGAGGGCTTCATGTTCTTTGTCCAACGTTTTTATCTTTTCTCTGATTCATGAAAGTAACTGAAGTTATTTGCAGAATGGGAAGTAACCATCTTGTTTTTTTTCCTTAAAATTCTGCTCGTGGCATCCCTGATTCATGAAAGATGGAATATTTTAATGTGATAAAAGATGGAATATGGATTAAACAACTATTAAATCAACTCACCTTATTTGACTCAGAGAGTTCATCAAAGGCACATTGTATCATGTTCCTGCCCTTGCAGCCTCACTTGGTGAAAGAAGCAGTTTCTGCTTCAGATCAGACAGAAATGATGTCCCTTGTGGCCGAGTCTAAGGATGATCACAATTAAATACAACTTACACTAATACAAGAATAGACAAACATTTACAAGTAGGAGGCAAATTGTGTACCTTCAGATACTCATCCACGTCAGTTTTCATTTGTTTAGCTTTCAATGCAGCGTCGACCTCTGAGAGGATGCGGGTTGACTGACTGATCTCAGCTAGTAGATCAATCTGAGAAAAGAAGGTTACAGTTAGTGATAAATTAATATCAGCAAGCACAACGATCAAACTTATAAGCGACATTCAAAGTACGCATCTGGGTAAAGGCTAGCCATAAAGTAGAAAAACATGACCTTGACAAATCTAATTATCTCTTTATAGTAAAAATCACCAATTCTTAAAGTCTTTACAAAACTACAAGCTAATATCATTAATACTAAAGTTAAACACAATATACCTGAACAAGATTAGCTGCAGAACACTCTATACAAGTTTCAATCTCCCTATACTGTTGCATTATTGGCGCCATCACCTGCTCTAGACTCATTGGGTACTGTTCATCTCGCAAATCTAATTTGCATCCGACCACAATCACTGGTACCTTCACCTATACATATACAACAACAAAACATTACTCAGGTCTCTAAATCTCATTTTCAAACAATAATAATCACAGTATAATGAACTTTTTTTTTTCTTTTTTTTAAGAAAAGGACAATCTCTAAATCTCATTTTAAGGGTAATACATGAACAAGCTCAATAAATAATCTCAAAACCAACTTCAAAGATATTGGGCTTCCGCCCAGGCAAAATAAAACACAGAATCATGTAAAGATTTGAATTCAGTTGAAATTTATAAGTATGACACCCCTTGGTGTTTTGTTGTTAAACCGAACACGTAAGGCACCCTATGTGGGTGTCGTTGAGTCAAGACATAAACAATCGAGCACACCCTTTCGAGGGCTGAAATAAGCAAAACAAACACCCCTTGTTGCGCAGAAAAAAATAAGCAAATGTAACGCACCCCCTTGGTGCCGAAAATCAGCAACAAACGCACCCTTTTTAGTGTCAAAAATCAGCAGCAAACACACCATTTTTAGTGCCGAAAATCAGCAGCAAACACACTCTTTTTAGTGCATAAAATCAGCAGCAAACATACCCATTTTAGTGCATAAAATCAGTAATAAATGCACCCCATCATTAGCAGCAACCATTCCACCACCAATACAACGACAAACACGGGAAACAACTTCATTAAACGATTCACCTTCTTTTTCACTAGGAATCAAGCTAATGACCTAGCAAGGAAGTAAACAAAAGACTAAGAGAATACAAAGCAAAAGAAAATTAACATATGAAACAAAGAAAAAGTACTTTCAAAAGTCAGTTTACAATGATGTAATTTCATGGTTTTGAAGAAGTGACAGTAAGATACACAAATTCAATTTAAGAGAGCGTACCTCTTGAAAGGTGCGTTGCTTCACTAGTCTAACATCCATTTTCCCCAAGCATCTTTGATACAGGTCTGCCAACCGTCGTAACAAACATGTTTAGAATAAACATAGGGCCTTCAACATGAGTGGTTCATCTTCAACATAGGTGCGTTGCTAAGATTATTTCACCTACAAATAATCAGAAAAACAATATTATCAACTTTACCAAAACAAAGTATGATAAAAATATGGAAAGATACTAAACCTTCAAAATCCACTGTATAATATATAGATGTACACTAAATCTTGAGATGACACGTTTATTTCACTAACAAATAATCAGATAAGCAACACTACTATATCAAAACAGGATATCATAAAAATATGTACGATTAATAAACCTACGGACAACAAGTTTGTTTCACTAATATAGTAAGTAGTAACAAATAATCACATAAGCAACATTATCAACTGTATCAAAACACATCATATTAATATAGACCGATACTAAACCTTCACGCAACGAGTTTATTCCACTTACAAATAATCACATAAACAGCATTACCAACTATCAACATATCATAGAGTAGAACAAACTGAACATGAGTGGTTCATCTTATAAACATAGGGCCTTGAACAAAGTGTCTAGAATAAAAAGTTACATATCTACAAGTCTAAAGACATATCTATTTCAAAATTCTCAACAGCTGACCACACAGATAAATTAAATGGCCACATCAACAGAACAAGATAAAAAAAAAATGTGCATGATGTAACTGAATATTGAATCCCAAAAGAAAATCTCTTATAACCATACCAATTTTCTTATAAGTACTTGATTGGCTAGACTTATACACACAAACACTTGCCATAAAAGATAAGCAATCAATAAAAACAACAAAAACTACAACAACATAAAGGATGAGAGACTGACCGAAGAGCAACGGTTCCAGGACGGTAACAGTGAGGCTTCTTCACTCCACCTGTAGTCGGTGCAGACTTCCGAGCAGCCTTAAATCAATTACACAACAAAGTTAAAATCAAATTAAATAAGTAAACCCATATTAATTTCATTACAATCAAACAAAATTAAAAGAACATACTTTGGTAGCCAATTACTTCCTGGGTGCTTTTCCACCGGTTGATTTACGGCCGGTTTGCTTTGTACGAGCCATTTCAAAATAAAGCCCGAATAACATAAATCAATAGAACGTAATAACATCAATATTGAAGGTAATAAATGAAAGAATGGGATAAAAGATGGAATTGTACTTGAAGATGTTAGAACCGTATCTATTTTCTATGGTTTTGATTTTGATTTTGATTTTGGGGGAAAAGGATGGGTGTGGCTGAATTAGTAGTGAAAGGTTAGAGAGAGGGATCTGAATCAGTGAAAGGTTGGAGAAAGGGATCTAAAAGTGTGATTTTGAATTTGGGGGGAAATTAGAGCGTGATATAATGAAAATATTGGGGGGATGATCAAATTTTGGGGAAAATTTTGGGCAAGCAAACATATACAAAACTTTAGACACACGTATATTCATTTACGTGACCATATGTATCAAATTTTGGTTACACTTAATCATTTATGTCCATGGTTTAGTGTGACCATATATGACATTTGGTCACACTCTTCAAGTGTATGACATATATTTGTCACTCTTAAATGCATTTCGTGACTAACGCTTCAAATTGAATTTTTAGTTGTCACACATTTCAAATTCATATGTGGCTAACTATTCAGCAAAGAATAGCAGTCACGTTTATATAATGTGTGACAAACTTGACTATATAATTTAGTCACATACACAATTACTTCATGTGACAATATATCTATTTTGGTCACACTCTTCAATTGTGTGACATATATTTGTCACATATGTATATCTGTAGTGTGACTAATGTTTAAAGCTGATTTGCATCGGTCACACGTCCCGAATTAAAAGTGACTAAATGATCGAAAAATATTTACCAGTTACCCTATAGTCACATAAATACACAAATGTGTGACATATATCTTCCGAAATGGTCGCGCAAGTCGGATAGAGTGTGGCTGTTTATTTTATTTTCATACATTTAGTCACGTAAATATGTTACATTGTGACCGTTTGAAATCGACCATGTGTGACGATAGGCCATTTTTGTACTAGTGTACGCATCAATATACTTTCAAGTATATTCTAACCAATACGAAAATTTATCTTAGTTTAATGATATTCCCATATCATTAATCGACAACGGACAATTTAGAATAATAATTTATTCATGGATTTAAACATGTAAATACAGGATATATTATTAAGACAATGATAAATAAACATAAATAATATTTTATTCTATTAAAATAATAATTGTACATTACATCCTTTATCCAAATACTAATCACAAATGAGCATGAAACTTTCAGCCAAACGAAGTCCTATGCCTTCAGCATGCATATAAAGCTTGGTGCCAGGTAGAGGTTTTGTTAACTGATCTGCTAAGTTTTCATCTGTGTGAACTTTGAGCATCTCGATTTCACCTATTTCGACTTGTTCTCGAACATAATTATGCTTAATCGGGAAATGTATGGTGCCTTTCATGATTCCAGGTTCATTGGCAAATGTAATTGTAGCTGAGTTGTCACAATACATTTTTATAGGTCTTTGAATCGATGGCATAACCTCAAGCCCCGAAACAAACTTCCTAATCCAAACTGCTTCCATTGCAGCTTCTGAAGCAGCTATATACTCACTTTCTGTTGCAGACATTGCTAGTGTACTCTGCTTTCTGCTCCTCCAATCCACAGCTCCTCCATTACTGACAAAGACATAACCCGTCTGAGACTTTGTATCATCCTTATAACCTTTCGAAGAAGCATCGCAGTAACCTGTAACATCAAGTTCTGCAGATGGAGTACCCCCATAAACTAAGAACATCTCTTTAGTAGCCCTAATGTACTTAAGAATATTCTTAACAACATTGTCAGCTTTTAGGTGACAACTAGCTCTGGTAACTAACTTGATGTCATTACCCATCGAGGATAAGTCTTTTCGAGATTACTAACTTTTGTTTCGTCAATTCTTGGGTCAATTCTGAGTCTAGCTCGCATGAGATTCAACTTTAAGTAAATTTGAACATTCATATTTTAATCACATTCACTTTTCTCCCCCTCAAAAATAGCATATAAGATGTTGTTTTTGATAAGCTTTTGATTAAAATATGCTTTTGAGTCTTATGGGGAGAAATCAACAAACAACTTTGATGTTAAGAACAATGAGTTATCAAGTGCTCCCCCTCAACACGTGAACACTTATTGAGGTGAAATACTTGTCTTTTGAGCAGAATTATGAAAATCATAAAATGTTTGATTAATTCTACTCAAAAGTAAGAAGCCTTCGCACCTTATGTCAGGATTGAGGCACTGATGCGTACCTCAGGGTCCTTTCTTTACAAGAACGGGTTATACACTGATATGTGTGCACAAGCCATAATGATCACAAAACAATTAATAAAATAATTGTAATGGAAATGTTAGTACCCGTGTGATCCAGCTTACGATTCATCAACAATTGGAGCATCAAAGTCTGTGAGGATTATCTCTTTGGAAGATTCTGATGGGGAATGAAGGTATGACACCAATGTAGCTTTCTAATCGTCTGATCTGTTCCTGACGAAATAACCTTTCTTCAATTGTTGGACAACCTTTTGACTAAACCATCGCGAACTGTTTTGAGCGTGGTATCACAGAACTTATGTATCTCATCGAACCTCATGAAATTGAGTGTCTTGTTGTTGTTGAGGTAGGTGAAACCAAATGACGGTTTTTGGATAAGCATATACTATGACATCTGTTCTATTCTAGGAATTGAGAGTTGGGGTTTAGTCAGATTGATCTTCTGTTGATAACTTTCAACTCCAAGATAAAGGTCTTCCACTCTTTCTTGAACTATCAGTCGTCTAATGTAGAGGAGTAGAGATGAAATGAAGTTGTATAGTGTTTCAGTTTCGAATCCGCGCATTCGTCCTTGAACCTTTTCTAGATACAAGTCTTCAATGTCATTTAGATAAAGGTCAGGAAAATCAGCTTCTGAGAATTTGTACTTCTTTTCATCTTGTCTTTTGATGACAATCTCGCTCATGAAAATGTATTTGAACCTTTTTGACTCATGAATTTCCAAGATGGTAATGATTTTTGGTTTCTGCTTCACATTCTCTATTGACTTTATATCTAATCTGTGAGTGTACCCGAGTCGACGACGTTCAGGCCAATGCTGAATCCCTAGTAGAGCATCTCTGTCGTAGGCTACAATGGAGTTGCTGAATATAGGAGTCGACTCTTCAATTGCAGGTATATCATACCTAGCAGCGGGGATTGAGATCGTCAAAGAGGAAGCATGTATTTCTTTTGATTTCTCTTGAGTGAGTTGAAGGTATCGAAGATCTTTGTTGAAGAAGAAGCGATAAGGTATCTTAGGTATTTCTGGGAATCCTTGCAACAGTAATGGTTTGGTCCATTCGATGAAGTAAGGCTTATCGGGTTTTCCTGAGTAGATGTCGAAATTTGCCTCTGGGTTTAGCCAGTCGAACTTGCCAGACATAGCACTAGCAATGTTCTCCATGTGAAATTCGAGTTCCATCTTGTTTCTGGATCTTGATTTGAGAAATTCAAGTGCATCCCGATTGATTCTCCTCAATTCAGCCTTTGTTAATGTTTCAATCTGAAGACCAGCCATTATACTTTGTGTGTATTGCAGTGTGTTTCCAGGAAGTGGTTCTTCACCTTCAAGAGGAGGTTGAGCCTTGATCAATTCAGTCAACCAATCACCTTCTGGTGTGTCATCATTGTCAATCTAGGAGTGACGTTTACCTTTTCTAGACTTCTTAGACTTTGAAGTTTTACCCTTGTCTTGAGCTTTAGTGGTTGATGATGGTCCAGGTCTAGAGTCGGTGATTAGAGATGCACGAAAGTCTGTATCGGGTTGTCCCTGATAATCTTCTACATGGTGCATGAATGGTTCTTCCTCGTCTGTTGGACCTAATCCAGAAGTTTAAGTATGTAGTTGTTTTACAAGAGATGTAGAAGCCTTTGGTGGTTTTTGTGAAGATGATGGACCAGTTGCAGACTTTTGTTTCTTTCCTTTTGAATTAGGATCAGGATCATCATCTTTCCTTGGCCTTTTCAAGGACCCAGCAGCTTCTTTGCATGACTCTTTTGACAAATTAGCTGCAATGGCATCTATAAGTGTTGTTTCTTCAGGGGTCAAAACAGTCTTGTAAGCAACTTTGTCATAGAGTTGAGCAAGCAGGTCTTCGAATGATGGTTCTGTAGTGGTTGGTGTTGTCGTTGAAGCTTTTGCAGGTTGAAGAGTTAATGGTGTTGTTGACAGCATCTTTTTTACGACACTTCTGATCCTGTGCTCCAAGTTGTCTTTAATTGGTTTTGCGAGACTTGTCACTTGAGGGGTGACAATTTCAACAAGATTATCTGTGAGGTAATCGTTGGTGAAAGTCTTGATCATTCCTTCCAAGTCCGCTTTCATGAAGTTATCAATCTGTTGCTTTGCCTCCTGAAAATCTTCAACTTGTTTGGCCAGATTTGTGACCATGGTAGTTAAACTTTTCACTTGCTCCTGAAGATCTACTGGATTTACGGGTTCATTGATTGATTGTTGTTTTGATGCGGTTTCAGATGGTGGAGGAGATGAATGTTCTGGCGATGATTCTAAAGAAGACTCGTTGTGGGAGCTCGAAGAAGAAGCTAGAAGAGTGGGATCCTTTGGGAAGTGGAGGTTTCTCTGGAGGTGTTTTCTTTGAGGATGACGAGAGATGTAGGAGAGAGTGTGAAGGTGATTGAAGAAATATGTTAGTGTCGAATGGTTGTTCTTGATCATTCTCTTCTTTATCTTCACTTTCTTTTCTTCTACGTTCCTCTTCTTGTGCTAGATACTCAGGAGTGATAACGGATCAAATTCCTGATCAGTGGTAATGTTAACCTGTTCTGCAACTTTCTCCTAAATGATTGGAGCTTCCTTCATAATAGTATTCCCTTCTTCATCTTTATCTTCTCCTCTGTCACTAGGATGAATAACCGGTTCTGAAGTAGAAGACACAATGGGAGGAACAATACTATTAGAATCGCCTTCATGCTCTGGTTGATCAACAGGTTGTGGTGAAGGTTGAGGATGGAGTAGGCTGAGGAGTGATGCTTCCTGCTGATCTTTGAGGAATTTCTTCTCTTCGGCCCGTGTATCGACAACAATACTTTTCAACTTTCTTTTATCGACCAATTGTTCAACTATTGGTTCGTCTTCTTCATCATCATTTACACCTACATTTGATTCAGTGATGATAATCCCTCGTCTTTTCCTTTCATCCATTTCAAGAGTTTCCAAGCTTTGTTGTTTTGCTAATTCAATTTTTGGAAAGTCCTCTTCATTTATTCTTTCACTTCGATCAAAATCCTCTTCATCAGTTTCAGTGTCGAATTCTGACTCACTTTCAGAAGGTGGTGGTGTAGGTTCATCTTGAATGACGAGTTTAGAAGTGATTTTCTTCCTTCGTTTAGTAGCAGGCTTAGGTTTGGGTGTAGGTTTAGGTTTAGGAGTAGGTTTTGATTGTAGTGAACTCGTAGTGCTACTCGTACTCCCTGTTTTTCCACCTCTTTTGCTACGAGTCTGTCTTTTGTCCTGTGGTACAACAATCTCTCCTGTGAGTCCTACCTTTCTTCCTTGATAAGCCTTTTTATAAAGTTCAAAGTTCTTGGTTTTCCTGATCTTATCGTCAAGGAGATAGTTCGGAATCCTTTTGCCTTGTTGCTTTGTGGAGAACATGGTCATTTTGACAAAAGCAATCGTGAAGTCATCCTTGTAGAGGTTTTTCGATTCATTGTTGTCTTGCATTCTTGTGATGTATACTGGTTGATCTTTACAAAAATGCTCGATGAGTAACTTTGTGAAGCGAACAAATGGGATCATTGTCTTTTCACGATCAGTTTGAATGTTGTAGACCATGTCGCTCATTATAGATCTTGCAAAGTCAATTGGTAGCATGCTGACCATTCCCCAAAATACTTGTAAATGCTTAAGTTTGGGATGTTCATAACCATTTTTCCTTCCTGATATATAATGAACGACCAACATATATAAGGTTCTCCACGGCTGAGGCATGTATTTGGCATTGAACCTAGAATGCTTAATCAGCTGTAAGCCAGAACTGATGAAGGTTGTTGGGATTCTGCTAAGAGAGAATTCTGCTAAAGAATCTGCTGATGGTTTCTACTGAAGACACAAATTCTGCTTATAGTTTAGTTTCTACTGAAGTTTAGTTTCAGTATTAGTTGTTTCTGCGGATATAGTTTTTCCGTGTTTTATGTTATATAGTTAGGATATGCATGAGTTTATTTAGGAATTGATAATGCATATCTTTTAGAAGTTTTAGAATATACGTTTCTTGGGAAACGGTTTAGGGTTCCTTGTGTATAAAAGGAACACACGATTATGTATTGATTACGTTGTTTTTAGAAAACACTTTGATATTTATTAAAGATCCATAGAGGATCAATTGTTCTTAGTATTAAAAACTTGTGTTTGTTTCCGCTTTAAAATACAAGTTACAGAGATTGTCTATTAGTGTGTTAGTGATTACATTAACATAACTAACGATTCTAGAGTGCTCAGAAGATCTATCAAGGTCTAAGATTCAACAAAGGTAGAATGTTGGAACTGAAGTGGATTTTTCGAGCAGATGCTTGCATGGATGAGCCAGGAGTATATCTTTGACAATCTTACATGAGTCCTCAGGAATTCTCTGTTTGTCGAAATCAACTCGAGGATTGTTTCTGCCAATGGTGATGCGGTAATCAGCTAGGACAATGTCGTTGAGTGTGAGCAATGGAAGAGTTTGTTTAGGGACATTCTCGTTGTGTTCAGCCATTATTATCTGTAAATGTATTATCATGAAACCAAACCTCCAGATTTGTTGCATGTTATCACAACGAAAAGTTTGATTAAAGTTGGCTTGAAGCAATGCAAGAAGAGATGCTGCAATTTAAGAATCAGCAGGTTTGGATATTGGTTCCTCTCCCTGATGGTAAATATGCCATTGGGACAAAATGGATTTTGAAGAAAAAAAAAAGAGATGCAAGGGGTATTGTGGTGAAAAACAAAGCAAGATTAGTGGCTCAAGGGTTTAGGCAAGAGGAAGACATTGACTATGATGAGGTCTTTGCACCAGTGGCCAGAGTTGAAGCAATTAGGATATTTCTGGCCTATGCATCATATATGGACTTTATGGTTTATCAGATGGATGTCAAAGGTGCTTTCTTGTATGGTGAGATTGAAGAGGAGGTTTATGTGACTCAACCCAATGGATTTGAAGACCCTGATCATCCTGAGTATGTGTATAAGGTTGTCAAAGCTCTTTATGGACTTCATCAGGCTCCCAGAGCTTGGTAGACTTTCCACATTTCTGCTAAAGCATGGCTACAGAAGAGGTGCCATTGACAAGACTCTACTCCTTAAGAAAGATTCCAGGGATATTATTCTTGTGCAGGTTTATGTGGATGATATTATATTTGGTTCCACCAAAGAAGCATGGTGTAGAGAGTTTGAGGATTTGATGAAGGGAGAATTTCAAATGAGTGCCATGGGGGAGCTCACTTTCTTTTTGGGTTTACAGGTTCAGCAGAAACCTGATGGTATTTTTATTCATCAGGAGAAGTATGTAAAAGATATGTTGACAAAGTTTGATATGGAGAATGTCAGGACTGCCACTACTCCCTATGAAGCTCCCAAACCAAAGAACAATCTTGAACCTGATCTTCCTGTGAATGTTCATTTATACAGGTCAATGATTGGTTCTTTGATGTATTTGACTGCTTCTAGACCAGATATTACATTTGCTGTGAGTGCTTGTTCTAGGCACCAAGTCACTCCACTTACCTCTCACTTGAATGCTGTCAAAAAGATCTTTAAGTACCTGAAAGGCCATCCCAAATTAGGTCTTTGGTACCCAAGAGAATCTCCATTTCAGCTAGCAGCTTATAGTGACAGTGACTATGCTGGTGCCAATTTAGATAGGAGATCCACAACTGGAGGTTGCCAATTCCTTGGAAGAAGATTGATTTCTTGGCAATGCAAGAAACAGACCATTGTTGCTACCTCTACTACTGAAGCAGAGTATGTTGCTGCTGCTAATTGTTGTGAATAGGTTCTATGGATTCAGAATCAATTGCTGGATTATGGGTATAATTTTATGAATACTACCATTTTCATTGACAATCAAAGTACAATTTGCATTGTTAAAAATCCAGTGTTTCATACTAGAACCAAACATATTGAAATCAGGCACCACTTTATCAGGGATGCTTATGAGAAACATTTAATTAAAGTGGTAAAAATTCACACAGATGAAAATGTGGTAGATTTGTTAACCATAGCATTTGATGGACCTAGGTTTCAATATTTGGTGGTCCATATTGGTATGCTTAACCCTTAACTGCAAAGTTTAAGGGGAGGCATGAGCCTCAAGGGAGGCATATGCCTCAGGGGAGGATTGTTATTGTAAACTTTGTATAATTTGTACCATGTGTATAATTTTTGAGTTTCTTTTTAACACTAACCAACTAATGTGTTGTAAGTTTGCTTGGTCTGTTTGCTAGTTTGTGTCTGTTTTGCAGAATGCCATTGCAAGTTGTTGATGAGATGTGTTTCTTCTGAAGTTAAAATGAGGCTAAAATTTATTTCTACTGATTCAAAATATACAGAGATCAAAATTTAGCAAATGAGTTTTTCATTCATTCTGAGAACATATTGCAGTTTACAAACAACTTCAAATGAAATTACAAGAGGAAATCCTATACTAGTCTAAATCAGTCAAGCTCCTATCATCTATTACAAAAGCTGGTGCATAACCAGTATGATGAAGAAGCTGAACTTGAAGATGAAAATGGAAAAAGAAGAGAAGGAAGAATGATGAAAACGACGATTAAGATGCTCAAGAACCTCATCACCATCATCACACCATTTTCCCTTTCCCCTTACCCACGATATCTGTCCTCTTGCCCTTTCCCTTGCTTCCAGGGTATGAAGAACCAGGTTCTGGAGCAGGAAGACCTAACACCACACCCCGTGATGTTGGAAGAGATGGATTTCTCTTCCTAGGCCTTGGTTGGGGTCTCTCTGGTGTGGAAGGAGGAAGAAATGAGGGGTCTTCGTCTTCATCCTCTGAAGAGTCTTCATCAGATGTGAAAATGAAGGGAGAGACATATTGCCTCTCAGCAGGAATGGGAGCATTATTTGCTTCCCCCTTCTCCAAGGCATTCCATCGCCTTTCCAACTCACGTGCATAATCAGAATCATCGATTTTTGAGGGATATGGTGTACGATCATCGGATGAGGAGGAAGAGGAGGAGGATATGTCTATGATTTCAGGCTTGGAAGACATTATTTGAGGGAAAATTGAGATTAATTGGGAAATTAGGGTTTCGAGATGATTTGGGGTTAATTGATGTCTGAGAAGTGTAATTTGGGGGTTATTAAATTAGCAAAGTTTAGGCGTTATGATAATTAATGCGAGTTGGGTGGTACAGTAAAAATCAAGATATTCACTGAAGAAATTTTTACTCTTGCTTGATTTCTGCTGATATTGACCATTCATTAGCAGATTTGACCTTTATTTCTGCTGAAGGGTAATTTTGAATTTGGAAGATTATAAATTACACGTCAGACTTGGTCAACAATTAGTTCCGATAATTTTGACCACGATTGGGGAACTTCCAAATATAACCTACTTTGCATATCTTTGCCTAAACTAAATTAGTCTCCCATTACTAAATTTAAACCCATAATTCTTTGAGTAATTCATAACCGTCTCACGCAAATTCATTCAAATGGCACAACTTGGATTGAAGAGAGATCATAACAAGTATGCTATTCTGAAAAAGGCTAAGGGACATGAAGAATTTGATTTAATGGTGGAGTTTCTACAGCGATCAAAGATTCATTATGCTTTGACACATTGTCCCAATCTGATATATGAATCAATGGTGACGCAATTTTGGGCATCTGCTGCAAAGAGATCTAACACAGAGATTGTTGCTGTAATTGAAGGTGTAGAGTATGTAGTGACAGAAAGTTTGATCAGGACAAAGCTCCAGTTGGATGATGAGAATGGTGTATTTCACTCCAATACTGCGGAGATTCTTGCTGGGCTAAAGGAGGCTGGATATCAAAGCACTGAAACAAATAAGTGGTATAAGAATCAATTTTGTCCCAAGTGGAGGTATTTTGTGCATTTGCTGCTCCAGTGTTTAAGCAACAAGTGTGGTGGATGGGACCAATTTTCTCTACAATTGGGTTGTGGTATTGTCTGTCTCTCTAAGGGTATAACTTATAACTTTTCAAAGTTTATTTTTGAAAATATGTTAGAAAATATTGATAAACAGCAGCATAAGTTCTTAATGTACCCTAGGTTTTTACAAATTATATTAGACATAACCACTGAAGATAGGACCCATGTACCTATTAAGAGTCTAGGTTCTAAGTTGTTTGCCTCAATGAAAACAAATTATACTCGGGAACATCGCCCTCTGTTAGATGCTATGTTGCCACATGGCAATGACAATGTAGTTGAGGGTAATGATGCTGGCAATGTGCCTTCTCAAAATGCTGCTGATGATGGTAATCCATTATCTTCTGGTGTTGCTGCTGATGGTAATCCTTCAGTGGTAATTGAGGAAGAGCCAGCTACAACTGCTGAACCATTACATGTTTCTTCTGACCTACCACCACCTTCCCCTGCCCATATGTCACCTAGTCCAGTTAATTCACCATCCTAGGTTGCTCCTGTTGAGCAAACTCATGAGATTGAAGATACACTTCAGTCTCTTGAGCCTAAGATCACTAGACTACCTACACCTAGTCCTATGAGATAGCCATTTGATGAAGGTTTTCCCAATGTTGTACATGAGTCTGTTTCTCCTGCTGGGTTCAATGAAGCTCCACTTACCACTGAGCAATCTGCTGGTGGAGCAGAGGACCCTGTTACTCTCACTTCTATATATGATTCACTTTGCAGGTATATGAGAAAGACTGATGATCTCCAAAAGGAGCTTGCTGATACCAAGTCTACTCTTAGTAGTGAAATTAAAAGGCTGAAAAGTAAAGTTGAGGATTTGGAGGCACAGTTGACTCAACAGAAGAAAAGTAAGGATAGAATGGATACTACTGAAGTGCCTCAGGAGGAAAATTTGGATTCTCTTGAAATTCTAGCTGAAGTTGCTAGACAGTCACATGTTGCTCCTCCTAAAGCTGATGAAGTATCTCAATCTAAGCCAACAAATCAATTCAGCAGAAGAAGTAGAAGACAATATTTGGCAAATAAAGCTGCTGAATCTTCTAAGGTTTCAAGTGGTGATGATATTCTAATGCAGAAGCTACTGATACTCTTCAGGAGAAACAATCATCCAGTGCTATTGCTGCTAATAAATTTGCTGATGGGGCTCATGCATTAGTAGATACATTCTTTGTAGCAGGAAAAGAGTATAAGGATTCTCCTGTTCATAATTCATCTGAGATTAAGCAAGTTTCTCCTGATGACATCACTGAAACCCTCAAGCCTCAAGGATCTACTGACAATATACTTAATTTAGGTATTCAAGAGTTAAATGATGATCCTATGGAAGATTTGGATGTTCCTCATGATGATTTTGCTGAAGAGGTTGAAGTGGGTGAGGATGAGATTGTTACTGCTGAAGAAAGAGTTGCACAAGAAAAACTCTTTAAAGAATGGGAAGATTATAAGAAGAGTTCAGATATGGCTGAGGCAGAGCAAGCCAAGTTTGATTCAGAATATCAGTATGCTACACAGAGATACATTTCTACCTTGCCTATTGAAAGACATAAAGAATTGGATGCTGCTGTTCAAAATTTTGATGAGTCAGATTGGCAGCATATTGGAGAACAAGTGATTGCTAATCCTGATTTAGCTGCAGAAATTCTTGGTGATAAGGTAGAGAAAAAGGACTGGGTTTCTGAAATTGTGAAAGAGATGAAGTTGAGGAAGAAAGCAGCAGATGAGCAAAGAGCCAAAGCAAAAAGAGATAAACCCATGACTCAAGCACAGCAAAGGGACTACATGAGAACATATGTGAAAAGTCAAAGCAGTGCTTTATATAACAATGCTTGGACTAGGAAACAAGCGTGGGAACTTTTAGATGAACAATTGGTTCAGATGTATAATAGAATCAAGGCTAGGTGTGAAAAAGATGGAATGGTTGCTCCTAAGAATGTTCCTGCTACTCTTGATGCTGCTGGTTCATCTGGTAATATAGATATTCCTGTTGTTGCTGACAAGGTATCTTTACCTGCCACTTCTGCTGATGTACCACCTGTTGCTGCTTCATCTTATATTGATAAAGGTAAAGCTCAAGTGATAGCAGAAGATCCTCTATCTAGAAAGAGAACCAGGAAGCAAATGGAGGAGGAAAGGTTGGGTGAAGAGGCTGCTAAAAGGTTAGCTGATGAACAACAAGCTGCCATGGCAAGATTTCATGAAATTAAGGAAAGAGAGGTGGAGCTTCAAGTTGCTAGAGCCAAACAAATGAGGAAGGCTATGTATGAACAATATGCATCTGCTGTACTTGAATCTTCTCAGGATTCTACTGATGAACCATTGGATAATCCATCAGTGGAAACTGATGCTGCAGAGGGTGTATCTACTGAAGCTGAAGTTCCTGTTGCATCTTCTTTACCTCATGATGCCATTTATGTTCCTGGAAGAAGAGCTAAGAGAATGGCTAGAGTCAGAACTTCATATTCCACACAAAGACTAATAGATGTGAATGCTTCTGATGCTTCTTTTATCAAAGAAGGATCCCCTGATGATTGGCCTGAGGCAATTAGAGATGTTTTGGTTCACTGGGAGTTGACTAAAAATGGACAGATCAATACCATTTATAGACTTGATAAGACTTCTTTATCCTTTACATTTCTACAAGAAATATTACATCTTGTTGATCATCAGGATTTGCTCACTCTCAATGATTTGGTTCACAAATTTTATGCAAATCATACTCCTACAGGGTCTGGATTGTATTTATTGGGTGACCTCAGAGTGTTGTTTGATTCTTCTACTCCCACTGGTGCTGGTTACGATATATGGAAAAACAATCAGAGATGGAAGGTTCAGAGTTGGAAGTTTTATCCTATGCCATATATTCATGTGTTGGAAACTACATCTGGACTAAGGCTTATTATGGACCTTGGCAAAAGATATCCTCTGACAGTGTCACTGATGGAGAAAATGCTTCAACACAAGTTGGAGATTCCTCCTGATCCAGTTGGAAATGCTAGGTTGTTTGCTGAATCTCTGGTGAAAGTGTTCAAACTCAGGATTATGACTTCCAGAGCAGCTTTAAATTGATGGTATATTTTTGTGTTGTTCTTTAAAAAAAAAAAAAAAAAAAAAAAAAACTAACATTTTTGTATAGTATTGTGTATATTGTATGCAGGTTTGGTGTTACTCACACTATCTTTGGTTATCAACTTACCTGATGTTGACTATTCCATCAAAAAGTTGGCTAGTCGAAAGGGTACAACTTTGGTAAAGACACATCAAATCTGTTGATAGCTGTAATGGTTTGCTCAAAACCATAGGGTAATCAACTCACCCATGCTTCATTGCTGAGAGTTGAAATGGTTGTCAATTGACCATAGATTTTTCCTTTATGGATTCCAAATAATTGGCTAGCCCATATGTATATGGTTTGTGGTAAAGGCAGTGGAAAACCATATTTGGTATTCAGTTGACCAAGATGATTTCTCATCAAAATAATTGGCTAGTCCTGAGCAAACGGCTATAGGTAAAGACATCTCAAATCCGTTTATAGCTGATGATTTGCTAAAAATCATGTGGTTATCAGTGTACCTTAAAACATTTGGCTACTCCAGTAGTGATGGCTATTGGTAAAGAGACATTAAATCCATTATTTTCAATGATTCACCTCTCACAGGAGTTAACACACCTGGATGTGATGAGAATAGTCTGAAACTAATTTGTTTTGATGTACATTTAGTCATTTGTTGCTGCAAAGAATGGAGTTTTCAAGTATATGCTGATCATAGAGATCCTGCTGATGATGCTTCTTTGCTGATGGTGTTCGATTTTAATCCTCTTGGTATGTAACTTCATATATCTATCAAGAATCTTGAACTTAACCATGTCAAATTCAAGATTAGGGGAGGATTGTTGGGAATTCTGCTAAGAGAGAATTCTGCTGAAGAATCTGCTGATGGTTTCTACTGAAGACACAGATTCTACTTATAGTTTAGTTTCTGCTGAAGTTTAGTTTCAGTATTAGTTGTTTCTGCGGATATAATTTTTCCGTGTTTTATGTAATATAGTTAGGATATGCATGAGTTTATTTAGGAAGTGATAATGCATATCTTTTAGAAGTTTTAGAATATACGTTTCTTGGGAAACGGTTTAGGGTTCCTTGTGTATAAAAGGAACACACGATTATGTATTGATTACGTTGTTTTTAGAAAACACTTTGATATTTATTAAACATCCATAGAGGATCAATTGTTCTTATTATTAAAAACTTGTGTTTGTTTCCGCTTTAAAATACAAGTTACAGAGATTGTCTATTAGTGTGTTAGTGATTACATTAACATAACTAACATTTTCGAAACTAAAACTCGTGGAGAATCTCGAAGCATTGTACATTTGAAAAGTTTCAAAAAATACACATAATACATGTTCTCGAAAAAAAATTCACTAAGTGTATTCTCGAAAACAATGTATTTTCGAAAATACAGGACTTAGTAAAAATTTTCAAGAACACAAATTTGGAGGATTCTTGAAAGTTTTCACTAAATGTATTCTCGAAAGAAACAATTCTTGAAAGACATGTCAAGAAGGATTTATCGAAAATACAACTGTCTTGCATTCTCGAAAATATTACCAAGTGCATTTTCGAAGAAAAATATTCTCGAAAGTTTTGGACTTGAAAAATTTTCAAAAACACAAGTTAGGAGTATTGTTGGGATTCTTGATTTGATGTGACAAAATAAATAAAAGAATGAAACAAGAAGGGCTAAAGATGACAAAGAGAGAAAGCTACAAAGAATAAAGATACAGGAAATATTCTATTATGAAGAAACGATTTTGATAATATTTTGTATTTAGTTTTATTCTTATCTCTTTGTAAACCCTAATATCTCTCTATATAAAGAGACGTAGGGTATAGGTTTCATAAGTCTTCCACAATGTAAATATCAGAAAGGTGTGTGTGTGTGTTCTAGTGCGTGTAAACTATAAACGCTTAGAACTAGGTATTGTTAGTTCGAATCCTCTAAGGTCTGAGGTGTCTTAGATCCTTGTTACAATTGGTAACACGTTATTATTCTGATCAAATAATAATTGGAGGTGATGATGGTGAAAAACCTTGTGTCAATAACTAATGATTTACTCTTAATTCCGCTGCATATTGTCTATGTTATTGTTGAACCCTAGTGCTCAAAACGGTCCAAGGAGTCTAACAAACTCCACAATTGGTATCAGAGATTGGGGAGCTCGTTACCTAGGGATTCACAAGGTTTTTAGTCGAAGAATGATGCTCAAAATCGAATTTGGTTTCAATTTTCTTAACTTTCTGCAGGTCAGTTTTCAAACGGCGATATCTCCTTCGTTAACCGTTGGATTGGGCTGAAATTTTTACTGGAGCTTCTCTATATATCAAGGAAGATTTCCACTGGAGGGATCTTCAATCTGAGCTTTTATGTGGAAGTTCTGGTGTGTCGAAAACTGCTGCAGACAAAGGGTTTGTAATTCGATTTTTAGGGTTTTCTTTATATCAACTTCTTCGATTTTGGTTTCTATTGCATAAATTCATCATAGAAGTTGGTTATACGATGTTTGGTGTTTATAATTCTTGAAGGAAAGCAGTTATAGAGGTGTATGAGTGATTTTTGGTGATTTTAGGGTTTTCGCGACACTTTGAAGTGTTGTCTTTATACTTACAAGATTAAAGGCTCGTTATTCACTAAACCCTAATCCCTAATCCCTATTCGTAGTATGTTGTTCTCGTAAAGTTTCTACAGCTAGCATTATTGGAAACTGCTGCTCGTTGTAAGATTCTGCTGATTATATTATACTGCTGCTACGTATATTTTTACTCTGCTGCTACTTCCTGCTGATGCGCTTAAAGGTTAAAATTCATTCTGCTGATAGCATGTTTGACTCTGCTGCTAGCATTAAATCATTCTGCTGCTACAAAGTTTACTCTACTGCTAGCTTTATGATTCTACTGCTGTTGTATTTTATTCTGCTGCTCGAAAGATTTATTCTGCTGATGTGTTTATTGATTGAAGAGATGGTTTTTCACACACATGAGGATTTTGGTTTATGTTCTTAAAAGATTAAAGGCTCGTTCTTATTGGATTAATTGATTACGAAGAAGGTTAAATATCACTTAGTTGATGTTGTAGTTGAGTTTCACAAGTTTGTGTTCTTATCATATCTCAAAGTGGGTGTTACACTTTGAAGATAACTTGTTTGTTTTATATGGTGGTGACAACAGCTTGATGAATCTAGCAATGTGTGATTTTTCTTATGATGCTCTATGCACACATTGGCTATCACTTGAAGGAGTTACGTTATTGTGCTCAGTGTCTCATTGAAGATGAGGATTTTGTCAAGGGATCGAGGTCTACTTATATATTTGGTCTTGGGTATAAGTTCAAAGTCACGTGGTTAGTACAAGACATAAGACACAAGTTTGGGTTATTCTACTTCTTCATCAAATTCGTTATACTCAGTTTTCTTCATCAGTGATCATTACATAAGAGCCTACAGATTTGAAGAATCATGAAGATGGTTAACACATTGATTTCAGGGGAAGCATATTATGATGTGTTTTTGATCTACATGCAACACTCGAGGGGAAGTTTATATTGCTTACATTCCCTATTTGTTGATAACAAAAAGGGGAAGAGATTTTGGAGTAGCATGGCATGGATTAAGGGGAAGACATAATTGTTTCATTTAGGGAGATGCATACATCTCAACTTCTCTACTTCGCCTAGGGAAGTTCGTACACGACTTTGTTTGTTTTGTCATCATCAAATAGTCTAACAAATTGTTGGGTCTGAAACTGCTGCTGAGTGAAACTGCTGCTGAGTGAAACTGCTGCTAGTGGTAATGATTCTGCTGCTAATGTCAAAGTGCTGCTGAAGTTAAATGCTGCTGACAGAATCTACTGCTGATGGGATAAGGATGTATACGGTTTAGATAAATATAGAATAGACTGTGTAAATATTATATTTATCTAGAATATTCTTATCGTGTAGAGAAAGGTATTGTAAACCTAGTAGGATTTCTTAGTCTATAAAAGGAGGATCCTAGGGTTAGTTTATGTACGTATTATTATTATTCACTTCAAGGTTGTAAAACCCTAGCATTGTTGAGTGCTCGTATTAATAATATTGAAGTGTTGAAAGAGAATCATTATTCTTCTTAAGTTAAGCTTTTACATTCCGCATATTAGCTTAAGTGTTTAATCAAGTTAACTTCTATACAAGATCGTTTAAGCTCAACTGGGATCAACAAGTGGTATCAGAGCTTGTGATCTAGAAGTTATTATCAAGAAGATTTTGTTTCTTAAGAGTTTGCTGTTCCAAAATCAACTGCTAAGATGGGTGATGAAACTCATATGGTGACTGCTTCAAGGGTACCCATGCTGAATCCTTCTGAGTATGAGCTTTGGAAGAGAAGGATCAGACAGTATATTCGCATGATTGATTTCAACATGTGGAATGTGATTGTTAATGGTGATTCTGTACCTGAGAAGAGTGCTGATGGGAAGGAGATACCAATTAAGTCTGCTGAAGCCAATACAGTAAGGAAGATGGAAATCAAAGCACATAGTATTCTCTTAATGGGAATACCTAATGAATTCCAAATGGACTTTGATGACTGTGAATCTGGAAAAGAATTGATGGATGCTGTTGAATTCAGGTTTGGAGGGAATGATGCTACTTAGAAATCAAGGAAGAACATGCTGAAGCATCAGTTTGAGAATTTTACTTCTGAAAGTGGAGAGAAGATAATTGGCACATACAACAGGCTAAACCAACTGGTTAGCCATCTAAAGCTTGTTGGCTATGTGGTTCCACAAGAAGATGTAAACCTAAAGTTTCTTAGAAGTCTTGCACCTGAATGGAGTATGCACACAGTTGTGTGGAGGAATAAGCCTGATTTTGAAACTATGAAGTTGGAGAGTCTCTACAACAATTTAAGAGTGTATGAATCATAACTATCTACCTCTTCTACTTCATCTTCTGGTACTCAAAATCTTGCCTTTGTATCCTCTAAAGGAAAAGGATCTCAAGAATCTCACTCTGCTGCTCATTCTACTGCTTATGGAGTATCTGCTGCTGATGGATCTGCTGCTAGTTCAAATGATAAGATCTCTACCAGTGATATTGCTTTGTGTGCATTCTTGGCTGAGCTCACAACTACTATAAGTTCATATGTCATTAATCAAGATCTGGATTATATTGATCCTGATGATCTTGAAGAAATTGATCTTAAATGGCAAATGGCTATGTTGACCTTGAGGGCAAGAAAGTTTTTGAAGAAGATTGGAAAAGAAGTCAAGTATAAAGCTAAGGACAGTCCAGGCTTTGACAAATCAAAGATAGAGTGCTATAATTGCAACAGGAAGGGACATTTTGCCAGAGAGTGTAGAGCTCCAAAGAAGAATGTTGATGCTACAAAGAAGGTTACTGAAGAATCAAAGACTGCACTGGTATCTTGTGATGGACTGGGAGATTATGATTGGAGTGATATGGCTGAAGAAGAACCAAATTTCTCTCTGGTAGCTGTTGCTCAACCCAAGGTGCAGAACTTTGCACTTATGGCCTATGGTTCATCATCAGGATCTGACTCTGAGGTATCAAATGATTCAGATTTATCTATGTGTTCTTTTAAATCTTGTGCAGACACTATAGAAGAACTTAAGTCTAGGAATGAGAGTTTAAATAGAGAAATTGAACACCTAAAACTTGATAACTTAGGTTACAAAGTAGGTATTCAAAATGTTGAAAGGAGGTTAGAATATCTCAAAGAGTGTGAGAAGGAATATGTAGATGAACTTAATCTCAGAGATATAGAAATTTTTAAGAAAAACAGTGAAGTAGAAGTTCTTAAAAATAAGTTAGAAGAAGCAGAAAAAGAAAAAGAGGAAGCTCTTGCTGAAAAAGATAAACATGTAGTGAGAGTACAAAAACAACAATATGCTTCCGATTTGGTTCATAAATCTATAGAGAATAACTTGATGAGAAAAGGAAGTGGAATTGGGTATAATGAAGTGGCTCCTCCAGCCAAAAGTGCTTTTGCTCCACCAGGAAAAGAACTATCATTCATTAGTGAGCTAAATATTGAAAAACCTGTAGGTGAATGTAGCACAAGTGTTAATGAAACACCTAAGGTTGAGGCTAGAAAATTTTCTGAAGCTCCTATTATAGAAGATTGGTATTCTGATAGTGATAGTGATGAGGAACAGGTTAAACAAGAACAAAGTGTGAAAAAGGAAGAAATTCCTACAAAGTTTAAACCTAAAATTGAATAGGTTAAGTTTGTCAAACCTGTGTTAGGAAATAACTTCTCTAGGAAAATGGTAGAGTACAATGAGGTACCTAGAGAACAGATGGAAAGGTTCAATAATAAGCCTAGGGGTAACCAGAGAAACTTCAACAACCTAGTTTCACACAAATTAGGTAATCAGTTTCAATTACAAAAGAAGGCTTGTTATAAGTGTGGTAGCTTTGACCACTTGATTGTTAGATGTCCTGAACACCAAAAGCCTGTTTGGAATCAATACACTAGGGTGAATCACAAATATGTAACTAAACAAACTCACCCACATCCTAATAGAAATATGGTTCCAAGAGCTGTTTTATTGAGATCTGGTGCAACTAGATCTATTTATGCTGTTAAAACAAATGGTGCTTTCAAAACCACAACTGGTTCTTCTACTGGCTCTACTGCTAGTAAGCATTCTGCTGCTAGTATGCACTCTGCTGCTAGTAAGCAACCTGCTACTGGTACAAAACTTTCTACTTCTAGGCCAAAAGTTTTAACAAATATAGTTGTTACTTTTATGCTGTTAAGGCCTCAGCTTGCAGGACTTGGAAACCAAAAACTATTGGTTCAAATTTTGTTTCCAAGAATAGTAGTGCATCAAGTGATTTAAAGAAATTTGATTATGTTGATGCACAGGGCAGATCCAAGTCAGTAATGGCTTGGGTCGTCAAGAGGAACTAATGTCTCTACTTTTCATGTGCAGGTCAATCTACTGGATGAGCTTAAGGATATGGTTATTGTTGACAGTAGATGTTCTGGACACATGACAGGAGATGAGTCTCAACTTGAAGACTTTGAGGCTTTTGATGGTGGTTATGTTGCTTTTGGGAATGATCCAAAAGGTGGAAAGATTGTTGGCAGAGGAACTCTAAAAACTGGAAATTTGGACTTTGAGAAAGTGTTTCTTGTGAAAGGACTTAAGTTTAACCTCTTTAGTGTCTCTCAAATATGTGACAAAAAGAACTTTGTTCTTTTTACAGACACTGAGTGTATGATCCTTTCTCCTGACTATCAGTTGCCAGATGAAAAATCTGTGCTTTTGAAGGTCCCTAGAAATGAGAATATATACAGTGACCATATTAAGAACATTGTTCCTAAGAGGGCTTTGACTTGTCTAAATTGCAAAGGCCACTGTTGATGAGTCCAAATTATGGCATAGGAGATTGGGATCAACAAGTGGTACCTGGGCAAAGCAACACAACAGTGTGGTCGTTTTGGATGCTGAATCAGTTAATGAAGAATTCACAGACATGGTAAAATTTTTGAATGCTACTTCTCTTAGGTATGCACTCACTGTGAATCCTACTATATTTGCTTCCCACATCAAACAGTTTTGGCTTACCGCTAAAATCAAAACTATGAATGGGGAAAAACATGTTAGTGCCTTAGTAGATGGGTAAAAGGTTCGTGTATCCGAATCATTAATAAGAGAAACCCTTTTCTTAGATGATGAAACAGAGACCACTTGCCTGGCCAATTCTGCTATTTTTGCTGGGTTAAAAGATTTGGGATATGAGGGGAATCATACAAATTTAAAATTTCAAAAATCTCTCCTCTGTCCTCAATACAAGTTTTTGATACATCTTCTTCTTCATTGTTTGAGTCCTAAAACTTCTGGATAGCATGAGTTTAGTACTACTATTGCTTCTGCAATGGTATGCCTAAGCAAAGGTAAACCATTCAATTTTTCAAAAATGATTTTGGAAGGGATGTTTCAAAGTATCAAAGAGTCTGGTTCATACTTGCTTTATCCGAGGTTTATACAACTCTTTGTTCAAAAACAACTTACAAAGTTTAGAGGCCATGTTGCTACTTATGATGCTCCAAAATTGGTTTCTAAAACTTTTACTTTCTTGGTTAAACATGGAAAAGGTTTTTCAGGCACAAATACAAATCTTACACCTTTTATGGTGCAACTTGTGCAAAATAATCAGGGTGAAGGATCAGGAAATCCCACTGACTCCCATCACACACCCAATTTTAGTGCATCTGCTACGCAACCTAAAATACTCTATACCCGTAGGAACACTAAAAAGAACACTGATCTACCTCAGGATAGTGTTAGTATGGCTGTACCAGATGAGGCTGTCCTAGGTGATGAAGAGGACATGTTGGCAAGGGCTGTCACTACTGCTTCTAGCTTAGCAGCAGAGCAGGATAGTGATAACATCATTAAGACCCAAACCAAGGCAACATCTAGAGATGATGATTCTTCTGAATCAAATTCTCAGGATGGTAGCCAAATGGCAAATACAGGGGGCTCAACTGATCAAACTAGGTTTGATACTGAGTTTATGTCCCAAGATTCACCTCTCGGACCAGGTTACACAGGTCGAAGTGATGAGGACAGGCCAGTGACCAATGAATTGACGGAAAATCTTGTACATGATGACAATGTCCATGATTCACCTCTCGGACCAGGTAATACGGGTCGAAGTGATGAGACTATTATGCAACTCATTCAGGAATTGACGGTTACTTGTGCCAACTTGGGGCTGAAATGTACTACACTGGAGGACAAAGTTCTTAATCTTTCATCTGTTGTTGCTGATCAGGACAAGACTCTTATCAAATTGCAAAAACAGATTAAGAACTTTCAGAAATCAAGATCTTCAACCTCTTTGAAAAGATTGAAGAAAGTGGGCACTTCTCAGGTTGTTAGTTCTCCTGATGCTTCTACTCACTTGGAAGAGGATGCTTCCAAACAGGGGAGGAATGAAGAGGCAATGGGTTCAGGGGAGGTCAATTTGGAAAAGATTGATGGTGCTCTGGGTTTGAATGATGGAATGGTTTCAGGGGAGGTTCCAGTGATTGGTGATATGGATGTTGAAAGTCCTCAGGATGCTGGAGATTTTGTGGTTGCTGATAAATCAGGGAATGAGGTTGTTATGGAAGAGGTGATTGCTACACAAGAGAAGGTGGTAGAACAACTTACAACTTTGGAGCCTGAGCAATTAGTGAAGGCAACAGGGTTGATGGGTGAAACATTGATGAAGTTGGTAGACAAAAGTCTTGACTCTGCTGCTCAAGATTCTGCTGCTCAAGAATCTACTGCTAAGGATCTTACTAACTCTGCTGCTAGTGGATCTGCTGATGCACAAGACTCTGCTGCTAGGTCTGGAGACAATGCTGCTGCTGAAGCCATGGTATTGTTGAGCAAGAAGACTACACCAGTATCAACTCCTTTACTACCACAACAAACTACAACAACAATCAAATCATCAGCACCTAGAAAACCTGAAAAAGGGATTGTTATTAAAGAACCTGCTGCTCAACAAAAGAAGGTTATTTCTTCATCTTCTACTGATAAAGGCAAGGGCAAGCAAGTTGAAAAGGAAAGGATTATGTATAAGGGGATTGATTTCACTGATGTACCTTTTGATTCTTGGCCTAAGGCATTACAAGTTGAACATGATACAACTGCTGCACTTAGAGAACAAGAGTTGATTAATATGGAAGAACAATAGTTAGCTGAGAAAGAGGCTGAAGAATTAAAGAGGTATGAAGAATGGATAAGTGAGAAGATCAGAATGGCTGCTGATATTGAACTCAATAAGCTGATCAAGATTGAAGAAAATGAAGTTCCAACTTTTAATGTGCAATCTTGGTACAGTGAGTTTACTACAAAGAAGAGAATAGAAAATGCTACTGCTAGAAGAAAGATAAAGATATTTAAAGGTCCAACTGTTAAACAACAAAGAAAAGAATATGAAAGGTATCTAAAGAATATGGCTGGATGGACATTGGTACAGTTGAAAGCTTATTCCGACAAAGAAGTTTTTGACTTATATCAACAAGCTAAGAGGAGAACAGATACATTTTATGCTATGGGATGTGCTGAGGATTTGGAACAAATTGCTCAGATGAACAAGAAGTTGGTACCTGAAAAAGTAGCTGAAGCAGAGCATATTCAAGAAGCTGATGTTGTTAAACAGCTTGATATTGATGCAGCAAATACTATTTCTTCTGTGCAAGGTGGTAAAAGAAAAGGTTTTATTCATAAGTCATTTGCAAAGAAGAAGAGAAAGATTGGGGAAGGAAGCAGTTCTATGCCTGAAGGAGATGAGTTTAAACATGGTCTTGATCACATTCCTTCTGAGCATCAAAAAGAACAATTGAAGGGTTACACTATGGTTGGCAAGATGGAAGATCCTGAAGTAGTTGATGCCAAACCATTAGGAGTTAAATATCCTATTATCAAAGTAACTACAGGATATGATACTAACATTGGAGCATTTCATGATGTCCAGAGATCTGATGGTAAGACTCACAGGTTTCTTAGATTTCAACAGATGCTACACTACTTTGATAGAGAGGATGTTGAAGACTTGTGAAAGTTATACGAGGCAAAGTTTGGAGCTGAGAAGTTTGATGGTAAAAAGTATGAGATAGATAAAATTGATCATATCATAACTTCTTCTGATAATGTTATGTGGAGAGCTCTTAAACTTATGTTTGAACCTTCAAAGGATGATTCTGAATGGACAGAGATAGTAAAATACAAAGTAAGAAAATGGAGACTCTTTCAAGATTCTGGAGTTCATGTGTTAGATATTGGACCAATTACTTTGTATATGCTAGCTGAAATGGATTACCCAGTGGTAAGATACTGGAATATTGTCAATCAGATGGTTAATGGTGATAAATCACTTAAGTTGCAGAAAGACTATGATTCTGATGATCAAGCATTCAATTTGCTGTCAAAGTATAAGAAGATATTTGATCAACTGAATGCACAAGAGTTGAAGTGTTTGGAAGCATCCTCCTAGTGATTAATTGTGCTTTGAAGAAACTTAATTATTTAGAAATAAATAATAAGTTTAGGGGAGGATTGTTGGGTCTGAAACTGCTGCTGAGTGAAACTGCTGCTAGTGGTAATGATTCTGCTGCTAATGTCAAAGTGCTGCTGAAGTTAAATGCTGCTGACAGAATCTACTGCTGATGGGATAAGGATGTATACGGTTTAGATAAATATAGAATAGATTGTGTAAATATTATATTTATCTAGAATATTCTTATCGTGTAGAGAAAGGTATTGTAAACCTAGTAGGATTCCTTAGTCTATAAAAGGAGGATCCTAGGGTTAGTTTATGTACGTATTATTATTCACTTCAAGGTTGTAAAACCCTAGCATTGTTGAGTGCTCGTATTAATAATATTGAAGTGTTGAAATAGAATCATTATTCTTCTTAAGTTAAGCTTTTACATTCCGCATATTAGCTTAAGTGTTTAATCAAGTTAACTTCTATACAAGATCGTTTAAGCTCAACTGGGATCAACAAGTATTCTCGATAAAATTCTCAGAAACATGTTCTCGATAAAGTGTATTTTTTGAAAAATTCTTATACAAGAATTTTCGATAAACATGTAGACGTACGTTTCTTTGTGAATAAGTAATCCAGAGATGATATCCTGCACAGAGGAGTGCATAACAATGACTAATGCACATAAATACCACATTCACAAGAACTTCGAAACTTATGAACCACCAAATTGTCGAGAATCATGAGTAGATGTACTAGCATACCATGTTTCTGTTTCACACTTCAATTAACATCCATTAAAACATGTTTAACCCAATCAATTGAACACAAGAACATACAACAAGAAAAACCTAATTTGAACATAAACCCTAGTTATCGAGAATCAAGCATATATGAGATGTAACACAATTAAAGTATCTAATCATGATTCTTATACTCTAAACAACAAATCCCACCAAGAAATTTTCACATAACATCTCAGAATACAAAATACCCAATTCGACTATAAACCCTAGTCTTCGAAAAACGTCCAAACAAGTTTCTGGCTGTGATTAGATGTTATAAGCAAGAAGAGAACATTTATACGAACAAAAGCCCTATAAAACTAAACACAAACAAGCTCGAATTTAAGATTTTCGAAAATTATGAAACCCTAGTCCTACAAATCAACATAGCACGAAATATGTCCGTTAAAATTGCAATTCATCAAAAACCATTCGTTAAAATGACCTAAAGATCATGTATGAACTTATAGTTACAAGATTTGTAGCACGGATTTGCTAGATGATTTTGAGCCTTAGATCGATATTATGGGGTGTTTGTATTTCAGAAAGTTTTGGAAAAAATGGGGGTAAGAGTTGGTTTTGATATTTTGTAATTCAACTTTCAACAAATGTCAACTATGGACCCCTAACTCCTTACTTTGCATCACAAATCCTCTAAATTGATTTTAGTACATGACAAATGGCAAAAAAAATCTTATCTATACTACCAAAGATATTTTATGTGAAACTTTTAACGGGACGAGACGAAGGATAGATCACGAAAATTCTTCCATTTATGAAACAACGCTTCTTTTGGAAATACGCAAGTATACCAATTTTAAGAAAATTTAAAAAAAATTTAAGCGTATCTCCCTCTCAACACTTGTAAAATAGTAAGAAAAATAAAGTGTTGAAATGAAGCGGTATACTTGCACCTTTTTTTATTTTATTATTATTATTTTTTTTTGGTATTATATTTTTGTATTTTGTTTTAGAAAAACTTATTTACAAAGATAGTTTTGATGTTTGAAAATCAATTGTGTTTTAAAAACTTTTCCAGGTCTTCTGGAGTCAAACATCGCATACAAATTTGGTGGACTAGATCAGCAAACCTTCTTGGAGGTAATGCTTTGGTGAGCAAGTCTGCCAATTGGTATTCAGTTCTCACAAAGTATAATTCAACTATACCCTTTTCGACATGCTCCTTGATG
Source organism: Artemisia argyi (assembly GCA_030686995.1). Taxonomy (NCBI): domain Eukaryota; kingdom Viridiplantae; phylum Streptophyta; class Magnoliopsida; order Asterales; family Asteraceae; genus Artemisia; species Artemisia argyi. The sequence continues at coordinate 35,970,351 of CM060679.1, read as the reverse complement.
AAATGATAGCGGAGATCAATGTGTTTGGACTTGCAGTGATGAACGGTGTTGCAGGAAATTGCAATAGCACTTTTGGAGTCACAGTAGATCGGAATTTTGTTGAATAGGTAGCCATAGTCCTTAAGCTGTGATCTCATCCAGATGACTTGAGCACAACAAGTAGACATAGCTACGTATTCTGATTCTGTTGATGACAATGATGTGCAGTCCTGCTTCTTTGATTGCCAAGACACAAGCTTATCTCTGAGAATCTATAAACCACCTAATGTACTTTTGCGTACGTCTAAACATCCTGCATGGTCAGCGTCTGAAAAAGCAATTAGTTCAAAATCAAAATCCTTTGTATACCAGATCCCCAAGTGAATGGTTCCCTTTATGTATCGAAGGATTCTTTTAGCCTCATTGAGGTACCTTTCAGTAGGTTTAGACTGATAATGGGAACACATGTAGACTGCAAAGACAATATCAGGTCTACTAGCTGTGAGATACATGAGTGACCCAATAATACTACGGTATTTGGTAGGGTCAACTGGAGTCCCATGTATGTCAGCATCTAGTTTTGTGCCAAAAGTCATTGGTGTATTATAAGTATCACAACTTATCATTCCATGTTTCTTTAAAATTTCCAAAGCATATTTAGACTGATTTAGAAAAATTCCACGGGGTGATTGATGAACTTGTAGTCCTAAAAAGAACGAAAGTTCACCCATCATGGACATTTCAGAATTATCTTTTATTAAATTTGCAAAATCATTTGAGTATCTTTTGTTTGTTGAAGCAAAAATAATGTCATCGACATATATTTGAACAATTAATAAGTCCACCCCGTATGTTTTAGTAAATAATGTTGGATCCACCGAACCTTTAGAAAATTTATTGGCCAGCAAGAAAGCAGATAATTTGTCATACCACGTGATGAGGCGAAAAATGAACCACTTTTAGGGGGTCATTTAAGCCCGGAATTGAATTTATTTGATCAAATATTCCTATAAATCGTTCCTTTTGTGATTTTAGGTACTTTGAGAGTGAAATCTGGAAAAGAAGGCATTTTGGACGTTTTTGGAGCATAAAAGTGAAGAAAACGGCAAAGTCTCAATTTTCCAAGCTGGGAACAGTAGGTGACGGCGTCAAGAGGAACATTTTGACGGCGTCAAGAGTATTTTTCATGACGACCCAGTGCTGAAATGATGGCGTCACAAGGAAGAGCGTCAAGAGTAAAAGTGGTGACGGGCAGGAAACACATAACACATGACGGCGTCAGATCTGGATCAAGGCAGTCCGAGATTTATTTTGGCGGCGAGATGACGGCGTCACCTAATTGGTCTTGACGCCGTCAGACCCTATTTCCTATATATATTTTTCTAATTTTTACACATTAAAGGGAGGAAGTTTTGGAGAAACCCTAAGGCCGAACCTAATATGATTTTCACAGGTTTTTCAACCCTTGAAACCTTACAAGTGTAATTGAGATAAGTGTTCTTTTAATTCAATCAATATGTCTATGTGTTGGTTGTCTATATCTTGTTCTTGTCTTGATTCCACTATGCTAGGCTAGATTTATCTTGTGTTTGCTTGGATCTAATGAAACCTAGATGTTAATTATGTGTTGATTACTTGTTTATGGTTGTATTGGATGAATGAATTCGATGTTAGGCTTAAGAAAACTGGCAGATCTCCATATGGTAACATGTTTGAACGTCTTAGGAAACATGAACCGATGTGCACTAGGTTTTATTGGTTGTATTTAATGCATGAGTAAATTCTAATGATCCCATGTTAGGAGCTTCTTAGCCGGCTCGACATAGGAGTGAAGTAGGCACTCATAGGATTGGGGAAGTAAGTGCGCCACCCCATGAATGGTATTAAGGAATACAATCCATCATCTACGCAACTATAACAAGTAATTAACGTGTAAAAGATATCTAGGGAGTAGTGAAATCTAAGTAAACACATTTTCTCCACTTATTGCTCACAACCTTAGTATAATTTAGTTTTATTTTCATTTCTAGTATTTTATTTTGATTGCATCTTTAGTATTGGGTTAGTTGATTAGCAACTAATTCCGCCAAAATCCTTCAAACCCGAGATTTTATTTGCTTTCATAAAAATATAAAAATACAAAAAGAATCATCCGTCATCTTTAGCACTAGTAATTAGGTTTTCTAATCCTAGCGACACTATTCCTAGCTAAACAATCAATCCCCCGGTACTTGTCACTATACTATACTACAACGATCAGGTACACTGCCTGGTGGGGGTTGTAAGCTTCTCGAGATCCCTTGAGAGGTAAATCCTGGTGCGATCCCCACGTATCAAGTTTTTGGAGCCGCAGCCCGGGGAATAGTTATTGTCTAGGTTAGAACTTCTTTTTATTAGGTCTACCTGCTAGATTCCTTTCTAGTAAGATTTTATTTTTATTTTTAGGTTTCTTTAGTCTATCTTATTTCTTTGTTTCCTTTGTTCGTAAACTATCTCGATGGATAACAATAACATTGATCGTTTGATCCCTGTTATTCGTGTTTTTCGTCGTAGGATTTTCCAAATGCCCGCCCCACTCCCTTTAGTTGAGAATGAGAACCCGCCTAACCTCTCGCCCAACCACCACTTTAACAATAATTCTGAGTTAGAGGAGTCTGATCATTATGATGACCGTAGGGCTAGTCCTTTTTACTATTCAGACTCCGATGAGGATCTTGATGATGGTGATATGATTAATGAGAATAGGATGGAAGAGGAAATAGACCCTCTTAGGTATGTCGATCCTAGAACTAGGATTGAGTGTGATAGTTCATTCAACATGCAATTTCCTTGTAAGATCGGATTTAAGAGCTTTAACGCCTATCTTAACGCATCTCTCCCAATGAACATAATCTCGCGTAATGAATATAATAAAATCATGGTAGATGAGTTAGAATACAAAGGAGAAAACATTATTGCTAGGGCAATACCATTGCATGTGTTTGTAGGAAGCTTGGTTTATCTTGTTGAGTTCATGGTTATGGAGAATCTAGGAGAATTTATTGATGATAAGTTGACCCAAGTTGTGTTTAGAGGACCTTTCAAACGATTGACCAACCTCGATGAAAAACTCATAGAAGGGTTAATTACATTCTCGGATAGGGATGAAGATTTTGTCTATCAAATGCCCCGCACACACCCTAGGTTCAAGGTTTTTTCCATGGAGAAGTGTAGTAGGTATCCGCCCATAGAAATGCTAAGTGAGAATGACAAGAGAAAAGGGCTTAAGTATACTCATGAAAAGAATAAAAGATACTATCGTGGATGTCTAGAGTTAGGAGATGAGTATAAGAAAGATGAGGCGACTATTAGATGGCTCACGCTTGGTTATGTGAGCATAAGCGATACACGGTAACCCATGACTTTGAGTCTAGCTACAAGACTCGTAAATAAAGAAAAGCGCTTCTTGGGAGGCAACCCATGCTTTGTGTGATTTTATTTTGTTTGTTTGTTATTTGCTTTCGTATGCATGCTTTATTTTTATTGTTAGTAGATCATGTTTCTAAACTAAAATGTGGAAATACTTTACTTTTTTGTTTTGGCCTAGTCTTAACTCCACCTAAAGGTATTTTTGCAAAAGATAAGTGTAAGGGGAAACCCCAAATATGTTTTTAAGAAACAACCCGATCATGATTCTCCACAATATTAAATGAACATGTATATTCGTATTTGTTAGAGTCAAATGCTTGTATTGAGTCATAATGAAGTTTTGCAGGATTTTCCATGAAGTAGGACCAAGTTTTTCCAGAAATTTTCCGAAAACTTAACATAAGAATTTCTGCAGGTCACTTCTGACGGCGTAACGAGTTTACTCTTGACGGCGTCACGTGTAAAAACCTGGAAATTTTACCGGTTTTGTTTTTCTAACGGAGTCTTAAGGTTTTTGTTGAATTATTAAGTTTTATAATCTCCAGGAAATCTGCAAACTTCATCCCACAAGCATTATATCTTACTTTGTTTTCTAGGATTTAGTAACTTATATAGGATGCCGCCGATTTTATGCGAGGTTGTCTTGTCTATTTTCTCAGGATTTACAGGTTATGTATGACAAGAAGATGATTTATATTCTGGAAGGGAAGCTTTGATTGTTCATTTTCTTGGAGGAAGATTTAACCTGGCCACCTTATTATCCATATCGAGCGAATCAGGGGAGTATTTGATTTCATTTGTTTTACTTATTTCACTTTTACATTCTTTACTTGAACATTGGGGACAATGTTCATCTTAAGTGTAAGGGGAGGGTAAAATGATGATACCTTACAAATACACTTTCGCTTGAGTTTGCTTTGTTTAATAGTAGATGTGTAATAAAACTATGAGAAACACTTGTTAGTGCAATTTTAGCGCCAAATTTAAATTTTTTTACAACATTTAGGAGTGAAACTTTAGCCATAGCAAGCGTCTCATGGATAGGAGATTGTATGACTAGCACAAAACCGTATATTCAGAAAAATTTTCCACCCAAATATGTGAGGTTCGCCTTTAGATTTGATAGGAAAAGCATTTACTATTAGTGCTTATGAGTGTACCGGTAGCATTTAGATTCTAGAACTTGCGTTAGTGATGCATCCCGAGACCGCTAGCGAGACTACATTCGTGTAGTAGGATTTACTACATGATAAGAGGCATTAGGATCACCCTTGTGTTAAACCCGTATTATAATTTCTTGACCATTTAAGTCATATTACTTGACTACTTAAGTCAACTAATTTTTCCCACACCCTTAGCGTTGTACTCATTTTTAGTACACGAAACCCCTAGTACACCCCTCCGAGCCTATCTTTTCGTTTCTAACTTTAAGCATCTTACTTAAAGGAAGAATTTGTTACACCCCACTTAAATGTACACCCAAATCGCCTTAGCCTTCCGTGTATGCGCTCATTTTTAGTGCATTATTGTTATTTGTTAAACCCTAAGTTAACTATCTAATTGATTACATGGTTGCTAAGTCGAGTCATATCCGTGTACATATTGTTTTGGGACGATTGGGACTCATGGATAAAGTACTTATTTTATGGAGTAATGGGGAAGAACATCATTTATTACCCCCATATGTACGTTAATCTTAAAAGTGCTCCAAGTGTTTTGATTTTCTTAATTCGAGTCATTAGAATAGTTTATTGTAAAGTATGTAAAAATTCAAGTGTAATGGGAATGTTCATTCCTTATGAAGTGTAAGGGGAATGTTCATTCCCTATGATGTATTATTTTGGATGGTAGGGTAAGAGTGTATGCAAAAAAAAAAAAAAAAAAAAAAAAATCGAAAAATCAAGAAAAAGAAAGAAAAAAAATAGAAAAAGAGAAAAGAGAAAAAAAAACATACGGACTACCATCCCTTTTTATTCTATGTTTATTTTATGTTTTTGTTATTTTTCATTTATTAGCTTAAGTCGAGTCTAGTCTTGGCTTAGCAACGCCATATTGTACATGTAATTAACCAAGATTGTTAACTCGCCACCAGTAAAGACTGCCTATATCCAACAAAACCGTGTATTTCATATCCCTACACCTAACGTTACAACCTTTTAAAAGACCTCTTTGATAGTTTATCCTAGGTGCTTACGCCATGTGGTGAAGGTTTGATCCTTTCCCAAGACTATGGTAATCTATTTTGCTATGACAGGTAGTGAGAGATATCTTCCGTTTCCATATTGTAATTTATACTTTATTACACCCGAGATATGTGAGTATCTAAACACTATTTGTGAGGTGCTTGTGTATGACCTCCGTGCTTGTCTATTGGTCTTTAGTGGAACGATTATTTGTTGTAATTACTTTTATATTAGTGTTAAATGACCCCTAACTTGTATTTTGAGTAGAATAAAAGCGCATTTGCTTGAGGACAAGTAAATCTCAAGTGTAAGGGTATATGATGAGGCGAAAAATGAACCACTTTTAGGGGGTCATTTAAGCCCGGAATTGAATTTATTTGATCAAATATTGCCCTAAATCGTTCCTTTTGTGATTTTAGGTACTTTGGGAGTGAAATCTGGAAAAGAAGGCATTTTGGACGTTTTTGGAGCATAAAAGCGAAGAAAACGGCAAAGTCTCAATTTTCCAAGCTGGGAACAGTAGGTGACGGCGTCAAGAGGAACATTTTGATGGCGTCAAGAGTATTTTTCATGACGACCCAGTGTTGAAATGACGGCGTCATAAGGAAGAGCATCAAGAGAAAAAGTGGTGACGGGCTGGAAACACATAACACTTGACGGCGTCAGATCTGGATCAAGGCAGTCCGAGATTTATTTTAGCGGCGAGATGACGACGTCACCTAATTGGTCTTGACGCCGTCAGACCCTATTTCCTATATATATTTTTCTAATTTTTACACATTAAAGGGAGGAAGTTTTGGAGAAACCCTAAGGCCGAACCTAATACGATTTTCAGAGGTTTTTCAAGGGTTTTCAGCCCTTGAAACCTTACAAGTGTAATTGAGATAAGTGTTCTTTTAATTCAATCAATATGTTTATGTGTTGGTTGTCTATATCTTGTTCTTGTCTTGATTCCACTATGCTAGGCTAGATTTATCTTGTGTTTGCTTGGATCTAATGAAACCTACATGTTAATTATGTGTTGATTACTTGTTTATGGTTGTATTGGATGAATGAATTCGATGTTAGGCTTAAGAAAACTGGCAGATCTCCATATGGTAACATGCTTGAACGTCTTAGGAAACATGAACCGATGTGCACTAGGTTTTATTGGTTGTATTTAATGCATGAGTAAATTCTAATGATCCCATGTTAGGAGCTTCTTAGCCGGCTTGACATAGGACTGAAGTAGGCACTCATAGGATTGGGGAAGTAAGTGCGCCACCCCATGAATGGTATTAAGGAATACAATCCGTCATCCACGCAACTATAACAAGTAATTAACGTGTAAAAGATATCTAGGGAGTAGTGAAATCTAAGTAAACACATTTTCTCCACTTATTGCTCACAACCTTAGTATAATTTAGTTTTATTTTCATTTCTAGTATTTTATTTTGATTGCATCTTTAGTATTGGGTTAGTTGATTAGCAACTAATTCCGCCCAAATCCTTCAAACCCGAGATTTTACTTGCTTTCATAAAAATATAAAAATACAAAAAGAATCATCCGTCATCTTTAGCACTAGTAATTAGGTTTTCTAATCCTAGCGACACTATTCCTAGCTGAACGATCAATCCCCCGGTACTTGTCACTATACTATACTACAACGATCAGGTACATTGCCTAGTGGGGGTTGTAAGCTTCTCGAGATCCCTTGAGAGGTAAAGCCTGGTGCGATCCCCACGTATCACCACGCCCTTGGGGCTTGCTTGAGTCCGTAAAGAGCCTTTTTGAGTCGGTAAACGTGATTGGGACGTTCAGGATCAACAAAGCCTTCTGGTTGACTAACATAAACTACTTCACGGATTTGACCCTTCAGAAATGCCGTTTTCACATCCATTTTATAAACAACCATATTCCGATGAGCAGCATATGCCAGAAAAATCCGAACAGCTTCAAGTCTAGCCACTGGAGCAAAAGATTCTTCAAAATCAATTCCTTCTTCTTGGAAGTATCCTTTAGCTACCAAGCGTGATTTGTTACGTATGACAGTGCCTTCTGCATCCAACTTATTTTCCAAATCCATTTTAAACCAATGACAAATACTCCGTCAGGTTTTTCAACAAATACGGATTGTGGAACTGATTGTGGTGTAGGATCTGCAGCTGAATGTCGTGAGTTGGATGCGGTTTGTTCTGCCGTAATCGAAGATGCAATTGGAGGGACGTCTTTCTCAAAAGTTGTTGTTGTTTGTTGAGGTGAATCAGGTACTTGAATATTTTCAGGTTATGCAGCGGAAATTGGTGAGACCTCAGAAGGACAGTTTTCAATTGTATCATCAAATAGTGGAGCAAATAAGGTTTCCAATTCTTTACGAGTGAGAGACAATGGTTTAGCCAAAGAATCCGGAAAGTTTAGACGGTTGGATGCGGGTCCTAAGTTGTTTTGCTCAGAAGCCATTTGTGTGAGTTCATCAAAATTAGCATGAATAGTCTCTTGAATTTCTCTTGTACGACGATTCCATATCAGAAAAACTTTGGAATTTTCATAGTATCCAACGAACACTCCAATGTCAGCCTTTGCTTTAAGTTTACCTAAATCATCACGATCATTTTTCAGATAACAAAGTGCTCCAAATACATGAAAGTAATCGATGTTTGGTTTTCTTTTATGAACAATCTGATAAGGGCTTTTGTGATGGCGTTTTGTGATCATGCAACGGTTTTGGGTGTAACATTCAGTTAAAATAGCTTCCGCCCATAAGTAATCTGGTAATTGAGCATTGATCAACATGGTTCTTGCGGCTTCCACTAACGTTCTGTTGTGTCTTTCAACTATTCCATTCTGTTCTGGGCTTCTTACAATTGATGTTTGATGTTCAATTCCCACTTTCTCAAAGTATGACCGAAGTGTCTGATTCTTAAATTCTGTTCCATTGTCAGTTCTGACCATTCTGACCGTGTTGCGTAACTGAACTTGAATTTTAGTGAGAAAGGTGATGATCATTGAAGGAGCTTGATCTTTACTTCGAAGAAAATAAACCCAAGTCCATCTGGAGTAATCATCAACGATTACAAGTATGTAGCGTTTACCGTTGATACTTTGAACACGCATCGGGCCACACAAATCCATATGAAGCAATTCTAAAACATGATTCTACTATGTTTAGTTTTTGAAGGAAAATGAGCACGAGTACTTTTTCCTTGTTCACAGGCAGGACATAAGTGATCTTTGGAAAAACGGAATCTTGGAAAACCATCAACAAGTTTATGACGAGCCAGCTCAGTCATAGTTTTGAAATTCAAGTGCGAAAGACGCTTGTGCAATAACAAAGATTTACTCGATTCAGCTTTGGAGAGAAGAAATATCAGAGATGAAGCAATCATGTCATATATCGATATTGTATAAAGGTTTGTACCACGTGAGCCAGACATTAGATCGTTTCCTTGTAAGTCACGAACGAAGCAAGTTTTATCACGAAATGCTACTTCTAAATCCTCATCGCAAAATTGACCGACTGAAAAGAGGTTGTGACCAAGACCTTCAACATAATAAACACGACTGATTTCAATGTTCCAACTGACGTAGTCACCGTATCTCATGATTAGAGCGTAATGATCATTCCCAAATCTAACAGTGCTGATGAACTTTGAAACAAAGTTTACTAACAGTTTGAGATTGCTTGTCATATGTCGGGTGCATCTGCTATCAACAATCCAAAGAACAATTTGAACCACCTGCATCACATGACGATGGCGAAGATGGCACAATGGTAAGGGTGGAACCCAAAGAAGTTGTGGGTTCCGTTTGGTTAGAAACACACGTAGTTAAAATTTTAGGAATCCATTGAAAGTTTGGTTTGTATTGTAACCAACGTTATCAATTCCAACTTGTTCTAGCTTTCTTTTTTGTAAATTCACTAACTTTGGGCTTGTTCCTAGATTTATTCGTTTCAATTATGGGGGTAACTTCAACATCAGTTGAAACAGTGGTCGACGGCTTTCCTGAGATTGATTTAGAGGCAGTAGTGGGCCTAGAAGGAGTGCCTGATCTATGTTTCTTATGACGATTGAAAAGAGAATTAGCTACACATTTTGCATGATCACCAGATAACACACTTTTACGACAAAACACACAAGATGCATTAATATTCAAAACATTCGTACGTTCATCATTCGTTACACTGAGATTATGATTACAATTTTCCAGATTAGAATCTAATTCAGATGCAACATGATTTTTATTCAGATTCCTAAGTTGATCTTCTACTTCTTGGGCTTCTAGTGTTCCGCTTTGACGTTGCAAGATCCTATTCTTCTTGTTACTTTTTCGCTTGGGTCTGCTAACGCTATTAGTGGAGACTATTCCTGTAGAAGTTGATGGATTAACATTAGTATTCTGAGTATTCTTTTCCCTATCTGTTTTGTCTATTTGATACAGTCCTGGTGCTATCACAGTGGAATCAACAAACTTTCCTTTCTCAAGTAGCTTAATTTTCTCATTTAATTCAATGATGATGTGATTTTTGTCTTGAATGTTTGACTCAAGTTTCCCGTTGCAATAAGCAGTGTCATCGCGGTCTTTTTGCCATTCGGCGTTTTCAATTTTTAATTCCGCAATTTCCTGCTCATATTTGAGACACAGATTTTTGAAAAACTCATTGTTATTGCAAATTTGACATCTTTTTGAAGCGTTTTGACTTTGTAGTTGCAATTCAAATTTGAGACTTTGAGCTTGACACCATTCAATCCTTTGTTTGTGTTGACACATTTCTTTTGAAAATTTATTTTGCTCATCATCATTGTTTTTCCTCATCTTTTCATTTTCTTTTTTTAATGTCTCAATTTCAATGTTCAGCAAATTATTATCAGCACAATGATCTTCAACAAGCATAAAAGTACTAAATTCATAAAGAGCATTCATAATCACAGACAATATATCAGCATTGAGAACTTATTCCAAGAGTCAATCAGCATCATTTCTTAAAGCTCTATTTCGTTGCTTTTGAACCAAAATTGCATTTTCATTAGATTTGAAAATATTTATCATTGATTTGACTTCTTTTTGAAGTTCCTATTCCCAACGTGTAGCACAATGACGTAAGTGTTGAACGATTGGTAAAAATTGTTTTAGAAAAATTTTTCTCTTTTCTCGCTCGTAAGCAGATTGAAAAGTATCAATTTTTATTTCCGGATTACGTTCAATTTTTTCTTCCAAAATTTCGATGTCGTCCATGAAAGTTTTGAAATAATTTAAAACACGACAACGTTTTGGTAAAGGTGTAACGTCACCAGAAGATGGTAGAGGACCATTTATTTGTGCCACAATTTGGACAAGAGCCGCATTTAAAGATGAAACATATGACTCGGTGACATACCATGATTGCTCAGGTATATCTTTTTGAGGAACAAAAGATTTAGAAATGTGAGGTCTTTCTGAGTAATCTTATGGTTTCCAAAATGGTTTTTGACTCATTTTTTATCGACTCTCTTCTTCAAGTTCTTCTTCTTCCTCGATATCATGGACAACAACACGCACAATCGTATTATCAAGCATTTGTTCCATACTGTAAAGCTTAGGATTTTCTTTGAATGCGTTATGAAGAAACATTGATTTATAGTCACCAAGTGCAAAACCTCTATCGGGTCTTGGCTTCAATGTAAATTTCTGAATTGTTGTGACAGAGCCCCCGGTTTTGTAAACAACATTTTGAAATTATTTTAGTTGGCGTTCAAGATCCACAATATCACCGAGTAATTTATCTTCTCTTTTTCTTTTGCGCACTTTATGTTCACAAAAATCCTTTTTGCAAGTTGACAGCTTGATTCCGTGTGTTAGATGAAGTGCGAAGATGGTTGTTTGTCTTGTTTGAGAATTTGCTGAAGGCACGAGCAATAAGAGCAAGTCCTTGATTCAACGTATTGAAATCTTTATCTTCATCATCATTGGAATTTGAGTAGTACATTGAATCACTGTTTTCATAAGTAACAAGTTGATTTGTAGCAGATCACCGCCTTCAAGTCTGGTTGGCCACTCAAATGGTCCTTCAAGTATCACTTGTTTCATGAATTTACCATGGGGTTTCCTAAGTTCAATAAACCATAAGAATCGACTTTACCATTGAACACAGTTTCCAGGTGTAACCATTGGGGGTGTGTCAAGTGATCCTGCCTCATGTCTGGATTGTTGAGTGGTTATTACTTCACACATCCGATCAAACCAGTGAGGTTGTTTGGACGAATACTGAATTGGTTGTTGTGACATTGGATATGGTTGTTGTTGAGGAATGATCTGATGTTGTTGCATCAAAAGATGTTGTTGTTGTGGATGGAACGGTTGTTGATGAAATTGTGATTGTGATGGTTGTTGATACAATTGTTGCTGATGGTATTGTTGTTGTTGATACTGCTGATACTGCTGAGGATGAGGATGAGGATGAGGATGAGAAAAGTTGTAATGTGGTGGTTGAGACATGTTGAACACTTGTGTAAAAATGGATCTTGTAGAAGGTACAGATGTAATGCCAATTCTCGAAAATATACACCAAAAGAATTCTCGAAATTTTGTCCTTAGAAAATTCTCGAAAATTATGTGTTCTCGAAAATTTTGAAGGTTTTCAAAAATTGTATGTTCTCGAAACTTTTAAAGGTTATCGAAACTTTGTAGATTCTCGAAACTGTGAGGGTTCTCGAAAATGTGGGTTCTCAAAACTTTTGGCAAATATCGAGAATGCAGAGAGAATTTTCGAAAATTAGGACTTTTCGAAAATGTACTATGTTCTCGAAACTTTACAATTTTTCGAGAATGCAACACTTATAATTTTCGAAATTATACAATTTCGAAAATATTCACCAAGTCGAAGTGTTATCTTTCTTATACAAGAGAGAAAACACTGAGTAATCAATCGGTAACACCAAAGAAGCAACGAAGAGTATTCTCGAAATTGTGGCTTTGAGAGTTCTCGAAAGATAGTACTAGTATATTCTCGAAATTAGGCAGTTTTTGTTTTTAAAGAAAGCTTACCAAAAACAAGTTTTTACTTAAAGATTCTTGTACTTCTAGCAATAAAATGATGAAATCTAAAAGAAAGTTGTAAACTTGACAAGCTTTTCAAAAATTTGAGGATTCTCGAAAAAATGTACAAGTATACGAATCTTTTGATTTTAATGAAAAGTTTGAAACTTTTTTGTTTGTAATGATTTGTAACACAAGTTTGTAAGTAAAGATGTGATAGAAACCAAGAAACAAACAAGAAAGTACAAAATTTTGAAAAATAACGACAAAAAACAATGTTTTTGGATCGACTTTAATGAAAAACAAACACTACACCTTCTTCTAGCGAATGATACCACTTGTAGGTTCCCATTTAGTGATTACACAAGATATGTTATGATAGAAATGTGTTAGGAATACAAATATTCCTATAAAAGTCTCGATCACCTAAATATTGTAATAGCATTAAGTTAGCTCCTAGTTAGTATAGTTATTAGTTAGTATTAGATTAAGTAACATTGTGGAAGAAGGACGGGTCTTCACTCACTGTATGCCTGATCCACAGCCCGGGTGTGGGCGTTTTATCTTTTGTTGTTAGGAACTATAAATACCCCTCTCCACATGTGGAGAGGTTTGGACCTTCTCATTCATCTTAATCTAATATTTCACTTTCTCTCTCAAGGTTCCAAGTTTTCTCTCTTCTTCCTTTTCTCTTAATCCATATGCCACCCAAATCATAAGAAACATCATGTTTGTGACTTAGTTGCTATCCTACAATTGGTATCAAGATCCAAGGTTTCATCTTAGGGCCTTGGTGAATCTTATTTGGTGTGGTTTTGTGAGTTAGTAGCGTTTTTCTTGAAAACATCTTGGTTTGATTTATCTAGTGTTAATTGACATGTTAGAGGTGTACTTTTATGATCATTTGTGTTAGTGTTACATTATTTCTCAGTTGGTTTTGCCATATCATACGTATTCTTGAAGATTGGATTGTGTTTGGGTCGGTTTTCTTGACTGCGGTTAGCTCTACTGTTCCATTACTTGTCTGCGGTTTGCTATTGGATTTTTGTGGTTAGTTGACTGTGATTACTATTTTGAGTTAACGGACAAAACACAAGGATAGTGACAGTTTTGGACCATTGTGGACTGCGACTTACTCTTGCGGTTTGGTGGTCTGTGATTAAGTATCTATGGTTTGCTATTGTGGTTTGCGTTTTCTGCGGTTACCACACTTGCGGTTTGATCATCTTGTGGTTTGCTCCTTGATGCGGTTTGTGCCTTGCGTGTTACTCACCTTGTGGTTTGTTTATTCTGCGGTTAGTTACTCCCTGCGGTTAGTTACTCCTTGCGGTTATCTCACATTGTGGTTAACTCACCTTGTGGTTATCTCTCCTGCGGTTAACTCTTCCTGCAATTTGCTCATCTTGTTGCGGTTTACTCCTACTTTGCGGTTTGTTCGTTTAGGTTGCGACTTTCTCAACTTTTTTGGTAATTTACTAAGTGATGAGATTCGTGTGATAAGTTAATCATTTTGTAATTCGTGAATTGTTGTAACTTTAGTCGTTTCAATTAATCTAATTGTGATCTGACGTTGTAAGTTAATCCTTACGACTTGACTAATCTCAGTTGGATATATTGTAACTTGACTTTTCACAACTTAACACTTGATGCAAACTGTGACTCATCTAGTATCTCTCTATTAGTTTAATTTGCTGAGTATATCTTCCGGTTTCTTTTGTTGACTTTAGTAAAATCCCTAGAAAGAATCATTTCTCGGTTTAAGTCACAAAAGCTGTAAAATCCCGTTTGAAGACTTTGAGATGTCGACAGTCTCAGATGACATTCAAGCTGTTGGGTTCGATACCCGACCTCCGATGCTAGACAGGACAGATTATGAATCATGGGCACAAAGAATCAGATTGTATTGCTTGGGTAAAGAAAATGGTGAGAACATTCTGCGATCTATCGATGAAGGTCCTATGCAGATGGGTACAACCAGAGATGTTATCTCCCCGGCTGAGGATGGTTCTGTCATCCATGGAATTGATAGACCATGCACTTACAATGATCTCAATGATGTTGAAAAGAAGCATTATGATGCTGACATTCGAGCCTCGAACATCGTGATACAAGGATTACCCAAAGATGTGTACAAGCTAATCAACTTCAACACTGAAGCCAAAGTTGTGTGGGACAATGTCAAAATGCTTCTGTGTGGATCGAAGCTGACCAAAGAAGACCGTGAATCTCAATTGTATGATGAGTTTGAGCATTTCAAAATGAATCCTGGTGAAAACATTACCGATTACTATGTCAGATTTCACAAGCTGGTTAATGACATGAGAATGATCAGAATGACAATGCCCAACATTCAACTCAACTCTAAGTTTGTGAACAACATCTCACCTGAGGGGGATCGTTTTGTTACAGCTGTCAAACTCAACAAAGGATTGAGAAATATGAACTATGAACAACTGTTTGCTTATCTGCAACAACATGAGAAGCATGCAGCATATGATCGTCAATTAAGAGAGAAGCTCAATCCAACTGTCACCAATGACACACTTTCTTTCATGACTAGTATGGTTCCAACCACTCAACCTGTGTCATCAATGGATCACTCATCTCTACAGTCATCGGCTGCCATGAATACTCATCTCGACTCAGGATACTCTTATACTGACAAGATGATTGACAATCTTTCCAATCAAGGGTCTCTACTGGTTCAACATTTCAGGGCTACACTCCCATCTTCCAACAATCAACTAAGAACTTCCTCCAATCCACATAATCAGGCTATTGTGGAAGACGGAAAAGTAATGGTGCAAAACGTTCAGGGAAGACAGAATGTGAATCAAAGGAATGTTGTGCGGGGTAACTTTCAGAACAGAGTTGGAAATGTGAATTAGGGACAAGGAAGGCAACCAAAATGTTACAACTGTGGGGGATTAGGTCACATCGCCAGAAACTGCACTCAGCCAAAACGTCCTCAAAACTCAGATTACTTCAAGGACAAAATGTTGCTCATGCAAGATCAAGAGAATGGAGTTGTGCTAAATGAGAAAGAATTGGCGTTTATTGCTGGGGATGATGGAAAGACATTTGATGATGATGTAGATGAACAAACAGTTCAGGACTTAGCTCTTAATGATCCAAACATCTTCCAGGCAGAGGATTGTGATGCTTTCGACTCAGATGTTGATGACGAACCCACCGCTCAGACAAACTTCATGGCTAATCTATCATCTGTTGTCTCACCCACACGACAATCTGGTCCATCCAAATCATCCATCATATCTGAGGTACTGAAATTATATGATAAATGTGATGACAATGATGAACAAAAGACCTTCAACGATATACGACAAAATAATGTTGGTGAATCAAATGAGGCTGAATTGGAAACCATTAGTGTGTTCCCAACTGAGCAACATTCAGATCACAACAGTAATTCTGACATATCTTGTGGAATGTCTTCTGTTGCGTGTGATAATAATGTGATGCACGAACAAACGATATATAACGAAGTACAACAAACAAACGTTGCTGAATTAGATATTGGAAACTTGTGAAATAACAATATTGTCCCATATGAACAATATGTAAAGCACAATGATTGGTTCCGAATGGTCAGATATTATTGGCCAAGGTCAATAAGTCAAAGACAGCTCAGTTCCAATTCTCCGTGGATAGTATAGTGTTTCCCCGAGTCGTTATGTCCCAGCGAGATTACAATGGTGTTTCGGAAAACGTTTTTGAGAATGAGTGGCACTGAGGACAGTAGCCAAGATGATTGGGAATTGATTATGCTACTGATATTTGGTATTTGCACAATTTGGAATAATATTCACAATAACATATATACAGATATAATTACAAATACACAACTTGGGATCAGATTACAGATAGAGAAAAGTGGGTTTTAAAAAACTACAAACTACAGGGGGTGCAAGTGAAATTTTTCAAACTTAAAATAAAAAGAAAATTTAAAATGAAAATGAAATTATTTAAATGATTATTTTAATATTTAAATACTAATTAATTAATTAAAACTATTTAAAAAGTAATTTAAACCTAATTTAAATTAAACTAAAAATGATAAATATTACAAATTAAACTAAAAACTTGCAAAACTAATTTATAAACCTTAAAAAGAACTTGAAGAAAGAATAAAAATTAAAAAGAAATATTTTTGTCTTTTCTATTAATTAATTACTATTTATATTAATTAAACTATTTAAACTATTTTAGATTAATAATAATACCTAAATGACTTAGAAATTATAGAAAAATTTATAAAACTAATTAACCATCACAGGAATCCTAAAAAATTATAAAAAGTTTCTAAAAATTATATTTAGACTATTTTACTAATTATTTACTTATTAATTAATTTAAATCTAATTTAACTAAATTAAATAAGAAAATTGGAAACTGAACAGTAGAATTTAAAAATCTATTTTCTGAAAGTCTTAACTAATTTATAAAACCTAGGAAAAATATAAAAACCTACTGTTGTTAATTAAAATTTAAGAAAACTATTTAATTACTAATATTACTTAATTAATTATTTAAACTATTTTTAATTCTAATAATTATTAAACTGATAAAGAAAAATCTAAGAAAATTATTTCAAAAACTTAAAGGTGACAGGAAATTAAGAAAATTATGAAAATGGTGAAGTGCTTAATAATAAGCTGAAAAGAAAATTAAAAAGATAGAATCTATTAAATAGAAGCTATCACTAATTTTATATTTGGTTTTTGTTGGATTTTCTTTTTGACAGATAAAAATAAGTTGAAAATAAGAAACTTTTACAAAACAACTTTTACAAAAGCTTAAAAATAAGTTGTGTGCACCCCCTTTATCCAAACAGTTGGCTTATTAGCTTAATTTTGGATTTTTTTTTCAAGTGAAATACGTTAAACACTGATCACAGAAGGCACAATAAGCTATGAGAAACTTAAGTGAACTAAAATTAAGCTAGAATAAGCAAAAGATATGAACAATAAGCTATAACAAACAAATAAGCCAAAATCAACAACCTATATTACTTGCAGTCCCAAGAGGGTAACTGCAGGCCTATGTGGGACCTACAAATAAGCACAAGGGTCCAAAGTGAGAATGGTTCCTAAAAGCTGGTCTGGTAAGCTACCAAATAAGCCAACAAGCAGAGCTTATGGCTCACTATTGAGCTTTTGGCAAGCTTATGAAAATTGATGCCAATACTGAGTACTTAGTGTACTCAGTATGGTGTGGGTGACTTGTGGGGACAAGCAGGCTAGGGGCAAGGCTTCTAGGGTCCAAAATAATACCTGGATTAGTGAGATGGGTTGACAAGCTTCCTAAAATGCTAAGATTTGAAGGCTAAAGCTCACTGAGAAGCTCCTGGTGAGCTTATGAAATCAGGGTCACACACTGAGTTATCAATGTACCCTGAGGGAATGGCCAAACTTAATGATACAAGCAGCCCTAGCAAATAAGCTAGGAGATACAAAATAAGGCCTGAACCTGGTTGAGTAGCTTATTGGCTTTCCAAAAAGCTAGAAAACAGAAGGTGGGCTCCACAATTGAACACTGTGCAGGCTTGGGAAACTAGCTTATGAACCAGTGCACAGGGGAGGTTATAAGTCCAACTGACAACTTCAAGACTAATTTATTATGACCAAATGATGTTTAAAAATCCAATCTTTCTTTTGATTCAGACTCACAAGCAACCAAATATTATAAATCAACAAGAGATTAGCAATCTTGACCAATATTAAATCCTACAAATGGTCTCAAAGATCTGTCCAATTTCACAGGTTTGGTTTTTTGACTTTTGAGAAAAATACTTCTAAGTTGACTTTTACCAATTTCCTATGATCACTATTGACTAATTAAGCTTTGCTATGATATATTGAGATGAAATTAAGCTAAAACAACAACTAGTGAACTGATGTGAAGGATTTAGACACTTAAATCTTAACAGTCAACCAATTAGTTGAGATTAAAAGTGAAATTGACTTTTTCTTGAACAAGACCTAGGTTTATGACTTAAGTGATCTACTTATACCTACTGCAACAGGTTTCAACAAACAAGAGCAACAAAAACAGGTCTCAACTCAGTGATACTTACTAATCCAAACACTAGTTAACAAACTGTGATGAAGAAATTTTCAAAGCAAAACAATGATTTAGGACTAGAAACAAATTAACACTATTCTAATAAGATCTAAAACACATGAACAAACATAAATAACAACAGATAATACTAGGTAGATTCAAACAGAATAAAAATAGGAATTTTGCTTACTTCATGCCATCCAAGCAATACTCCACATGAACCAAGGACCTTAGATAATTCCTAATGGCTTTCCACAAAGCCTCTAACCCAGGGCCATCCAAAACTCACCTTGCTCTAGCTTTCTTCATCATAAACCTGCATTTTTTTTTTCTTTATTTTTCTGATTTTTTTTTCTTGTTTTATGATTCTATTGCTTTTTAATAGTTTCTAACAGCTTCACTGAGCTTATGGGAGCTTAAGTGATCCTAAAAGTCCGTAACATAAACATAAACAACAACAAAGTTTGATTTAAGATTTTGAAATAAAAATGAAAATTGCATACACAAAAAGGATTACTGAAACTTGATTCTATTACTTGAAAAGGTTAAGAGTACAACTGAATTAACTAAGACAATGCTTAAGAGCTTTTGATTTAACTAAAATAGCCTATTACAACTTCTACGATTACAATTACACTAAAATGTGAACTATATCTTTTCTTCTTGCTTCTCCTCAATTTATAGTTGTGGATTTGGGTTTCTCAAAGCCTTCTAATGTCACACCCCCAATTTTACCTGACTTGCAGCGGAATGGAATGCTTGAGGGTGTAACGGTCATAGCATCACAACAAGGATATATTGAACGACCTAAAGTGTCGTTTTGAAAATACATCGTTTGATTCATTCAAAATATTCAGAGTTATAAAACATAGGTCCCAAAAGAGTTGGAAAGTTTAAGTAAATAAGTTTAGTACAATCAAACGATAGTTCATAAGTGCATGAAATCCAAAATGAAACGCGTCATCCTTGATACACAAAATGACTCCATGCATGCCATGAGAATATGCCTTAGTTACCTGAGAAATACATTGCGAAAACGGTCAACATAAAGTTGGTGAATAATCATAGGTTTGTAAGATAAATCGTATGTACATAAGCCACAAGTATAAAGTAAACCGACAAAAATGTCAAAAATGTTACATTGACTCTTAAGCTCATGACCCCGAAGCTAGACTTTGTAATGGCCCCACCAGAGTGTTTACCAGACACTCAAATTGTTAAGACATGAAATGCATTCGTCCCGTTGGAGCAACCCAAACACGAATGGAGGCGTCACCCTCAATAGATCTATTCACTCACTCTCGCTTGGCAATATAATTAATGGTCCATGATATATAAGGGGACTTAACTTGGTAGTAAGGCAACTTAAGCAATGTACGGAATTTGTAATACTTGGGCATGTACAAAAATAATTGGTGCAATGTATTCTCCCCCGTGGGATTTGTAATCAAATAAGTAATTGAAAACGGGGTTATGAAAACTCACCTTAGCAAAAGCAATATCCGATAGACAATGTAGTAGTTAGAAATAAGGTCCGGGTACTCTAATCGCGACCTAAATAATGCATATGTCTTAGGTTCGAAAACAAGGTCAAGCATGCAAGTCATACACTATATTATCACTTGTACATGTTGTTGAAATTTTTATCGTCAAAAATGTAGGTAATCAAAGTAATCTCGTATTTAAGTCATCCACTATTTTAGAAAACGTAGTTTGTAAATCTCACGACCAAATATTAGTCGTCTTGTAAATATATATTTTGAAAATCTCTAACGTACCTAATAAGTATACGTAATGCTCTACCATTTTTATTTACGTCATTTTAGCCAAACTACACTCTAAAGTGTCCAAAAACTCATTTTAATATTTTCCATCAGCTTTTAAATATAGCACAAAAGCTGTCAACATTTTAGTGTTTCGTCGCAACTTTTTTAGGCCATAACTTTTGCGTCGTAGTTCCGTTTTTCAAGTTCTATATATTCCCGCGAAGGTATTCAAGTATACTTTAGGTTTTTCAAGGTCTCGGCTAGTCTAGATATCATTTAATCTCAGTTTTCCTAGCTTGAAAAATCGGGACAGAACCATAATTTCAGAAAATATAGTTTTAGTCGTCAATCTTGAAAATAGCATATCTTTTTCGTTATAAGTCCGTTTTAACTCGTTCAAGCGGCTATGTTTTCGTTATTAAGTCTATTTTCTATATTTCTAGCCTAATATGGTCACCAAGGTACTGATTTTTCTGTGAAGGGTCGAATAGGACAGATTCATCCTAAATAATGTCAAACTATATTTCCTAGTGTTTTATTTATTTTCACCACTTACAACAACTCCAAATCTAGTCCTAATTCCTCCATCAACTTCTCAACTAGTATATGGTGATCTAAACATAAACTTAACAATATTCAAGATCCATGTACAAGATCATCCAAATATTTAAAACTTCATATCTACTAACATATATATATATATATATATATATATATATATATATATATATATATATATATATATATATATATAAAGTTTTCATCATTTACTTGTAAAGATCTTTGTTAACAAATTTTCTTGTAATAAAATCTTGTTCAAAACATATTTTCTTGCTAAGAGATCAAAGTGGATGTAAAGATTTTCAACATGTACCAAGTGATAACCAAGTATATATACTAGACAAGCATAAAAATCATGAAAATCATGAAGTATAGGTAGTGTAAGATCACTTACAAAAGAGGTTTGTGATATGAGATTTGTAACAACACTTGTGTAACCCCCAAGATTAGTATCAACCCTTGTTAATCTTGCCCTAAGTATTCTTGTAAGTGACCAACAACTCTTTTCTTTTTCCTTGCTCCTTATGTGTGTCGATTTGTGTATATATGGGTGGAAGGTGATAGTTTTTCTCTTGTAACAAAAATGAATGCAAGTTTATGCATGTATATATATAGCAAATGGATTTCAAAGTGGTCAAATTTCTTTTGGTCTTGGTCTTTGTTGTGCCGAGTTTTAGGGGGAAAAAAAGGGGCAAGAGGTGGCTCTAGCCACCAACAATAAATTCCATGTTTCTTGGATCTTTGTCTCAAGTAGGAAAATGATATAATGAGTAGGGCGGCTCATTGCATAAAATAGGAAGAAAATGTTTTATTTTTGTATAAAAAGTATATATTGAATGTATTGGGTAGTAAAAATATGTATTGGGTATTAGTTTGGTAGTTAACGAAAGTTATACGTAATTAAACGTAAGTTGTAAAGAATTTAACTTGGACATCGGAAAATATTTTTGGGACTTTTGTAATAATTTTGGAAGTATAAAAATACCCTCAAAAATAATTGTTGAGAAAGTCGGGTATGTCGAGTGTTACATTTTTGAATAAAAATTAACGATTGTTGAATTTAAAAACCGTAAGTATTTAGAGAATAGGAATTTGTGTTGTTGTATAAAATTGTGAATTGGAGAAGGAGCAAGGTACCGGAGCGTTGTGGACTAAAATTAGCCTAAGTCCTAGTGTACTTAAAATTTAATTAGAAATTCGCGTCGATTCAAGTAAAAGCTCATGTAAAAATGTTTCAAATCAAACGTCAAGAATTTAAATTCGAGTTTAGAAATTAGTATTGACCTGGGAAATAGCGGGTTGTGACATTCTACCCCCTTAAAAGGGAATCTCGTCCGCGAGATTCAGTCAGCGTTGGTCATTGGAGTGATATTGGTGAAGAGGTGGGGGTATTTCTGACGAATCTGGTCTTCTCGTTCCCAAGTGAACTCGGGACCTCGTTGAGAATCCCAGCGAACCTTGACGATAGGAATTCGACTTCGCTTCAACCGTTCGACCTCACGGTCCATGATTTCTACTGGTTCTACTACCAGGTTTTGGTTTGTCATTGGGTTGGATTCCTTCCAATGGAATCATAAGTGACTAATCTGAAAGTCGTTTCTTGAGATTTAAAATATGTGAAACATGTTTGTGCAATTCTGCTACTTTCTAACAGGGCTCAAGTCTGAGGGTCACTGGCCTACTCTGTCTGAAATATTAAATGATCCAGTGTACATTGAGTTTAACTTCTCGGATTTTTCTGAATGGTATTATGCCTTTCCTAGGCAGAACTTTCAACTTAGTTCGTTCTCCCACCTGAATCTAGATGGTTTGCTGTTCAGGGATACCCAATCCGCATGATGTGTGTCATAAGCCAACCCTAATTCTACCAGTTTCTTGTTGCTTGTAACTGGTTCTTGACTTGTGAGATTTCCTTTGTTGTTCCATAGTCTAGTTCTAGACCAGTGAATTTAACTTTCCGATTTCAGTCTGTAAATTGGTAATTGGTACTTCGACCATAAAGTGCATCAAATGGTGTAATCTCTACGCCCGCGCGATAACTATGTTTGGAAAGGTTTTGATTTATGGTAAATGGTTAGTCCAACCATTTCTAGAGTCAATCACTTATGCTCTGAGCATAACCTTCTTATGTTTGAATCGTTCTCTCGTTCTGACCATCGGTCTGAGGATGATAGGCAATGTTTACCTCTAAATGGAGTTTCGAAGGAAATCTTAAAATGATTGTTAGAAGTCTGAGGTGATTCGATTACCTTTATCAGGAACAATTAAAATGGGTACAATAAATCTTGTGACTAATTCCACAACGTTTTGTCTTTTGAACAGGTGTTATCTGAAGGGGATAGAATATGGGAAAGATATTGGATCCCTTGTGTTTCGTTCCAACGGATGCTAAGACATGTGTCTTTCTTTGTCTATTGGGATTGGTCTCTACTACTGAAGTTTGTACTTAATTTATGGTGTCCTTCCTAATTTCATTCATCAAATATTCCAAGGTTCTTTGTTGTCAAGTTGCAAAAATCCTAAATGCATAAGCGATGTAGTATGGTGATTAGTTTTGGGAATTTGTCTCGAGATTGTGGGTTTTGGTTGAAATCTTTTGCTGAATGAACGAATTGAGAAAAATGGAACAAATGGTTTACTAAATAATATCTTTCTTGATGATTCAAAATTCAATAGTTATGAAATGTGACGCGGTTTTCAAACATGTTGTGAGTAGGACTGTTTACCAAAGTTTGACGTTTAAATATTTCTCGTAGTACAATGGTTCTGCTAAATATTGGCTAAAAAGGATCGTATTTGGTTGAAATAGGCAATTCAAAAATTGTTTTCTACGAGATATGTGATTTGTATAAACACAATTTTGAAATCAACTTCATTTAAAAGTAAAAATACTAACAAGGATAATACAGTAGGATAGATAACGTTCGCATAAATGCATATATGTCTAACATTCGGTTCCTGATATTAGAAGATGCCTATTGGTGGGTATCTGGCAAAACTACAAGTCTAGGTATTCAACCAACTTAAGTACTGAATTGCGTTATTGTTGAAATTGTCATCATGTTTGCAGAATGAGGGTTTCAATTGATACTATGTCAATGAATTTCTATTTTATTTCCACATGAAGCTGGGGAGATACGCTTGGGCCTGATGCCTCTCTTGATGTATAGGTAAGGTTATCTAGAATTTCTTGAGAACACAACGCTTTAGGGGAATCCATATCGATATCCATAATTCAAATCAATTATCCTTGGCGAAGACTCACTGCAGGGAAGTTTGCGTTTAGATGAGGCCAGGTTTAAATGAAACGCTTTACAGTCTCTATGAGGTGCTTGGTTTATTTCTATAGTATTGCTTAGCGTACCTTCACATTGTGCTAGATCCTGTAGCTCAGTCTAGCTAGTACCTTTGAATAATAAACTTTGACAACTAAGTCAGAGATGGAGATTCGGATGGTATCGTGGTATCTTAGGATTGTTGTTCGGTTATGAATTTTCTTAGTCCAAGTTTAATAGTTCCGTAATCCTTTTAGTGTTTTTCTTGTATCGAGGAATCCTCCTAGTACTTGATATGGAAAGTCTCTCCTAAAGAAGTCAATGGAAGGTCCAACTTAATGGCTAAGTGGGTGACAGGTGGGGTAAGTATCCAGGGGGAGTTTGTCAGAAAGAGACGTTTATAAAAGAGTTTACTTGTTTAAAACGCTTTTAAATGAAGATTGTTATTAGCAATACTTTAAAAAGATAACTATTTCCTTCATGGCATAATCCTTCCTGAATTATACATAGGTGATCAGGCTATGTATAGTTGAGGACTAATGATGCGATGCTTGATTTAGTCAAAATAGTATTACTTTTCTCAAAAGTTTTAGATGGTGTTCAACGCATTGTTTTGAAAAATGGTATTCTACTCATTTCCTTTCAAGTAACATGAAAATTGTTTCGCGTAATAATAGTAAATACTTGGTGCAATAATGAAAAATCAATTTATAGGGTGATAACAAAATAGCTTATTTTAGAAATTATGTAAAACAGTTTTCTCACACGGTAGTAAAATAGCTTGGAACAAAATTCGTTAAATGGTTTATTGGATGCATGGGTGAATCTTATGGAATGGTAATAGTCTACTAATCCATCAAAAACGAAATCAGCCTAATCCCTAATAAGACAATGGTATAATGTTGCAAAATAATTGAAAATTGAGCAATTGGAATAGAAAATGGAATAAACGAAGGTAGTGATTATCGCTGAGATAACAAAAGATAGTCATTACATTAGATAAGAAAGTGCTTAATACTACTGGGTTACACCAACGTACTTATGGAAAGTACCAAAAGAAAAGTACAACCCTAGAGGGCTCAAACTATGGTGTATATAATTAAAACATAAACTTCTTCTTCCAATTCTGGTTTCCCAACTCCGGGCATTCACTCCTGAAGTGTCCCACTACCCCACACTCACGACAGATTACTGTGAGTTTTTGATGCTTTGCGAGGGCGGGAGCCTTGCAATCCTTGGCTTCATGTCTGAGCTTTTGGCAGTTTTTACATTGAGAGGGGCAAGATCCTTTGTGATGAAACTGACACTTGTTGCACTCGGGTAATTTACCCACATATCTTTTCTTTTGGCTTGACCAGGCAGCACAGGTCTCCACCACTTGTTGTATCTTAAATGGTTGTTGAGAAGCATTAGCATCCAGATTACCGACATACTTTCTTTTGTTGCTACCATTGCCTCCTAAGATCTTGGTGTGAGCTATGCGTTCCTTTGCTTCGATCGCCATTCTGATAGCTGTAGGCATGGTATCGGGTTCCAATGAGATGACCCACATACGAATTTCAGGAGAAAGTCCTCCGATGTGCCTTTCAAGTTTCTTGCTTTCTAGTTCATCCATTGCAGAGCCTAGTCGAGCTAAATCATAAAAATGAGCAGTATACTTGACAACATCATCTCCTACCATGGTAAGGTTTAGTGTTTCCTGTTCAATTGCTTGTAATTCGCTTTTCACACAAAATTTTAAACTCATCATCCTTTTTAGTTTCTCCCAAGAGTGTGAGTAAGCAGCATCCACTCTCGAACTCTCATCTATATAGTATACTGGTGGTGGTGGAAGGTTAGCAGTCTCGGTAGTAGGTGAATCTGGGGTGGTAAACCTTGCACGCTTCCTAAGCGGCAAGAGTGAGGTAGATATAGAAGTAGTAGCGGTTATGGCTGGTGGTGGTGTAGGTACTGTAGGGATAGCAGGGATCCTAATAGGTCCATTAAGATTTAAATCTGAATACTCTACCAAACGGTATTCTATGTATGGGCTAGATGATAGGAAAACCTTGTTCCTATAACAATTCAATGGTGCTAATGGCGGCGTAAGTGTAACTGATAGTACAATGGTAGCGGAAGATAACAGGGTATCTTAAACGTCGGAATCCGATGAAAGGATAACAGGGTGGGTATCTAAAGACATGTCACTTGTGCACCAGGTCAATATAATCATATATATTTATGAGTATGGGTATAAATAACTCGCACAGTGTGTGCATGAAACAACATGTATAATGGATCTGCACCTATGATGAAATGATGAGATGCTATGATGATGTGGTTATAGTCTAGGGTCCATGATGCATCCTAGTTCGCTATAACCTTAGCTCTGATGCCAATCTGTCACACCCCCAATTTTACCTGACTTGCAGCGGAATGGAATGCCTGAGGGTGTAACGGTCATAGCATCACAACAAGGATATATTGAACGACCTAAAGTGTCGTTTTGAAAATACATCGTTTGATTCATTCAAAATATTCAGAGTTATAGAACATAGGTCCCAAAAGAGTTGGAAAGTTTAAGTAAATAAGTTTAGTACAATCAAACGATAGTTCATAAGTGCATGAAATCCAAAATGAAACGCGTCATCCTTGATACACAAAATGACTCCATGCATGCCATGAGAATATGCCTTAGTTACCTGAGAAATACATTGCGAAAACGGTCAACATAAAGTTGGTGAATAATCATAGGTTTGTAAGATAAATCGTATGTACATAAGCCACAAGTATAAAGTAAACCGACAAAAATGTCAAAAATGTTACATTGACTCTTAAGCTCATGACCCCGAAGCTAGACTTTGTAATGGCCCCACCAGAGTGTTTACCAGACACTCAAATTGTTAAGACATGAAATGCATTCGTCCCGTTGGAGCAACCCAAACACGAATGGAGGCGTCACCCTCAATAGATCTATTCACTCACTCTCGCTTGGCAATATAATTAACGGTCCATGATATATAAGGGGACTTAACTTGGTAGTAAGGCAACTTAAGCAATGTACGGAATTTGTAATACTTGGGCATGTACAAAAATAATTGGTGCAATGTATTCTCCCCCGTGGGATTTGTAATCAAATAAGTAATTGAAAACGGGGCTATGAAAACTCACCTTAGCAAAAGCAATATCCGATAGACAATGTAGTAGTTAGAAATAAGGTCCGGGTACTCTAATCGCGACCTAAATAATGCATATGTCTTAGGTTCGAAAACAAGGTCAAGCATGCAAGTCATACACTATATTATCACTTGTACATGTTGTTGAAATTTTTATCGTAAAAAATGTAGGTAATCAAAGTAATCTCGTATTTAAGTCATCCACTATTTTAGAAAACGTAGTTTGTAAATCTCACGACCAAATATTAGTCGTCTTGTAAATATATATTTTGAAAATCTCTAACGTACCTAATAAGTATACGTAATGCTCTACCATTTTTATTTACGTCATTTTAGCCAAACTACACTCTAAAGTGTCCAAAAACTCATTTTAATATTTTCCATCAGCTTTTAAATATAGCACAAAAGCTGTCAACATTTTAGTGTTTCGTCGCAACTTTTTTAGGCCATAACTTTTGCGTCGTAGTTCCGTTTTTCAAGTTCTATATATTCCCGCGAAGGTATTCAAGTATACTTTAGGTTTTTCAAGGTCTCGGCTAGTCTAGATATCATTTAATCTCAGTTTTCCTAGCTTGAAAAATCGGGACAAAACCATAATTTCAGAAAATATAGTTTTAGTCGTTAATCTTGAAAATAGCATATCTTTTTCGTTATAAGTCCGTTTTAACTCGTTCAAGCGGCTATGTTTTCGTTATTAAGTCTATTTTCTATATTTCTAGCCTAATATGGTCACCAAGGTACTGATTTTTCTGTGAAGGGTCGAATAGGACAGATTCATCCTAAATAATGTCAAACTATATTTCCTAGTGTTTTATTTATTTTCACCACTTACAACAACTCCAAATCTAGTCCTAATTCCTCCATCAACTTCTCAACTAGTATATGGTGATCTAAACATAAACTTAACAATATTCAAGATCCATGTACAAGATCATCCAAATATTTAAAACTTCATATCTACTAACATATATATATATATATATATATATATATATATATATATATATATATATATATATATAAAGTTTTCATCATTTACTTGTAAAGATCTTTGTTAACAAATTTTCTTGTAATAAAATCTTGTTCAAAACATATTTTCTTGCTAAGAGATCAAAGTGGATGTAAAGATTTTCAACATGTACCAAGTGATAACCAAGTATATATACTAGACAAGCATAAAAATCATGAAAATCATGAAGTATAGGTAGTGTAAGATCACTTACAAAAGAGGTTTGTGATATGAGATTTGTAACAACACTTGTGTAACCCCCAAGATTAGTATCAACCCTTGTTAATCTTGCCCTAAGTATTCTTGTAAGTGACCAACAACTCTTTTCTTTTTCCTTGCTCCTTATGTGTGTCGATTTGTGTATATATGGGTGGAAGGTGATAGTTTTTCTCTTGTAACAAAAATGAATGCAAGTTTATGCATGTATATATATAGCAAATGGATTTCAAAGTGGTCAAATTTCTTTTGGTCTTGGTCTTTGTTGTGCCGAGTTTTAGGGGGAAAAAAAGGGGCAAGAGGTGGCTCTAGCCACCAACAATAAATTCCATGTTTCTTGGATCTTTGTCTCAAGTAGGAAAATGATATAATGAGTAGGGCGGCTCATTGCATAAAATAGGAAGAAAATGTTTTATTTTTGTATAAAAAGTATATATTGAATGTATTGGGTAGTAAAAATATGTATTGGGTATTAGTTTGGTAGTTAACGAAAGTTATACGTAATTAAACGTAAGTTGTAAAGAATTTAACTTGGACATCGGAAAATATTTTTGGGACTTTTGTAATAATTTTGGAAGTATAAAAATACCCTCAAAAATAATTGTTGAGAAAGTCGGGTATGTCGAGTGTTACATTTTTGAATAAAAATTAACGATTGTTGAATTTAAAAACCGTAAGTATTTAGAGAATAGGAATTTGTGTTGTTGTATAAAATTGTGAATTGGAGAAGGAGCAAGGTACCGGAGCGTTGTGGACTAAAATTAGCCTAAGTCCTAGTGTACTTAAAATTTAATTAGAAATTCGCGTCGATTCAAGTAAAAGCTCATGTAAAAATGTTTCAAATCAAACGTCAAGAATTTAAATTCGAGTTTAGAAATTAGTATTGACCTGGGAAATAGCGGGTTGTGACATTCTACCCCCTTAAAAGGGAATCTCGTCCGCGAGATTCAGTCAGCGTTGGTCATTGGAGTGATATTGGTGAAGAGGTGGGGGTATTTCTGACGAATCTGGTCTTCTCGTTCCCAAGTGAACTCGGGACCTCGTTGAGAATCCCAGCGAACCTTGACGATAGGAATTCGACTTCGCTTCAACCGTTCGACCTCACGGTCCATGATTTCTACTGGTTCTACTACCAGGTTTTGGTTTGTCATTGGGTTGGATTCCTTCCAATGGAATCATAAGTGACTAATCTGAAAGTCGTTTCTTGAGATTTAAAATATGTGAAACATGTTTGTGCAATTCTGCTACTTTCTAACAGGGCTCAAGTCTGAGGGTCACTGGCCTACTCTGTCTGAAATATTAAATGATCCAGTGTACATTGAGTTTAACTTCTCGGATTTTTCTGAATGGTATTATGCCTTTCCTAGGCAGAACTTTCAACTTAGTTCGTTCTCCCACCTGAATCTAGATGGTTTGCTGTTCAGGGATACCCAATCCGCATGATGTGTGTCATAAGCCAACCCTAATTCTACCAGTTTCTTGTTGCTTGTAACTGGTTCTTGACTTGTGAGATTTCCTTTGTTGTTCCATAGTCTAGTTCTAGACCAGTGAATTTAACTTTCCGATTTCAGTCTGTAAATTGGTAATTGGTACTTCGACCATAAAGTGCATCAAATGGTGTAATCTCTACGCCCGCGCGATAACTATGTTTGGAAAGGTTTTGATTTATGGTAAATGGTTAGTCCAACCATTTCTAGAGTCAATCACTTATGCTCTGAGCATAACCTTCTTATGTTTGAATCGTTCTCTCGTTCTGACCATCGGTCTGAGGATGATAGGCAATGTTTACCTCTAAATGGAGTTTCGAAGGAAATCTTAAAATGATTGTTAGAAGTCTGAGGTGATTCGATTACCTTTATCAGGAACAATTAAAATGGGTACAATAAATCTTGTGACTAATTCCACAACGTTTTGTCTTTTGAACAGGTGTTATCTGAAGGGGATAGAATATGGGAAAGATATTGGATCCCTTGTGTTTCGTTCCAACGGATGCTAAGACATGTGTCTTTCTTTGTCTATTGGGATTGGTCTCTACTACTGAAGTTTGTACTTAATTTATGGTGTCCTTCCTAATTTCATTCATCAAATATTCCAAGGTTCTTTGTTGTCAAGTTGCAAAAATCCTAAATGCATAAGCGATGTAGTATGGTGATTAGTTTTGGGAATTTGTCTCGAGATTGTGGGTTTTGGTTGAAATCTTTTGCTGAATGAACGAATTGAGAAAAATGGAACAAATGGTTTACTAAATAATATCTTTCTTGATGATTCAAAATTCAATAGTTATGAAATGTGACGCGGTTTTCAAACATGTTGTGAGTAGGACTGTTTACCAAAGTTTGACGTTTAAATATTTCTCGTAGTACAATGGTTCTGCTAAATATTGGCTAAAAAGGATCGTATTTGGTTGAAATAGGCAATTCAAAAATTGTTTTCTACGAGATATGTGATTTGTATAAACACAATTTTGAAATCAACTTCATTTAAAAGTAAAAATACTAACAAGGATAATACAGTAGGATAGATAACGTTCGCATAAATGCATATATGTCTAACATTCGGTTCCTGATATTAGAAGATGCCTATTGGTGGGTATCTGGCAAAACTACAAGTCTAGGTATTCAACCAACTTAAGTACTGAATTGCGTTATTGTTGAAATTGTCATCATGTTTGCAGAATGAGGGTTTCAATTGATACTATGTCAATGAATTTCTATTTTATTTCCACATGAAGCTGGGGAGATACGCTTGGGCCTGATGCCTCTCTTGATGTATAGGTAAGGTTATCTAGAATTTCTTGAGAACACAACGCTTTAGGGGAATCCATATCGATATCCATAATTCAAATCAATTATCCTTGGCGAAGACTCACTGCAGGGAAGTTTGCGTTTAGATGAGGCCAGGTTTAAATGAAACGCTTTACAGTCTCTATGAGGTGCTTGGTTTATTTCTATAGTATTGCTTAGCGTACCTTCACATTGTGCTAGATCCTGTAGCTCAGTCTAGCTAGTACCTTTGAATAATAAACTTTGACAACTAAGTCAGAGATGGAGATTCGGATGGTATCGTGGTATCTTAGGATTGTTGTTCGGTTATGAATTTTCTTAGTCCAAGTTTAATAGTTCCGTAATCCTTTTAGTGTTTTTCTTGTATCGAGGAATCCTCCTAGTACTTGATATGGAAAGTCTCTCCTAAAGAAGTCAATGGAAGGTCCAACTTAATGGCTAAGTGGGTGACAGGTGGGGTAAGTATCCAGGGGGAGTTTGTCAGAAAGAGACGTTTATAAAAGAGTTTACTTGTTTAAAACGCTTTTAAATGAAGATTGTTATTAGCAATACTTTAAAAAGATAACTATTTCCTTCATGGCATAATCCTTCCTGAATTATACATAGGTGATCAGGCTATGTATAGTTGAGGACTAATGATGCGATGCTTGATTTAGTCAAAATAGTATTACTTTTCTCAAAAGTTTTAGATGGTGTTCAACGCATTGTTTTGAAAAATGGTATTCTAGTCATTTCCTTTCAAGTAACATGAAAATTGTTTCGCGTAATAATAGTAAATACTTGGTGCAATAATGAAAAATCAATTTATAGGGTGATAACAAAATAGCTTATTTTAGAAATTATGTAAAACAATTTTCTCACACGGTAGTAAAATAGCTTGGAACAAAATTCGTTAAATGGTTTATTGGATGCATGGGTGAATCTTATGGAATGGTAATAGTCTACTAATCCATCAAAAACGAAATCAGCCTAATCCCTAATAAGACAATGGTATAATGTTGCAAAATAATTGAAAATTGAGCAATTGGAATAGAAAATGGAATAAACGAAGGTAGTGATTATCGCTGAGATAACAAAAGATAGTCATTACATTAGATAAGAAAGTGCTTAATACTACTGGGTTACACCAACGTACTTATGGAAAGTACCAAAAGAAAAGTACAACCCTAGAGGGCTCAAACTATGGTGTATATAATTAAAACATAAACTTCTTCTTCCAATTCTGGTTTCCCAACTCCGGGCATTCACTCCTGAAGTGTCCCACTACCCCACACTCACGACAGATTACTGTGAGTTTTTGATGCTTTGCGAGGGCGGGAGCCTTGCAATCCTTGGCTTCATGTCTGAGCTTTTGGCAGTTTTTACATTGAGAGGGGCAAGATCCTTTGTGATGAAACTGACACTTGTTGCACTCGGGTAATTTACCCACATATCTTTTCTTTTGGCTTGACCAGGCAGCACAGGTCTCCACCACTTGTTGTATCTTAAATGGTTGTTGAGAAGCATTAGCATCCAGATTACCGACATACTTTCTTTTGTTGCTACCATTGCCTCCTAAGATCTTGGTGTGAGCTATGCGTTCCTTTGCTTCGATCGCCATTCTGATAGCTGTAGGCATGGTATCGGGTTCCAATGAGATGACCCACATACGAATTTCAGGAGAAAGTCCTCCGATGTGCCTTTCAAGTTTCTTGCTTTCTAGTTCATCCATTGCAGAGCCTAGTCGAGCTAAATCATAAAAATGAGCAGTATACTTGACAACATCATCTCCTACCATGGTAAGGTTTAGTGTTTCCTGTTCAATTGCTTGTAATTCGCTTTTCACACAAAATTTTAAACTCATCATCCTTTTTAGTTTCTCCCAAGAGTGTGAGTAAGCAGCATCCACTCTCGAACTCTCATCTATATAGTATACTGGTGGTGGTGGAAGGTTAGCAGTCTCGGTAGTAGGTGAATCTGGGGTGGTAAACCTTGCACGCTTCCTAAGCGGCAAGAGTGAGGTAGATATAGAAGTAGTAGCGGTTATGGCTGGTGGTGGTGTAGGTACTGTAGGGATAGCAGGGATCCTAATAGGTCCATTAAGATTTAAATCTGAATACTCTACCAAACGGTATTCTATGTATGGGCTAGATGATAGGAAAACCTTGTTCCTATAACAATTCAATGGTGCTAATGGCGGCGTAAGTGTAACTGATAGTACAATGGTAGCGGAAGATAACAGGGTATCTTAAACGTCGGAATCCGATGAAAGGATAACAGGGTGGGTATCTAAAGACATGTCACTTGTGCACCAGGTCAATATAATCATATATATTTATGAGTATGGGTATAAATAACTCGCACAGTGTGTGCATGAAACAACATGTATAATGGATCTGCACCTATGATGAAATGATGAGATGCTATGATGATGTGGTTATAGTCTAGGGTCCATGATGCATCCTAGTTCGCTATAACCTTAGCTCTGATGCCAATCTGTCACACCCCCAATTTTACCTGACTTGCAGCGGAATGGAATGCCTGAGGGTGTAACGGTCATAGCATCACAACAAGGATATATTGAACGACCTAAAGTGTCGTTTTGAAAATACATCGTTTGATTCATTCAAAATATTCAGAGTTATAAAACATAGGTCCCAAAAGAGTTGGAAAGTTTAAGTAAATAAGTTTAGTACAATCAAACGATAGTTCATAAGTGCATGAAATCCAAAATGAAACGCGTCATCCTTGATACACAAAATGACTCCATGCATGCCATGAGAATATGCCTTAGTTACCTGAGAAATACATTGCGAAAACGGTCAACATAAAGTTGGTGAATAATCATAGGTTTGTAAGATAAATCGTATGTACATAAGCCACAAGTATAAAGTAAACCGACAAAAATGTCAAAAATGTTACATTGACTCTTAAGCTCATGACCCCGAAGCTAGACTTTGTAATGGCCCCACCAGAGTGTTTACCAGACACTCAAATTGTTAAGACATGAAATGCATTCGTCCCGTTGGAGCAACCCAAACACGAATGGAGGCGTCACCCTCAATAGATCTATTCACTCACTCTCGCTTGGCAATATAATTAACGGTCCATGATATATAAGGGGACTTAACTTGGTAGTAAGGCAACTTAAGCAATGTACGGAATTTGTAATACTTGGGCATGTACAAAAATAATTGGTGCAATGTATTCTCCCCCGTGGGATTTGTAATCAAATAAGTAATTGAAAACGGGGCTATGAAAACTCACCTTAGCAAAAGCAATATCCGATAGACAATGTAGTAGTTAGAAATAAGGTCCGGGTACTCTAATCGCGACCTAAATAATGCATATGTCTTAGGTTCGAAAACAAGGTCAAGCATGCAAGTCATACACTATATTATCACTTGTACATGTTGTTGAAATTTTTATCGTAAAAAATGTAGGTAATCAAAGTAATCTCGTATTTAAGTCATCCACTATTTTAGAAAACGTAGTTTGTAAATCTCACGACCAAATATTAGTCGTCTTGTAAATATATATTTTGAAAATCTCTAACGTACCTAATAAGTATACGTAATGCTCTACCATTTTTATTTACGTCATTTTAGCCAAACTACACTCTAAAGTGTCCAAAAACTCATTTTAATATTTTCCATCAGCTTTTAAATATAGCACAAAAGCTGTCAACATTTTAGTGTTTCGTCGCAACTTTTTTAGGCCATAACTTTTGCGTCGTAGTTCCGTTTTTCAAGTTCTATATATTCCCGCGAAGGTATTCAAGTATACTTTAGGTTTTTCAAGGTCTCGGCTAGTCTAGATATCATTTAATCTCAGTTTTCCTAGCTTGAAAAATCGGGACAAAACCATAATTTCAGAAAATATAGTTTTAGTCGTTAATCTTGAAAATAGCATATCTTTTTCGTTATAAGTCCGTTTTAACTCGTTCAAGCGGCTATGTTTTCGTTATTAAGTCTATTTTCTATATTTCTAGCCTAATATGGTCACCAAGGTACTGATTTTTCTGTGAAGGGTCGAATAGGACAGATTCATCCTAAATAATGTCAAACTATATTTCCTAGTGTTTTATTTATTTTCACCACTTACAACAACTCCAAATCTAGTCCTAATTCCTCCATCAACTTCTCAACTAGTATATGGTGATCTAAACATAAACTTAACAATATTCAAGATCCATGTACAAGATCATCCAAATATTTAAAACTTCATATCTACTAACATATATATATATATATATATATATATATATATATATATATATAAAGTTTTCATCATTTACTTGTAAAGATCTTTGTTAACAAATTTTCTTGTAATAAAATCTTGTTCAAAACATATTTTCTTGCTAAGAGATCAAAGTGGATGTAAAGATTTTCAACATGTACCAAGTGATAACCAAGTATATATACTAGACAAGCATAAAAATCATGAAAATCATGAAGTATAGGTAGTGTAAGATCACTTACAAAAGAGGTTTGTGATATGAGATTTGTAACAACACTTGTGTAACCCCCAAGATTAGTATCAACCCTTGTTAATCTTGCCCTAAGTATTCTTGTAAGTGACCAACAACTCTTTTCTTTTTCCTTGCTCCTTATGTGTGTCGATTTGTGTATATATGGGTGGAAGGTGATAGTTTTTCTCTTGTAACAAAAATGAATGCAAGTTTATGCATGTATATATATAGCAAATGGATTTCAAAGTGGTCAAATTTCTTTTGGTCTTGGTCTTTGTTGTGCCGAGTTTTAGGGGGAAAAAAAGGGGCAAGAGGTGGCTCTAGCCACCAACAATAAATTCCATGTTTCTTGGATCTTTGTCTCAAGTAGGAAAATGATATAATGAGTAGGGCGGCTCATTGCATAAAATAGGAAGAAAATGTTTTATTTTTGTATAAAAAGTATATATTGAATGTATTGGGTAGTAAAAATATGTATTGGGTATTAGTTTGGTAGTTAACGAAAGTTATACGTAATTAAACGTAAGTTGTAAAGAATTTAACTTGGACATCGGAAAATATTTTTGGGACTTTTGTAATAATTTTGGAAGTATAAAAATACCCTCAAAAATAATTGTTGAGAAAGTCGGGTATGTCGAGTGTTACATTTTTGAATAAAAATTAACGATTGTTGAATTTAAAAACCGTAAGTATTTAGAGAATAGGAATTTGTGTTGTTGTATAAAATTGTGAATTGGAGAAGGAGCAAGGTACCGGAGCGTTGTGGACTAAAATTAGCCTAAGTCCTAGTGTACTTAAAATTTAATTAGAAATTCGCGTCGATTCAAGTAAAAGCTCATGTAAAAATGTTTCAAATCAAACGTCAAGAATTTAAATTCGAGTTTAGAAATTAGTATTGACCTGGGAAATAGCGGGTTGTGACATTCTACCCCCTTAAAAGGGAATCTCGTCCGCGAGATTCAGTCAGCGTTGGTCATTGGAGTGATATTGGTGAAGAGGTGGGGGTATTTCTGACGAATCTGGTCTTCTCGTTCCCAAGTGAACTCGGGACCTCGTTGAGAATCCCAGCGAACCTTGACGATAGGAATTCGACTTCGCTTCAACCGTTCGACCTCACGGTCCATGATTTCTACTGGTTCTACTACCAGGTTTTGGTTTGTCATTGGGTTGGATTCCTTCCAATGGAATCATAAGTGACTAATCTGAAAGTCGTTTCTTGAGATTTAAAATATGTGAAACATGTTTGTGCAATTCTGCTACTTTCTAACAGGGCTCAAGTCTGAGGGTCACTGGCCTACTCTGTCTGAAATATTAAATGATCCAGTGTACATTGAGTTTAACTTCTCGGATTTTTCTGAATGGTATTATGCCTTTCCTAGGCAGAACTTTCAACTTAGTTCGTTCTCCCACCTGAATCTAGATGGTTTGCTGTTCAGGGATACCCAATCCGCATGATGTGTGTCATAAGCCAACCCTAATTCTACCAGTTTCTTGTTGCTTGTAACTGGTTCTTGACTTGTGAGATTTCCTTTGTTGTTCCATAGTCTAGTTCTAGACCAGTGAATTTAACTTTCCGATTTCAGTCTGTAAATTGGTAATTGGTACTTCGACCATAAAGTGCATCAAATGGTGTAATCTCTACGCCCGCGCGATAACTATGTTTGGAAAGGTTTTGATTTATGGTAAATGGTTAGTCCAACCATTTCTAGAGTCAATCACTTATGCTCTGAGCATAACCTTCTTATGTTTGAATCGTTCTCTCGTTCTGACCATCGGTCTGAGGATGATAGGCAATGTTTACCTCTAAATGGAGTTTCGAAGGAAATCTTAAAATGATTGTTAGAAGTCTGAGGTGATTCGATTACCTTTATCAGGAACAATTAAAATGGGTACAATAAATCTTGTGACTAATTCCACAACGTTTTGTCTTTTGAACAGGTGTTATCTGAAGGGGATAGAATATGGGAAAGATATTGGATCCCTTGTGTTTCGTTCCAACGGATGCTAAGACATGTGTCTTTCTTTGTCTATTGGGATTGGTCTCTACTACTGAAGTTTGTACTTAATTTATGGTGTCCTTCCTAATTTCATTCATCAAATATTCCAAGGTTCTTTGTTGTCAAGTTGCAAAAATCCTAAATGCATAAGCGATGTAGTATGGTGATTAGTTTTGGGAATTTGTCTCGAGATTGTGGGTTTTGGTTGAAATCTTTTGCTGAATGAACGAATTGAGAAAAATGGAACAAATGGTTTACTAAATAATATCTTTCTTGATGATTCAAAATTCAATAGTTATGAAATGTGACGCGGTTTTCAAACATGTTGTGAGTAGGACTGTTTACCAAAGTTTGACGTTTAAATATTTCTCGTAGTACAATGGTTCTGCTAAATATTGGCTAAAAAGGATCGTATTTGGTTGAAATAGGCAATTCAAAAATTGTTTTCTACGAGATATGTGATTTGTATAAACACAATTTTGAAATCAACTTCATTTAAAAGTAAAAATACTAACAAGGATAATACAGTAGGATAGATAACGTTCGCATAAATGCATATATGTCTAACATTCGGTTCCTGATATTAGAAGATGCCTATTGGTGGGTATCTGGCAAAACTACAAGTCTAGGTATTCAACCAACTTAAGTACTGAATTGCGTTATTGTTGAAATTGTCATCATGTTTGCAGAATGAGGGTTTCAATTGATACTATGTCAATGAATTTCTATTTTATTTCCACATGAAGCTGGGGAGATACGCTTGGGCCTGATGCCTCTCTTGATGTATAGGTAAGGTTATCTAGAATTTCTTGAGAACACAACGCTTTAGGGGAATCCATATCGATATCCATAATTCAAATCAATTATCCTTGGCGAAGACTCACTGCAGGGAAGTTTGCGTTTAGATGAGGCCAGGTTTAAATGAAACGCTTTACAGTCTCTATGAGGTGCTTGGTTTATTTCTATAGTATTGCTTAGCGTACCTTCACATTGTGCTAGATCCTGTAGCTCAGTCTAGCTAGTACCTTTGAATAATAAACTTTGACAACTAAGTCAGAGATGGAGATTCGGATGGTATCGTGGTATCTTAGGATTGTTGTTCGGTTATGAATTTTCTTAGTCCAAGTTTAATAGTTCCGTAATCCTTTTAGTGTTTTTCTTGTATCGAGGAATCCTCCTAGTACTTGATATGGAAAGTCTCTCCTAAAGAAGTCAATGGAAGGTCCAACTTAATGGCTAAGTGGGTGACAGGTGGGGTAAGTATCCAGGGGGAGTTTGTCAGAAAGAGACGTTTATAAAAGAGTTTACTTGTTTAAAACGCTTTTAAATGAAGATTGTTATTAGCAATACTTTAAAAAGATAACTATTTCCTTCATGGCATAATCCTTCCTGAATTATACATAGGTGATCAGGCTATGTATAGTTGAGGACTAATGATGCGATGCTTGATTTAGTCAAAATAGTATTACTTTTCTCAAAAGTTTTAGATGGTGTTCAACGCATTGTTTTGAAAAATGGTATTCTAGTCATTTCCTTTCAAGTAACATGAAAATTGTTTCGCGTAATAATAGTAAATACTTGGTGCAATAATGAAAAATCAATTTATAGGGTGATAACAAAATAGCTTATTTTAGAAATTATGTAAAACAATTTTCTCACACGGTAGTAAAATAGCTTGGAACAAAATTCGTTAAATGGTTTATTGGATGCATGGGTGAATCTTATGGAATGGTAATAGTCTACTAATCCATCAAAAACGAAATCAGCCTAATCCCTAATAAGACAATGGTATAATGTTGCAAAATAATTGAAAATTGAGCAATTGGAATAGAAAATGGAATAAACGAAGGTAGTGATTATCGCTGAGATAACAAAAGATAGTCATTACATTAGATAAGAAAGTGCTTAATACTACTGGGTTACAC
This sequence comes from Artemisia argyi, assembly GCA_030686995.1. Lineage (NCBI taxonomy): Eukaryota > Viridiplantae > Streptophyta > Magnoliopsida > Asterales > Asteraceae > Artemisia > Artemisia argyi. The sequence continues at coordinate 35,930,566 of CM060679.1, read as the reverse complement.
CAACGTACTTATGGAAAGTACCAAAAGAAAAGTACAACCCTAGAGGGCTCAAACTATGGTGTATATAATTAAAACATAAACTTCTTCTTCCAATTCTGGTTTCCCAACTCCGGGCATTCACTCCTGAAGTGTCCCACTACCCCACACTCACGACAGATTACTGTGAGTTTTTGATGCTTTGCGAGGGCGGGAGCCTTGCAATCCTTGGCTTCATGTCTGAGCTTTTGGCAGTTTTTACATTGAGAGGGGCAAGATCCTTTGTGATGAAACTGACACTTGTTGCACTCGGGTAATTTACCCACATATCTTTTCTTTTGGCTTGACCAGGCAGCACAGGTCTCCACCACTTGTTGTATCTTAAATGGTTGTTGAGAAGCATTAGCATCCAGATTACCGACATACTTTCTTTTGTTGCTACCATTGCCTCCTAAGATCTTGGTGTGAGCTATGCGTTCCTTTGCTTCGATCGCCATTCTGATAGCTGTAGGCATGGTATCGGGTTCCAATGAGATGACCCACATACGAATTTCAGGAGAAAGTCCTCCGATGTGCCTTTCAAGTTTCTTGCTTTCTAGTTCATCCATTGCAGAGCCTAGTCGAGCTAAATCATAAAAATGAGCAGTATACTTGACAACATCATCTCCTACCATGGTAAGGTTTAGTGTTTCCTGTTCAATTGCTTGTAATTCGCTTTTCACACAAAATTTTAAACTCATCATCCTTTTTAGTTTCTCCCAAGAGTGTGAGTAAGCAGCATCCACTCTCGAACTCTCATCTATATAGTATACTGGTGGTGGTGGAAGGTTAGCAGTCTCGGTAGTAGGTGAATCTGGGGTGGTAAACCTTGCACGCTTCCTAAGCGGCAAGAGTGAGGTAGATATAGAAGTAGTAGCGGTTATGGCTGGTGGTGGTGTAGGTACTGTAGGGATAGCAGGGATCCTAATAGGTCCATTAAGATTTAAATCTGAATACTCTACCAAACGGTATTCTATGTATGGGCTAGATGATAGGAAAACCTTGTTCCTATAACAATTCAATGGTGCTAATGGCGGCGTAAGTGTAACTGATAGTACAATGGTAGCGGAAGATAACAGGGTATCTTAAACGTCGGAATCCGATGAAAGGATAACAGGGTGGGTATCTAAAGACATGTCACTTGTGCACCAGGTCAATATAATCATATATATTTATGAGTATGGGTATAAATAACTCGCACAGTGTGTGCATGAAACAACATGTATAATGGATCTGCACCTATGATGAAATGATGAGATGCTATGATGATGTGGTTATAGTCTAGGGTCCATGATGCATCCTAGTTCGCTATAACCTTAGCTCTGATGCCAATCTGTCACACCCCCAATTTTACCTGACTTGCAGCGGAATGGAATGCCTGAGGGTGTAACGGTCATAGCATCACAACAAGGATATATTGAACGACCTAAAGTGTCGTTTTGAAAATACATCGTTTGATTCATTCAAAATATTCAGAGTTATAAAACATAGGTCCCAAAAGAGTTGGAAAGTTTAAGTAAATAAGTTTAGTACAATCAAACGATAGTTCATAAGTGCATGAAATCCAAAATGAAACGCGTCATCCTTGATACACAAAATGACTCCATGCATGCCATGAGAATATGCCTTAGTTACCTGAGAAATACATTGCGAAAACGGTCAACATAAAGTTGGTGAATAATCATAGGTTTGTAAGATAAATCGTATGTACATAAGCCACAAGTATAAAGTAAACCGACAAAAATGTCAAAAATGTTACATTGACTCTTAAGCTCATGACCCCGAAGCTAGACTTTGTAATGGCCCCACCAGAGTGTTTACCAGACACTCAAATTGTTAAGACATGAAATGCATTCGTCCCGTTGGAGCAACCCAAACACGAATGGAGGCGTCACCCTCAATAGATCTATTCACTCACTCTCGCTTGGCAATATAATTAACGGTCCATGATATATAAGGGGACTTAACTTGGTAGTAAGGCAACTTAAGCAATGTACGGAATTTGTAATACTTGGGCATGTACAAAAATAATTGGTGCAATGTATTCTCCCCCGTGGGATTTGTAATCAAATAAGTAATTGAAAACGGGGCTATGAAAACTCACCTTAGCAAAAGCAATATCCGATAGACAATGTAGTAGTTAGAAATAAGGTCCGGGTACTCTAATCGCGACCTAAATAATGCATATGTCTTAGGTTCGAAAACAAGGTCAAGCATGCAAGTCATACACTATATTATCACTTGTACATGTTGTTGAAATTTTTATCGTCAAAAATGTAGGTAATCAAAGTAATCTCGTATTTAAGTCATCCACTATTTTAGAAAACGTAGTTTGTAAATCTCACGACCAAATATTAGTCGTCTTGTAAATATATATTTTGAAAATCTCTAACGTACCTAATAAGTATACGTAATGCTCTACCATTTTTATTTACGTCATTTTAGCCAAACTACACTCTAAAGTGTCCAAAAACTCATTTTAATATTTTCCATCAGCTTTTAAATATAGCACAAAAGCTGTCAACATTTTAGTGTTTCGTCGCAACTTTTTTAGGCCATAACTTTTGCGTCGTAGTTCCGTTTTTCAAGTTCTATATATTCCCGCGAAGGTATTCAAGTATACTTTAGGTTTTTCAAGGTCTCGGCTAGTCTAGATATCATTTAATCTCAGTTTTCCTAGCTTGAAAAATCGGGACAAAACCATAATTTCAGAAAATATAGTTTTAGTCGTCAATCTTGAAAATAGCATATCTTTTTCGTTATAAGTCCGTTTTAACTCGTTCAAGCGGCTATGTTTTCGTTATTAAGTCTATTTTCTATATTTCTAGCCTAATATGGTCACCAAGGTACTGATTTTTCTGTGAAGGGTCGAATAGGACAGATTCATCCTAAATAATGTCAAACTATATTTCCTAGTGTTTTATTTATTTTCACCACTTACAACAACTCCAAATCTAGTCCTAATTCCTCCATCAACTTCTCAACTAGTATATGGTGATCTAAACATAAACTTAACAATATTCAAGATCCATGTACAAGATCATCCAAATATTTAAAACTTCATATCTACTAACATATATATATATATATATATATATATATATATATATATATATATATATATATATATATATATAAAGTTTTCATCATTTACTTGTAAAGATCTTTGTTAACAAATTTTCTTGTAATAAAATCTTGTTCAAAACATATTTTCTTGCTAAGAGATCAAAGTGGATGTAAAGATTTTCAACATGTACCAAGTGATAACCAAGTATATATACTAGACAAGCATAAAAATCATGAAAATCATGAAGTATAGGTAGTGTAAGATCACTTACAAAAGAGGTTTGTGATATGAGATTTGTAACAACACTTGTGTAACCCCCAAGATTAGTATCAACCCTTGTTAATCTTGCCCTAAGTATTCTTGTAAGTGACCAACAACTCTTTTCTTTTTCCTTGCTCCTTATGTGTGTCGATTTGTGTATATATGGGTGGAAGGTGATAGTTTTTCTCTTGTAACAAAAATGAATGCAAGTTTATGCATGTATATATATAGCAAATGGATTTCAAAGTGGTCAAATTTCTTTTGGTCTTGGTCTTTGTTGTGCCGAGTTTTAGGGGGAAAAAAAGGGGCAAGAGGTGGCTCTAGCCACCAACAATAAATTCCATGTTTCTTGGATCTTTGTCTCAAGTAGGAAAATGATATAATGAGTAGGGCGGCTCATTGCATAAAATAGGAAGAAAATGTTTTATTTTTGTATAAAAAGTATATATTGAATGTATTGGGTAGTAAAAATATGTATTGGGTATTAGTTTGGTAGTTAACGAAAGTTATACGTAATTAAACGTAAGTTGTAAAGAATTTAACTTGGACATCGGAAAATATTTTTGGGACTTTTGTAATAATTTTGGAAGTATAAAAATACCCTCAAAAATAATTGTTGAGAAAGTCGGGTATGTCGAGTGTTACATTTTTGAATAAAAATTAACGATTGTTGAATTTAAAAACCGTAAGTATTTAGAGAATAGGAATTTGTGTTGTTGTATAAAATTGTGAATTGGAGAAGGAGCAAGGTACCGGAGCGTTGTGGACTAAAATTAGCCTAAGTCCTAGTGTACTTAAAATTTAATTAGAAATTCGCGTCGATTCAAGTAAAAGCTCATGTAAAAATGTTTCAAATCAAACGTCAAGTATTTAAATTCGAGTTTAGAAATTAGTATTGACCTGGGAAATAGCGGGTTGTGACATCTGAGCAAATCCCAATCAATCCTAACCCTTGAATCCTTCTGAATTGATCCTGGCCTTCCACGTAATTTTGGCGGGAAAAAATGGGGAGAGTGAAATATAAAAGTATTCCAACAGAGGGGGTGGCATTAATTGTGGCTTGTTTGTTAGGTGAAGGTGGGTTAGGCGGTGGAGAAATGACAGGCAAGTGGAGAGGGGGGGATGAATACCACTGGTGGTTTTGTGAGTGGTATTGGGTGAGAGGGAAGGGAAAGGGTGGTTTGGTTGACCGGTTTGACCACAGGGTCAATGTTTGACCCTGCGTTATATTAAAAGGGTTTGGGATTTTGAGGGAGTTAGGCCAGAATAAGGAGTGGGCTGGGTAGGGTGATTGGAGTGGACTTGGTGTTTGGGATTTAATATTGTTAAGGGTCCGGTTTGGTTTAAATTATCACAAGGACCATTTTTGTAATTTCTGCATTCTTGGGGGTTGGACATGGCATTTTTCCAAAGTATTTCATAAGGGTATTTTTTGCCAGATGATGAATAGTACATGGACCTTAGATGATTATTCCACTTTTGACTTTTCTAGGGACTAAAATTGCCAAACTTTCAAACTTCAGGGACCAAATCTGTAATTTCACCAAACTTTGCAAACAAGGACCAATCCTGCCATAAGTGAGAAGTACAAGGACAAAATTTGTTTTTCTCAAAGTTTTAATATCTCAGGGACCATTTTTGACAATTTTCAAAGTTCAGGGACTAAACTTGTAATTTTGTGAAACTTTGCACCAAAGGACTAATTATGTAACTTTTTGATTTGAAAGGACCTTTGGTGACATTTTCATGTTTTTAGTATAACCAGGGACTAGTTTTGACAACTTTTTGAAAGATGAGGGACTGAAACTGCCAATTATGCAAACTTTGTTTATTTTTCATCTGTTTTTGATTATTTTGCATCTGAAACATATAAAACACATTCCTGGGATATTTTCATTATTTTGATGCAATTTTGAGTGTTTTTAGATGTTTTGGCAGGTCAGAATAGGTAAAAATGATGAGTGTTTGAGCACTCATCACACAACATCGAGTCTGTTGTATCAAGTAATATATCCTCTGTTGATGACGATATGTGTGAATTGGATGAGTACACTGCTGTTGCACCTGATGACACTCTAATCGCTGGAATTAATATTCTTAAAGATCAAGTTAGGCATTATGAACAACGTGCAAAATTTGAGCTAACAGAACGTGAACTAAAAATGGAATGGCAAATGCATGCTTACATTACTGAACAAAACATAAAGGAAATGGCCTTTAAACAAGAGATTAAATCGTTTCAAAATCAACTTGATAGTGCTTTTAAGGAAAAACAGGAAATTCAGGATAGTTTAAATCTCCTAAAAAGTGAATTTCAAGAAAAGGAAAATAAACTGTTAAACGAATTTTCCAACCTTAAGCAGTTGAAAACAAACTTGAAAACAAGTTGTATGTTCAAGGCCAAACCTGTCAAACAGCTCAAATGATGGAAAAGCACATTAAACTACGGGATAAGCATAGTGATAAGGATTTAGGGCTCCCTAAAACAAACTTCCTTAAGAGCGTTAGAGCCTCTCAACCTACCCTTTATGATGCTAAGGTTATGCTTACACCAATCATGAACCCCCAAATAGTTGGTCTGATAAAGAATTGGATGAACTTGATTCTGCCGATAGAGAGAGATTTGATAAAAAAAATGAAGGATCCAAAGTGCATTAAACACTGAGTCATTGTTAAGACCCATGATTATTATGAACAAAACCGAGTGACTGTTTTTGCACCTCAAACTAAGTTAACACCAGAACAGGTATTTTGGCCTTTAGACGTTGAGAAAATGAAAGTTAAGGAAATTAAGGCCAAGACATCCCAAAAGTTAGTTGCCCCAACGGTGTATCCACCACAATACACCAATGCACTTAGTTCAGTTGTCACTTCCCACGCAATGCAAAACTCTTATTAGCATATATGTCCTTTGTCAAATATTCACTGATTTTGATAAAACATGCAAAAAGAGAATCACACCAACGGGAATCACTGAGGGTGAACGGGGATTTGAGCTAACCAAAGAGTGTTACTTAACTAAAGTCATCCCATTTTTTAAACTAATCAAAGAACACTTTGAGGGTTTACGACAATCCCTTGATGTTGAGCTAAAGGAAATTAAAGAAGTGTTTAAAAATGTGGAAAACAAGTGTAAACAAAAAGCAATAGATCTTCAGCATAGTGAAATTTCCAAGAAAAATATTATCATCATGAATGACAACTTGATTGCTAAATGTATTACACAAGATGTCTTCTATACTGCTACAGATTCTTCACTTAATGCTTTTCAGTTTCATGAAATGTCTATTGCTTTAAATAACCTTCACAATCGTGTTGTTGAGCTTGAGGGGGAGAATTTGAAATTGCTTGAAAATTTTCAAAATGATGATCATGACAACATGGTCAAGCATCTTTCTAAACTAGAAGTTGATAATCTTAACTTACAATTAAAATATCAACATTTAGAAGAAAAAATGAAAATATCAAAGGCCAAGACATCTTCTGATGTTCCGGAATTTGATGCATATTTTGAATTAGCAAAAAGGGATGAAAAAAATTCAAGCTCACACGAACACGATCCGGTTATTGAGGGCTCAAATTGCCCAATTGAAGTCTCCCATAAATGCTATGATCGACACCCATAAACCAATGTATGCAGATTCTCATAACTTTCAAATTCAAAAGACAATCAGCTTACTTAGACATGAAAATGATTATTTTCAAGCTGAGAATTCTAAAGTTAAACAACATTACAAAGAGTTATGTGACTCTATTAAAATCACTCGTGATAAAACCAATGAAAAGATAACTTCTTTGCTTAATGAAATTGAGAATCTAAAGACAAAGGTGAAAGGGAAAATGCCGATTATTCAAAGTGACAATATCAATTCTGTGGTTTGTAAATGTAAAAAATATGCATGTGAGGCTGTTTTTATTCCTCTTCCCCTTAAGAACAATGAGCTAGTCCATAGTGATTACCTTAGACATCTTAAGAACTGCCTTGACATGACCCGCGAAACCATTGAAGAAGATAGAATGGTGAGACCATCTGACAACTCCCTATCGGATATTTGCTTTCTTACCAAACAGTCACAAGAGTTGTTAGAATATGCCGTAGGTACATGTCCCAAGATTCCCAACACACGTGATAGAAATGGCACATCTACATCTAGGAATTTGAAGAAGCATGTTACATTTGATATACCTTTGGCTAGTTCTGATCATAGCACATCATCACCTAGAAACCAAACAACTGTGCAACAATCTAATGTTCCCATCGTCAATTCTACAGGAGTAATCAATATCACTAAAGCTAGCGGGTCAAACCCTAAAGGCAATACAAGGAATGATAGGACTTCGCCTGCTAAGAGAGATCAAGGAAAGAAAGTAGAAGACCACCTTAGGAACAATAAGATTGATTTGAATGAAAAGAATCGTGTTGATTCTAGTATTTGCGTTAAGCGTACTGTAATTAATTAGAATTATAATGCTACTTGTAAGACTTGTAATGGTTGTTTAATTTCTGGTAATCATGATGAATGTGTTGTGTCCTTTTTGAAATCTTCTTATAAATCCTCAGTTAAATTTGCCAAGACACACAAACTGGAAAACAATACTTGGAAAGCAACAAGAAAAGTTTTTAACAATGTAGGATATCAGTGGAAACCTACTGGAAGAAAATTCACTCTAGGAAAGCAATGCCCATTAACTTACATGCCCGACCCTAAGTCTTTAGAGGTTAAGAGATGGAAGGCAACTGGTAGAAAATTCCCTTTAGTGACCCAATGCCTTGATATTAAGTCAGCTGCTTCCACTGGTATCGGTTCATCTGTGAGAACCAATGAAAATACTGATCCTGTATCTCTTAAGTATGCGTGTGTTAACCTATTGGATCCCAATTACACTTGGGGATCCATGTTTTTCAGCTATCCATATCTGTCTGGTTTCAAATACAGGTCGTACAAATCATCCTGTGGTATTTGGACTCAGGCTGCTCAAAACATATGACTGGGGATCGCTCTCGGCTCAGAAATTTCGTGAAAAAGTTTATCGGGACAGTTAGATTCGGAAACGGCCACTTTGGAGCTATTATGGGGTTTGGTGATTATGTGTTTGGTGATAGCGTGATTTCTAGAGTTTACTATGTGGAAGGACTTGGGCACAACTTATTCTCTGTTGGACAATTTTGTGATTCTGATCTCGAAGTGGCCTTCAGAAAACACACATGTTTCGTTAGAGAATTGGATGGAGTTGATCTCCTTAAGGGAAGTGATGGTACAAATTTGTATACCATCTCTATTGAATACATGATGTAGTCCTCTCCCATTTTCTTGCTCTCTAAGGGCTCAAAGAGCAAATCGTGGTTATGGCACCGTCGTTTGAACCACTTGAACTTCGACACCATTAATGAACTTTCTTGTAAAGATCTTGTTCGAGGCATGCCGAGATTGAAGTCTGAAAAATATCATCTCTGCTCATCATGTCAATTGGGTAAAAGCAAGAAACAAATTCATAAACCAAAACCCACCAAATCCAACACTGAAGTACTCCATACCCTTCACATGGATCTGTGCAGACCCATGACAGTGCAAAGCTTCAATGGGAAAAGATATATTCCTGTTATTGTGGATGACTATTCACGATCCACATGGGTGAAATTTTTAAGATCCAAGGATGAAACTCCCGATATCATTATCAAAATCATCAAGCAGTTGCAAGTAAGGCTTAACAAAACTGTTAGAATCATTCGCACTGACAATGGAACTGAGTTTGTTAATCAACAACTCACACAATTCTATGAAAGTATCGGCATCAGTCATCAGAAGAGTATTCCTCAAACTCCACAACAAAATGGAGTCGTTGAAAGACGGAATCGCACACTAGTTGAAGTTGCCCGCACTATGCTGATATTCTCAAAGACATCAATGTTTCTATGGGCTGAAGCTATTGCTACTGCATGTTACACTCAAAATCGATCTTTGATTCATCCTCTTCACAACAAGACACCTTATGAGCTGGTGCATCTCAAAAAGCCTGATCTCTCTTTTCTTCGAGTGTTTGGTGCCTTATGCTACCCAACTAACGATAGTGAAGACTTAGGGAAGCTTAAAGTTAAGGCTGACATTGGGGTATTCGTCGGTTATGCGCCAGGTCGAAAAGGGTACCGAATCTACAACAACAGAACCCGAAAAATCATGGAGACAATCCATGTCACGTTTGATGAGCTGACAGAGCATACGGCTTCAGGACTCACCAATTCTGAACCCTCGCATAATCTTTTATCTCCTGGACCAATAAGTTCGGGACTTGTACAGAACTCCAACCATGTCACTCCTTATGTTCCTCCCACGAGTGAAGAATTGAAAACGTTATTTGATCCTATGTTTGGTGAGTACTTTGAGTCACAGCCACCTCATGAACCGGTACAACCGGCTGCTGAACCTAATATTATGGCTGAGAATGCACCTCATGATACAAATGGTCCATCTACCTCCATCTCTCTTGATATGGATGCACCAGAATGTAGCAACACTCAAAATGAATCAAATATTCAATCGTCCTCTGAACACCAAGGAGTGGCATCTGAAAACTCATGGGAAGTCAATCCTTTTGCACCACCTGAGGAAGAACCATTTGAAACTATTTTTGCACCTGAATCCTCCAACGAAGCATCCTCCTCAGAAGAGTCAAACAATAATATATCAGTTCACTATCCTCAACCTCATGAACATCTCAGAAAATAGACAAATGTCACCCCATTGACAACATCATAGGAAATCCCTCATGACATGTGTCCACCAGAAAACAACTTGCCACTGATGCCTTGTGGTGCTTCTTCAACTCGGTCTTATCCAAAATCGAACCTAAAGACTTCAAGGATACCCTTACAAAGGTATCTTGGTTCACCGCAATGCAAGAAGAAATCCATGAGTTTGATCGTCTTGATGTATGGGAATTAGTACCACCACTTGAATGCGCAATGATCATTGCTCTCAAATGGATTTTCAAAGTTAAGATTCATGAGCATGGTGATGTGTTGAAAAACAAGGCTCGGTTAGTTGCGAAAGGATAGAGTCAACAAGAGGGTATTGACTTTGAAGAATCATTTGCACCTGTCGCTCGTATCGAGGCCATTAGAATCTTTCTTTCCAATGCTGCCAACAGTAACATGATTGTTTACCAAATGGATGTTAAGACTGCCTTCCTGAATGGGGACTTAAAAGAGGCGGTTTATGTTACTCAACCTGAAGGTTTCGTGGACCCAGAAAGACCAAATCATGTATATCGCTTAAAGAAGGCACTCTATTGTCTCAAACAGGCTCCGAGAGCTTGGTACGAAACACTCTCAAAGTTTCTCCTTGTAAATCGATTTACCAAGGGTGTGGTTGATCCTACCTTGTTCACTAGGAAGACTGGAAACAACCTACTTCACGTTCAAATCTATGTTGATGATATCATCTTTGCATCGTCTAATTCCAATGAATGTGATAGCTTTGCTAAGGAAATGAGTTCCAAGTTTCAAATGTCTATGATGGGACAAATGTCTTTCTTCTTGGGGTTACAGATCTCACAAAATCCGAGCGGCATCTTTTTTAATCAAGCTAAGTATGCTAGTGACACCCTCAAGAAGTTTGGCTTCAATTCAAGTGACATTGTTGATACACCCATGGTTGAAAGATCCAAACTTCATGACGACTCAGTTGGAATAACCATTGATCAAACCAAATACAGAATCATGATTGGTTGTCTCATGTACCTCACTGCAAGTAGACCAGACCTTCTTTTCGTTGTATGCATGTGTGCCAGATATCAATCCAAGCCCACCAAAAAGCACTTGGAAGCAGTCAAGAGAATCTTCAGATATCTCCAAGGGATAATCCACATGGGTCTTTGGTACCCTAAATACAATGCAATGGCTTTTACGGCCTACTCAGATGCTGATCATGCGGGGTGTCAAGATACTCGCAGAAGTACTTCCGAAGGTGCTCAATTCTTGGGTGAGAAACTTGTCAGCTGGTCACCCAAAAAGCAGATGTGCACTTCGATATCATCCACAGAAGCTGAATATATAGCCATGTCCTCGTGCTGTGCTCAAATTTTGTGGATGAGATCACAACTATCAGATTATGGGTATGACTTCAACAAAATCCCAATGTATTGTGATAACAAAAGTGCCATTGCCCTGTGTTACAACAATGTCCAGCACTCCAGAGCCAAGCATATAGACATTCGTCATCACTTCATCAGAGAACAAGTGGAGAAAGGGATAGTGGAACTCTACTTTGTGAGGACAGAGTTTCAGCTGGCTGATATATTCACAAAGGCTCTTTCTCGGGAAAGATTTCAGTTCATTCTTCCACGACTTGGGATGAAGAGCCTCACTCCAGAAACTCTTAAGTCACTCCAGGAAGAGAATGATGATTGAAGGATTGACTTCACATATCCTTTGTACATAAGATTAATCAAAAAGAAAATAGAAAAATATAAAACCTATAAAAACCATAAAAATCTGAAAAATCATAAAAAGATAAAAAAAATATTCTTCTCACAACATGTCTCTTGTGTAATCAATATTATGTACGTTTCTAGAAATGTCATTAAATAATGACACGGAATCATACATATGCTTGAGCAAGAGTTTTTTGGTTTCAAATAAAGTCTTTTTTTAAAACATGTCGTTTCTCAAAACATTCTTGAAAATTATGGCTTACAGTCATTTCAAGCTGTAACCCGGACTTCAAAATTATAGCTTGCTATTACTTCAGATAGCAACCTGTTTTTTAAAATGGGGAAAACACGTCGCCAAAAATATGGTTGTTCCTTTTACCGGGTGAAGTTTACCTGGGCATGGATTACTTTATATCCATGTTTCCTCGATCTAATGTACGCTTCAGTGCATTATTTCTTGATAAAGAAGAGAAATCTTCTTTTTATCGCCAAATATTTTCCCTTCTATGATTTTTCCAAAAAGTATTTGTGCAAAACTTGGTGGTACCATGCGATTTTGATTGAAAATCAAATTGAACTCAAAATTTTGATAAAATTTTTCACTCAATCAATGACATCATTTATTTAAGCTTTAACATCCGTCATTGATTGAGGGGGAGAGTGATTTCTCAAAATTTTATGTATCATCAAAAACTCTCCACTTTGTACAAAAACCTTGCAACAAAACAATTTGTGATGGTTATGTGTTAGAATGAGAACATTTTCAAAGAGTTTTCGTTAAAACTTCAAATCTTTTATAAACTCATCAAATCTGACAAATTTGATAATCCAAAGTGATCTTTTGGACTCAATAATAGGCTCCCACATATGTGTTAAACACTTTCTATATCGATACACATATTGAGGGGGAGAAAAAGGCGTTTGTGGAAGTAATACCAAAGACCGACCATTTATCTTTATGCATGGAGTTATAAGGATGGTTAAGGTTAGGTATGAGTTCCCATGATCCACCAGAACCGGAAGGATCTTCCCAGGGACAATCCATAGATAGATTAGAAGTCCTTAGGAATGATTGAAAAAAGGAGAAAAGTGAGAAAGGGAAGAGTGCGAACTGAGATAGAGCTAGGACTGGAACAAACCCAAAAAGGTTCTAGTTATGAAGTCTCAGTAAGCACTGAAGGGGTTGAAGAATGAAAAATAAATGTAATGAGAAAGGGTGAAAAGAAATAGCCCTCCATATATTCAACCTTAGGGCAGAAACCGGGTTCAATTCATAATCTACTGGTGGTTACTAAGGTAAAACCGGTATTGAAGAAAAGATGTCATGGACCCAGTGACGCACTGCACTAAACTTCCCAACCACTCAAGTTCTCTTAAAAGAGCTTGTTTCATTCTCACGGGGAACCCTGTGCAATGTATCGACCACTCATTACGAGCTATGTTGATACCTAAAAACAGGAGACGCCTCCCCAGTCTCCAGGAGCGGATCAAAACGCACTATTGAGTCTAGAGCCAAAGAGATCATCCATAAATCTCACTAGGACACACTTCCAATATGCTTATTGTTTCACACAATGTAGAAAATAAGATAAAATATTTAGAGTCCTACGCATTATCCTTGTGGTATAGCCAGAACATCCGAGTGATATGAAAATATTGACAATGAAGATGGAAATCCTTCTAGAGCGAACATCACTCAAGCTCTTGGTAGGTGACATGTGAGATCCATCTTGGATCAATGATCAAGTGACAACTGGAAAGCAACAATGGTGCGATTCAACATTGAATCAAACTTGTTCTTGGATATGGATTGGCGGATACTTTTGCAAAAACCTTTCAATGTGCCCACAGACTTACTTTCGAGCACGTTGATTGTGTAAAATCTTTCAAACAAAATAATTTTTGATGGAAATGTGATTCAAAGTATAAAAATCCCTTCGTGTCTAAAAAATGTTTATCATATGACACGCGAGTGATTTCTATAAATCTATCTTTCATCAATCCGTGAATATTTATTCACCGATTCACTCTATCGTGCTGTCTGCTTTGAGACGTTCCGGTATGAGAACATGCTAAGTATGAAGATTCCGAAGTGGATTCTTTGGAAAATTCATTACTACAAGCTGGAAATTCCTGTCAAGGAGAGTCCTCTTTAAAAGAGTCTCTACCCGATCACAGGTCGGTTTTCACAAAACCGGAGGGTAGTCAGTCCTCGCAGAACGAATGACAAAGCCATATTCGTTCTCTCTCTTTATTGCTAACTGTTTTATTTCAGGGACACATATAAAGATGGCGTTGATGGCTCCTATTTCCTGCTGAATCGGGTCAATCCATACCTCATGCTCACACATCCTCCTCACTATCAATAATGATGAGAGACTTACTACAACGAATGTTGAGAGACTACCAACAACGTTTCCGCAACTCTGATGAAAAGTTTCCTGATCCGTAAACTCTGATGTAAAGTCTCCTGATCCAGAAGGGTGTGATCATGACGGTCCTAAAGTTACTACATCACATGAAGGCGATACTACTGTGGAAGAGCTTGGAAATTTACTGTGGCTGGTGATCTCAAAGAAGCTCAAAGATCACACATCACGAAGGAATCCAAATCACAAGTTCATTGCTTGAAGTACAAAGTGTGCTGAAAAGTGAAGAATCAGAACCTACGAGCTACAAAGACTAATGAATGCTTAAAGATCAAAGAGCTTAATTTCCAATGTGACCTCGCTTAGGGGGAGATTGTTAGGAATACAAATATTGCTATAAAAGTCTTGGTCACCTAAATATTGTAATAGCATTAAGTTAGCTCGTAGTTAGTATAGTTATTAGTTAGTATTAGATTAAGTAACATTGTGGAAGAAGGACGGGTCTTTACCCACTGTATGCCTGATCCACAGCCCGGGTGTGGGCGTTTTATCTTTTGTTGTTAGGAACTATAAATACCCCTCTCCACATGTGGAGAGGGTTGGACCTTCTCATTCATCTTAATCTAATATTTCACTTTCTCTCTCAAGGTTCCAAGTTTTCTCTCTTCTTCCTTTTCTCTTAATCCATACGCCACCCAAATCATAAGAAACATCATGTTTGTGACTTAGTTACTATCCTACAAAATGAGATGTGGAGAAGAGATGGTTGATTATAACAATGAGAGAAATAGAAATGCAAGAGTTACTTTAATGTAATGAAATAACCAACAAGTTTACATGAGACCTAAGCACTCTATTTATAGGCAAGGAGTAGGGCAACACTCCCCTCCTTCCTATTTCTTCTAGATCTTGGGCTATAGGCCCATGGACTAGCAATCTTAAGCCTAGTAAACTTAATACATAACATAAATAAACGTAAACAATAACTAAGAAACCTAATGTTTATTACAAATGACCGAGACTTGATAAATAGTAAAACTACGTTCCCAACATAGGTTGAAATTTCTTTTTATTAGGTCTACTTGCTAGATTCCTTTCTAGTAACATTTTTATTTTTATATTTATAGGTTTCTTTAGTCTATCTTTTTCTTTGTTTCCTTTGTTCGTAACCGTTGCCATCCGCCATCATGGAAGGTAGTAATCTCTTTGACCCCCATCAACCCACCACAACAAAACCATCCACAAAACCCACCACAACCAAACCAACCTCCTAGACTCCGAACTTTAGGAGAGTACTCCCGTCCTAGCCACCAAGGCTATCGAAACACCATTGAGCTCACTCAAGGAGCCAATGTGTCTCCCCTGCGATCCAACACCATCCGGTTGGTGCAAAGCAGATGTGCATTCCATGGACTTCGTTCCGAAGATCCTAATCAACATCTCAAGGATTTCCTCAAAATTGTAGATTCCATAGACCTTGATGTTGAAACTCGAGAGACGACCCGATTGCGTCTCTTCCAATTCTCTCTACTTGACCAAGCTAGTCAATGGCTTGGGCGTTTACCCGCGGGATCCATCACCTCTTGGGATGATCTCACCACTCGTTTCCTTGCTCAATTTTTCCAACCGGGGTTAGAAATGACATCTTGATGTTCCAACAACGTCAAAGTGAAACTCTTTATGAAGCATGGACTCGTTTCAATGACTTACTCCAAAAAGTCCCTCATCATGGCATAGATCTTTGGCTCCAAGTCCAAATTTTCTATGACCATATCGATCTCTCCGCAAGTCGAACCATTGACCAATCGGCCGGTGGCAAGCTACGTGATCTAAGTGTGAAAGAATCATGGGAACTCATAGAAGATCTTACTCTCTATGACAACGAAAGTTGGAATGATCCCCGTGATTTGAACAAAACGGTCAAGGCGATATCTATTCCTTCGAACAATTCAAGCACTCCCGACCGTAGGATCATGGAACTTGAAGACCAAGTCAAGTTTCTTATGAAATCCTATGAGGCTCCTAAACCTTCAATCCGAGTGAACAAAATCACTTCTTCATGCGAATTATGTAGTGGTCCCCACGACGCTCGTGATTGCATGGAACTCCTCGAACAAGCTTTTGCGGATTACGCATCCTTGCGTATCGACAGAGCGGGAGACAAGTCGTACACTTTCAAACCCGAGCAAAACCCTTACAGTGATTCATACAACCCCTCTTGAAAAAATCACCCAAACCTTAGGTGGAAACAAAACCAAAACATGCCCCAAAACAATTCTTCCACTCCACCTAATTGTTATCAACCAAATGGTCCACCTCCTAACCGTACTATCAACAACAATCCTTCCAACAACTATGGTAGTACCAATAATTTTGAAGGATTGATGTCTAAATTTATGGCATCTCAAGAAACTCGTTTAGCAAAGTTTGAAGCCGATTTCAAACCAAAACAAAGTGAGATGACCAACAAGATTGACACGTTGTTGAAAGTTCTCAAACCGAGAAATGGGAGAACTCCCAAGTAACACAATCAAGAATCCGAAACTAAACATTAAAGCTATATCATCTGTTTCGTCTTCCACTTCTTGTCCACAATACTATTCGGTCAATGCCGTAAGCACGTGTTTCAAGCAAACCCAAATTTTTCAAAAGAACCAATTGAATACAACACCCAACATCAATTCAGCCAATAGCATAGTTGAAACACCTCCTACACAAGACCTTGGCGAATAATTCAAGGAACTTCACCTTGAGCGCCCCGTCATTGATGTCTTAGCTCGTGCTCCCTATTACAATGCCCTTTTAGAGAAATATGAAGAGAAACTTAAGTTGGGTAAAAATGGGACCGCCTTCGTTCAAAACAAGTTGCCTAAAAAATTAGATGATCCGGGCATATTCGTTTTACCCTGTAAGATCTGAAATTCTGAGGCTTTCGACACATTAGCCGATCTTGGGTCAAGCTTAAATTTGCTTCCATTATCTCTATACACCACTCTTAAACCAAGAAAATTAGATGAAACAGAGGTAATCATAGGGCTTGCGGATGGAAGTGTAGCATATCCGGTTGGGGTGGTGAAGGATGTGTTAGTACATATAGGAAGGTTGACAATGTTAGCCGATTTACACGTTCTTGATATGGTTAGTGACACTACATGCCCTTTATTGATAGGAAGAGGATTCTTAGCTACCGCAAGTGCGATGATTGATTGTAAGGAATCTAGAATAGCGGTAGGAGAAGGAGAAACTTGGTCGGTCTGTGATGTTAAGAAACATGTCTGTGATACTAGTGAGGAACCAACGCCTCATTGGGTAGTTGTGAATAGGAGACCATATAGATATGGACCTTAGGTTAATAGAGACTTCATAGGACCTCAACGCCCATTTTATTTAGAGGAAGAGTTTATAAACAAAACGCATTCGGTAGAGCAACTCATAGCTAGGGATGAAGAACTAAAGCCCTTTGAGGATCCCTTAACCTTTAAGAAAATGATTGAATTCCTAGGAGTGATGTCTATCAACTTAGGAATGAACAAGTGGAAAAGGGAAGGTGATAAATGCAAATGAAATTTGGGACAAGCCACCTAAGGAAGGTGACGGATCATGGCATATGAAGATGATTCTATATGATCTGGATGGAGAAAAATTTGAGAAGTCATACTGAACTAATAGAACAGATAGGAAATTGAAACCTATGTTTGATCCCAAAGATGTCCTCGATGAGGAAATCACTAATATAGGATAGCCCTTGACCTTGAGTCTAGCTACAAGATTCCTAAATAAAGAAAAGCGCTTCTTGGGAGGTAACCCAAGTTTTATTTGTTTGATTGTTTGTTTGTTTGTTTGATTTTATTTGTTTCCGTATGCATGCTTTTGCTTTACCTTGTTGTTTGTCTTAACTTCATAAAAAGGTATTTCGCAATAGATAAGTGTAAGGGAAATCTAAACTTGTTTTCTAAGAACGGAACTGAACATGAACCACAACAATATTAAATGAACATGTATATTAGTATTTGTTTGAGTCAAATGCTTGTATCGAGTCATAATGATATTTTGCAGGAATTCTAGGAATTAAGGCATGAGTTTTTCCAGAAATTTTCTGGAAACTTAACATAAGATTTCTGTCAGAACACTCCGACGACGTAAGGATCATAACCTGACGGCGTCAGGTGTAAAAATCTAAAAAATTTTGCGAGTTTTGTTTTTCTACCAGAGTCTTAAAGTTTTTGTTAATTATTTAGTTTTATAAACTCCAGGAAATCTGCAAACATTCATTCCACAAGCATTATATCCTTATATATATATATATATATATATATATATATATATATATATATATATATATATATATATATATATATAGATTGCCGCCGATTTTACGCGATGTTTTTCATGATTGTTTTCTCAGGTTTAACAGGTTATATTGGACAAGAATATGATTTATATTTCTGGAGGGAAGCTTTCAACGTTCATTTTCTTGGAGGAGGATTTAACCATGTTATCCATTTATCCACACCGAACGAATCAGGGGAGTATTTGTATCATTCTTTTACCTTCATTGCTTTTACATCCTTTTTATTGAACGTTGGGGACAATGTTCAGCCTAAGTGTAAGGGGAGGGTAAATGATGATACTTTAGAGAATACAATTGCACTTGAGTTTGTTTGTTCAATAGTAGGTGTGTAATAAAACTAAGAGAAAGACTTGTTAGGGCAATTTTAGCGCCAAATTTAAAATTTTTAACAACATTTAGGAGTGAAGCTTTAGCCTAATGAGCGTCTCATGGATAGGAGTTGTATGACTAGCACGAAAAACCGTACCACTCAAAACTTTCCACCCCAAATATGTGAGTTTCGCCCCTAGATTTATTAGGAAAAGATGCTTATGAGTGTACCGGTAGTACTTAGATTCTAGAACTTGCGTTAGTGATGCATCCCGAGACCGCTAATGAGACTACATTCGTGTTGTTAGGATTTACTACATGATAAGAGGCATTAGGAAAACCCTTGTGTTTAAACCCGTATTATAATTACTTGACCAATGAAGTCATAATTACTTGACTAGTAAAGTCAATTAATTCTCCCACACCTTTGCGTTGTACTCAATTTTAGTACACGATAACCCTAGTACACCCCTCCGAGCCAATCGTTTTCGTTTCTAACTTTAAGCATTTTACTTAAAGGAAGAATTTGGTTACAATCCACCCCAAATGTGCAACCAAATTGCCTTAGCCTTCTTTGTATGCACTCATCTTTAGTGTATTATTGTTATTTGTTTAAACCATTAGTTAATTGTCTAATTGATTACATGGTTGCTAAGTCGATTCATATCTTTTACATATTGTTTTGGGACGATTGGGACTCATGGGTAAAGTACTAGTGTTATGGAGTAATGGGGAAGAACATCATATATTACCCCCATATGTGCGTTAATCTTAAAAAGTACTCCAAGTGTTTTGATTATCTTAATTCGAGTCATTAGAATAGTTAATTGTAAAGTATGTAAAAGTTCAAGTGTAAGGGGAATGTAAATTCCCTATGATGTATTATTTTGGATGGTAGGGCAAGAGTGTATGCAAAAAAAAAAATAATAATAAAATAAAAAAAAAAAAAAAAAATCGAAAAATCAAGAAAAAGAAAAAAAAATAGAAAAAGAAAAAGAGAAAGAACATACGGACTACCATCCCGTTTCCTTTTATGTTTATTTAATGTTTTTATTAGTTTTTGATTAGCTTAAGTCGAGTCGAGTCTTGGCTTAGCAACGCCACATTGTACATGTAATTAACCAAGATGATTAACTCGCCACCAGTAAATATTGCCTTTATCCAACAAAACCGTGTTTATCATATCCCTACACCTCACATTACAACCCTTTAAAAGACCTCTTTGATAGTTTATCCTAGGTGCTTATGCCAAGTTGTGGAGGTTTGATCCTTTCCCAAGCCTATGGTAATCTATTTTCTATGACAGGTAGTGAGAGATGTTTTTCATTTCCATATTGTGATATATACTTTTATTACACCCGAGAGATGTGAGTATCTAAACACTATTTCTGAGGTCCTAGTGTATAATTATCATGCTTGTTTTGGTTGAAGTGGAACGATTATTTGTTGCAATTACTTTTATATTAGTATTAAATGACCCCTAGCTTGTATTTTGATTAGAATAAAAGCGCATTTACTTGAGGACAAGCAAATCTCAAGTGTAAGGGTATTTGATGAGACGAAAAGTGTACTGCTTTTAGGGGGTCATTTATGCCCAAAGTCGAGATTATTTGATCAAATATTACCCTAAATCGTTCCTTTTGTCATTTTAGGTACTTTTGAGAGGAAATCTGGAAAAGGAAGCATTTTGGACGTTTTTGGAGCGAAAAAGTGAAGAAAACGACAAAGTCTCCAAAATCATGCTGAAGATTGTACATGACGGCGTCAAGGATTGTTAATGACGGCATCAAGACTTGGCAAAAGAGGTGGATATGACAAATACACGTGACGCGCCAGAATGTTTTCCAAAGGAGTCGTGACGGCGTCACCCTTTAGGGTCGCCAAGGCCATCACGTATTATCACAAAGAGAGACGGCCTAGAGAATACAAAGAGTGACGGTGTCAGATCTGGATCTATGCAATACGATTGTTATTTTGGCGGCGAGTTGACGGCGTCACAAGCATAATGTGACGCCGTCAGAGTGTAAAATCTATAAATACATTTCTAGTTTCATTCATTGTGTGCAACTTTGAGAGGAGAAAACCCTGGACGAATTTAACTGTATTTTTAGGGTTTCAAACCCTTGTTTCATCCATGCTTAATTGAAGATAAGTTTTCCAATAATCATTCAATATGTCTATGTGTTGTTTGATTTTATCTTATGCTTGTCTTCTCTTTAACATGCTAGGCTAGGTTTTCTTTGTGTTTACTTAGATGTAATGAAACTTAGATATTGATTATTGGTTGGTTGTTTGTTTATAATTGTTGTGGATGAATGATTTCGATGTTAGGCTTAAGAAAACTGGCAGACTTCCAATTGGTAACTTGCTTGAACGTCTTAAGAAACATGATTGGAGGTGTACTACGATAAATGTGTTATATTTAATGCATAGGTAACTACTAATGAGGCCATGTTAGGAGCTAGTAGTTGGCTCGACATATGAAGAGGTAGAAGCTTATAGAGTTAGGGAAGATCGTACACGGCCCTACGAATGGTATTAAGGAATATAACTCGTCATCCATGCAATTGTAACAAAGTAATCAACCGGTAAAAGATAGCTAGGGAGTAGTGAAATCTAAGTAAACACATTTTCTCTTATTATTGTTTTCGCCACATTTACTTTAAGTTTATTTCATTTTATTTTATTTGCAATTATAGTTATTTAGGTTAGTTGATTAGCAAATAATTCCGCCCACTCTTCCAAAAACCAAGATTTTTACTTGCTTTGCATAAAATATAAAAATACAAAAAGAATTATCCATCACCTTTAGACCTAGTTTAATCAAGTTTTAACCCTAGCGAACACTATTCTTTGAGTTGAACGATCGATCTCCTGGTACTTATCACTATACTATACTACAACGGTCAGGTACACTGCTTGGTGGGGATTGCAAGCTTCTCAAGATCCCTTGAGAGGTAAAACCTTTTGCAAGGGCGCAATTCCACGCATCATAGCTGTTCTTGGTAATTTGGTGATAAAGTCCATGGTGATCCGCTCCCATTTCCAAACAGGGAGTTCAGGTTGTATCAACAATCCTGACGGTTTCTGGTGTTCGGCCTTTACTCTAGAACATGTTAAGCACTTATTGACATAAAGAGCTATGTCTGCCTTCATGTTAAGTGACCAGTACAGTTTCTTCAAGTCATGATACATTTTATCAGATTCAGGATGAATAGAGTATTTTGATTTATGCGACTCATGCATAATCAACTCGCGGATTCCTCCATAAAGTGGTATCCAACTTCTGTCTCCAAAGGATAATGTTCCATCGGAACACCTTACGAAAACGTTTTTGCTTTCCACCATTCCATATATATTTTCAGCAGGTGATTTTCTTCCTTCAACACCTCGGCTTGGGCTTCTAGTATCTAAGATAGTAGTGGCGAACTAATCGTCATTCCCAGAGATCTAACTCATAGCGGTGGTATTCTCTCTTTTCGAATAAGAGCATCAGCAAAAACATTTATCTTACCAGGATGATAACGAATCTCACAATCGTAATCACTGAGCAGCTCTAACCAGCGTCGTTGTCTCATGTTCAGCTCTTTCTGGTCTAAAATGTATTGCAAGCTCTTATGATCGGTATACACCAATCACTTCGTACCGTAGAGAGAATGCCTCCAGATCCTGAGTTCAAACACTACAACACCCAATTCTAGATCATGAGTGGTATAGTTCTTCTCATGATTCTTGAGCTGTCGGGAAGCATATGCTATCACCTTCTCTCGTTGCATCAAGACAGCTCCCAAACCTTTGTGCGAAGCGTCGCAGTACACGACAAAGACTTCGCTACCTTTAGGCAGGACTAAGATAGGTGCACTACACAACTTGTCTTTCAGTAATAGAAAAGCTTCCTCTTCTTTTTATCTCCATTCATACTTGACGTTCTTCTGAGTTAGTTTAGTTAGCGACTTGGCTATTTTAGAGAATCCCTAAATGAATCTCCGATAATAGCCCGCTAGACCTAAGAATTGAAGAACTTCTAATGGGGTTTTCGGGGCGGCACATTCGTTGATGGACTCAATCTTGGAGGGATCCACGTGAACTCCTTGGCTGTCAATCACGTGGCCCAAGTATTGTACGGTTGGGATCCAAAACACACACTTAGAGGATTTGGCATACAGCTGTTCTTGCCTTAGTAACTCCAAGATGAGTGATGAGTGCTCAAACACTCATCATTTTTGGTCAAATCTGAACTGCAAAACATACAAAAACACTCAGAAATGCATCAAAATACTAAAAATATTTCAAAATCGTGTTTTATATGTTTTAGATGCAAAACGAGTAAAAACATATGAAAAACGTACAAAGTTTGCAAAATTGGCAGTTTCAGTCCCCCAACTTTCATAAAATGTCAAAACTAGTCCCTGGTCATTCAAAATATGGAAAATTATCACCAAAGGTCCTTTTGAAATCATAAGTTGTCATATTTTGTCCTTTGGTGAAAAATCTCAAAAGTTTTGGAAAATTACAAGTTCAGTCCCTATACTTTCAGATTTTGGCAGATTTGGTCCCTGGTGGGATATTTTTGGATGAAAAATCATTTTTAGTCCTTGGAAATTCAAAAATGTTCAATATTGGTCCTTGGATAAAAGTTTTCACATATTGGCAAAAATGATCCCTAAACTTTGCAAATTGACATATTTGGTCCCCGGTGTTTTAAAAATGAAAAAGTACATTTTGGGTCTTTGGGTTATTGAAGTTGTCAATTTTAATCCTTGTGATAACTTTGGGAAAGTTTCATTTGCAGCCCCTCAATTTCAGAAAAGTTACAACTTTGGTTCTTGTGGCATTTCATTACCTAAAACTAAACGGACCCTATTTATTTATTACCCCAACAAACCTGATCCACAACACAACCCCAGCTCACACCTTATATCTCCCACAAAAGCCCACCCTTCACACCAGGCCCAATCCACTCCCATTTTAAATATAAAAACACCCCGGTCAAACCCCTAGTCAACACCACCATCCCCAACCTCCATGTTTTCTGCAACTGTGTTCCCCCCCTCTCCTCTAATTTCCTCACCAACTCACCAACTATCATTAATACTATCACCTGTACCGAACCAACCCCCCTCCTCATTAAATTCTCACCAAATCCCACTCAAACTGCCAATTACATGTTTTCCCGCCAAATCCAAATTCAATGGCTGGGATTGATTCAAGGCCATCCAAGGGCTCCAATTGAAGTGGGAAAAAGAGAGATGTGCCCCAGGGATTATATAACTCAAGAAAAAGGAAGAGAGAAGCAGTAGTGTAGTAGTAGTTAGTAGATTAGTCTAGTTCATCATTTTTCTTGTACTCTAAAATTCATAGTGTAAAATTTAGCTTTAAAATGTAATTTCAAGTATCTCAGTGTAATCAAAATTTGTTTTAAGTTTCAGTTTCAGTTAATTTAGTGGAATTCAGTTTGTGCTATTTTCATAAGAAATATCATTTCAAATTTAAGTTTGTTAAAAGAGGTTGGTTACTATGTCATAAGCTTTCTTAAGCTCCTTTACAAGTTTCCACAAGTTCAAACTCAGATAAGAAAAGAAAAAGAAAAATACAAAAAAAAAATTAGAGTAAATAGGTTTACAAATGAAAATCAGTCTGGGAAGAAGAAGGAGCAATGTTCAAGGGTGATTGTGGATGCTTGTAGATTTAGAAACCTCTGGTGAGATATGGGGATGGTTATTGGTTCTTGTGCACCTCAGTCCTTACCTTGGATAAATTTGTAAGATCTTCTAGAAATTTTAGTATAATCTATGATTGAGAGTTGTTGATGTTAATTGTTGTTTGTTTTTCACTAATTGCATCTATTTTAATCTAAAATCAGTTCATATGTCATTTACTTGGCTCAGATAAGTCATTTCCTTTGAAAAATCACAAAATCAGATTTCATAGGGGGTGTTTGGATCAGCACTGTGCTATCTATTCTTGTTGTTGTTTTGTTGTTGTTTTAGTGTAGACATACTGCATTAGGTATAGTTAGGTTAAGTAAAGCTTAAAATACAAGTTCCTATTTGCCTAAAGTCAAAATCTTGCATTATCTTGTCAAGTCTGCTAACTGTATGGATTTGGGAGATCATACCCATGTACAATGATACATAATTGTAGGTTCTAGCTTAATTTGGTTTAGTTATAGCATATAACACCAATCTCAATCCATTAGAATCATCCAAATCTCATAAAAGTCACGTTCCTAGTTTCATATAAAAAGTCAAAATCCCATTTCTCAGATTTTGCCAAACTAGCAAGATTTTTGTTGATTTTTGTGTTTGCTTTCAGGGGGTGAAACTTGTTCCTATGTAAAGCCCCCCAGCTATACTTTAAGTTCCCATGGTCCTTTAATTTTTGTGAAATTTTCTCTGGGCCCCACCTTGGATCAAACACACTTGCAGGGGAGGGTGTTCCCCTGCTGCAGCAGCTCCACAGCCACACCACCCATTTTGGTGGTAGTTTCTGGCCACCACAGTGGTCCACAGCCCCACCTCCTTGGTCCTTTCAACCCTCCTCCTACCCCTCTTCATATTTTGACCATAAGTTTGACCCCAAGACCCCTGGGCCCCACTTGGAATCAACCCTCTTATCTGTCCCATTTCTGAGTTGATAGGAATTTGGAAAGAGCTTATTCTGGCTTATAGGCTTATACTTTGAGCTTATTTGAGTGAAATCTTCTTTAACATGTCCAAGCAACTCAAGTGAACCAGAATCATTCATAGTGGGTCCCACTTAAGCTCATTTGAGCTTATTTTCCTCTTTGGTCAACAAAAGTCAATTGTGGAGCAAATAAGCTTCCACAATGCTTATTTTAAAGCTACAAAAAAGTTTTTTTTTACAAAAGTTAGTTGTTTTAAAGTATAAAATAGTTTTCAAAAAGAAAAATCCAGAAAAAACAATTTAATAATAAGTGATAGTTTCTATTTAATATAATTTAAATTTAAATTTTCATTTTTAGATTTTTATTAAGTACTTGGTATTTTTATATTTTTATTAATTTCCTTTTATGTTAAAGTAATTTTAATAATTTTCTCAGATTTTTATTTTATAATTTGGTATTTATTAGAATTAATATTAGTTTTATTAGAAATTAATTAATAATTAAGTTTTAAATATCATAATTAGTTTTTATTAATTAAGACCTAGTTTTTATATTTTTCCTAGCTTTTATATACTATAATATAATTTTGGGAATTTTTCTAGAATTTTTATTGTTCATTTTCTATTTTTTATAATTCAAATAGTTTAATTAGTAATTAATTAATATTTAATATAATAATTAGTAAAATAGTGTAAAAACTTATAAAACAAACTTTTTATAATTTTTTAGGATTCCTGTGATGGTTAATTAGTTTTATAAATTTTTTCTTAATTTTCTAAGTTAGTTTGTTATTTTTAATAATTTAAATTAATTAAAACTAGTTAAGTAATTAATAATTAGTAATTAATTAATATTAAATAATTAAATAATGTAAAAATTAATTTTCTTTTTCTAAAAATTTTCTTTTAACCTTAGGTTTGTAAAAAAGTCATTTTCACCCCCTGTGGGTTTTCAGATTTCAGTTTTCACTTTTTATTTTGTACGTTTACGTTATTTAAAACGTGAACGTACGCGTTTTTATGTTTTAAACGTTTCTGGTTTTTCCAACTTCTAGTCTTGTTTATATAGCTTATTTAAGCTATTTCTTCGTATATTCCTTAGTTTAATCAAATTCAAACCCCTTTCCCGTCCAGATTCACCCGATCACAGAACCGTTGGAATACAATCCACACCTCGTCGGGACATAACGACCCGGGGAAACCCTGTATTACCCGGAAGCATTGGTCTAGGTAGTTTGACCTTATTGACCATATACTTGGTCAATTTAGGTTGACTGCTCTGTGCCAATCAATGAGTCTTAGGTGTTCTTCGTGTTTCTCCTTACCCTTTAAGTATATTAGAATATCGTCTATGAATACTATCAAAAACTTATCCAAATAAGGTTTTCACACTCGATTCATGAGATCCATGAATACCGTTGTCGGGTTGGTTAGAACGAACGACATTACCTGGAATTCATAGTGCCCATAACGAATTCTAAATGTTATTTTTGGAATGTCTTCCTCACGAACTCTGAGTTGGTAATAACCCAATCTCAGATCAATCCTTGAGTAGATGCTCAATCCTTGGAGTTGGTCAAACAGATCATCAATCCTGGGGAGGGGATATCGATTTTTCACCGTCAGCTTTTTCAACTCTCGATAGTCGATGCACATATGAAAAGATCCATCCTTCTTCTTCACAAACAAGACTGGGGCTCCCCATGGTAACGAACTTGGCCGTATAAATCCCTTCTCTGACAACTCTGTCAACTATTTCGAAAAATCTTCCAATTCAGTATAAGCGAGTTGGTATGGTGCTCGGGCTACAGGTGCAGCGCCAGGCATCAACTCGACTGGAACTCTACCTGTCTAACAGGTGGGATTCCTGGTAAGTCGTCTGGGAATACATCCGGAAAGTCTCGAACGATGGGTACATCTTCTATACACTTCTCTTTCTTCTCCTTCTCCTTCTCCTCGGAAATTTGCACCAAGAAAAGGAAACATCCTTTTTCTATTAGCTTCTATGCCTTAGTACAAGAAATAATGTTCAACCTTGAGGGACCTCCGCAGTCGCTTCGATCTCCTTGTATGCTCAGGATTTCTCTACCATAAGGCACATGAACAATCTTCTCATCGCAAATAATATTTGCACGATACTTAGACAACCAATACATACCGATGATAACATCAAAACTACCTAACGTGATTGGTAATAGATCTATATTGAAATGGTGGTTTAGGAAGTTCAGCATGCAACCACGGATGATAGTGCCTATCCTTTCAATATTCCCATTAGCTAATTATACATCATAATAGATTCCTAAAGGTGTCGGGGAGACTTCAAGTAAACGCATAAACGTAGTGGACACGAAACTACTATCGGCACCAGTATCAAATAGTATGGAAGCGTAACAATTGTTGAGAAGGAACATACCAGTGACGACGTTCGAGTCCTCCTTGATCTCCTTCCCAATAATGTACAGTTTTCCTTAAGCTGCTCCCATGTCTGCCTGATGATTCCCAGTGCCTTGGTTTCCTCTATTTCCCTATGCTCCTAGATCACCATGATCATATCCATTACCTCCCGCTCCTCGATTTCCATGATGTCCTCCATTCCTAGAATTTCCCCTATTCTATGGCTCTTGACACTCTGTCTTGCAGTGTCCCTTCTTCCCACATCCATAGAAAGTGACATTTGCCTTCCAGTCAGTTCCCTGAGTTGTTCGTGCCACAGCAAGTGGGCGGGACCTACAATCCTTGGCCAAATGTCCTACCTTTGAGCAATTTTTACACACCACGGTACACCGTCCATGGTGATATCGATTGCAATGTCCACACAATGGTTTTTTTCCGTCATAACCCTTCTTCTCTCCATACCAATAGCATACACCTTGGCCGTCTCTTGCCGTTTGTTGGGGTTGTTATCACCTTTAGCATTATCATTCCTTTTCCTCTTATCATTCCTCCCCTTGTTTTTCCCTTCCAACACCAGGGAGTCCATTAAACGCTGAGCTATGGTGATGGCCTCATGGAGGTTTGTTGGTTTTAAAGCGATCACATCATTCCTAGTAGCCAAAGGTAAACCATCAGTGTATCGCTCAATCTTGAGTGCCTCAATGCGAACCATTTCGGGGCAAAGTAATGACAACTCTAGGAAACGACGGTTGTAAGTCGTCATATCAGTACCCTTCACCTTATGATTCTAAAACTCAATTTCCAACTTCTTAACCTCATTCCTTGGACAGTAAGTCTTAATCAGTAGGGCTTTGAACTGATCCCATGTCATAGCATATGCCACATCACTTCCAACTGATTTATGGTAGTTATTCCACCAAGTCAATGCTTCATCCTTCAGAGTATACGTGGCATACTTTACCTTGGCATCCTTGTCATATTACTGACGATAAACACAGTTTTAGTTTTCTCTATCCATCTCATCAAGTAAACTACCCCTTCGGTTCCTCCAAATTCAATGGGTCTGAAAAGCCGAAACTCTTTATAGGTACAACCACGGGTTCGGTTAGGTGGAGGGGTTCTAGCAGAGGTGTTGGAGTGATTCGACTCAGCTAGCAGTTCAGCTACATGCTAATTCACGAATTTGTTGATCATAGCCTGATCCACAATAGGAGTGTTAGGTGGAGCATGACCATTGTCACCTTGATCATTGACATTCAGATTTTCAGAAGTGAAATTGTTGGCATCCTGGTTGTCGGTACTCTGATTCTCAACATTCCGAGTTGTGCGTCATCCTCGACGACAGGTGTTGACCACAGCAGGCCTTGTTCGGGTAGTCCTGGGTGGGTTTCGTCGTGGAGCCATGAATCTGAATCACAATATAAAAGTTCCATAAGTCTCAGACAACATACATCCTTATTCAAGAAACGATTACGAGAGTCGAATACCACATGAATATCAATCAAAACAATAAGGATACAATCACATTCATATTGATATAACACAAGCTTTAAATGTGAATTCAAAAGATGCACTTCTATTAACCATTGTCGATACATAATTCTCGAAGTACAATAACATGAAAAGATAGTAAACCATCGCAGACGATTCTAATGACAAGGATATAGGATGACTAAGATGACTAAGATAAACTAGCATCCCTAACTGAGGGCTCCTTAGTTTAGAGATAGTACAACACCCTAAGCCTAAATACATCTAGCCATGATCTCTGCGGGCGCCTCTCACTGATCTCTGGAGGCTCTCAATCTCTCTCGACACTGAGGAAATCTCAACACGATGGGCATCGTTATCTCTCTTCAGATCAGAAACCTCTCTCTCCAACTCGCTGACCTTGCGCCAGAGCGCTCGGTCCACATCTCCAGCTGTCAAGAAACCTCTCTGAAGATCCCCCCATCTGCTCATGAAGCTCTGTCAGGTCGTCTCTCACTGACACGTACCTACCAACTAACATTCCCATGTTTCCCTTCAGCTTCTCAAGACTCGTTGTCGATACACCAGCCAATTGATCCACCAGCTGGCTAATCCTGACCCAATGGGTGAGAAGTCGATCCCAAATCTGACCCATCTCTCCATAGTTGGCTGACACTAGCAACCTCTGATGGCAAGTCTGACTCGGGTAAGAGAGGAGGTGAAGCTAAATCAAATGGCTGCCCAGGAGAATCGGGCTCAGGCAGATGTAACGGAGAATCTGGTCTAGGTGAATGCACCGAATGTGTTGGACTCAGCACAAGTGGAATGGCCTCATCTGGAATGTCCTCCTCCTCCTTCTATGGAGGGTCAGCATCCTCATCCTCTGAGTAGGAGTCCATGAGTCGACGTCTCTGTAAAGGTTAACCATGTGGTGATGGAGTAGGTGATCTTGGTCATCGGTGGGAAGATGAAATTGGTAATGACAGAAGAGAGTGAGCTAAAAGATGTATGGGTGGTGATGGAAGTCGCACAGACATGCGAGCAGTAGTGCGATAAGCAAACCGAGGAGTCTTTGCTTGTGCCAAAACTTGATGTAAAGTTGGCTATTTCGAAGAACTGGAGCGATCAACTGATGATGAAGGTAACTGAGAAGTAGGTGAAGCATGTGGCCCTGGACTGGCTGGTGATGATGGAGCAAGAGCTAAATGTCGGACAACCATGTAAGGATCATCCTAATTTGGAGTCATGAGAGTCCGTGCAAAGCAAGATGTGGCAGCAAGGAACTCCTCAGACACGTCATAAGCTAATGAAGGCATAGTCTATGACAACGGCGTAGGGTAGGTATAAGTGTACAAAAAGACTAAACCACGCAACTCAAATACTATATCAATATCCATCACATAGTGTCAATTATAGTCAAGCCAAAATCAATGAGTACCGCATTACTCAAAACGTGCTTAAAATAAACCTCATAAGTTACAATACGTCATTCCATCATGTAACCAAAACTTCACATAACTCAAAACATATCAATTATATCGCAGTCATGAAATCAAGAAATACCGTATAACTCATAGTGTGAACTTCAAACATATAACCAAGTTCTCGCATCTAACTTCCAAGATATATATTCGCAGTGCATTCTCATATTATTCCAAACTTAATTCAAGAGGCTTCGGCTTGGCAGGCTGGCATGCGTCGGCTGAGGATCAATTTTTATGAAAAGTGGTTATAGTTTAGGTTTTGATAAGTACCTAGTTCTCTATTACCTTGGCTCTGATACAAATCTATAACACCCCCAAAATTTGGTACAACGAAAGACTTAAACAAGCTTTCCGGGTGCTACGGGATTGGTACACAACACAAGAATAGTGAAACAAGATAGCAATATCTACTACATAAAACATCCCAAGATTTAGTTTAAATGTTTACATTTATTCAAAAGCATTCAAGATAATGCCCAAAGAAGTAAAAGATAGGTCCACAACATAATATCAGAGTTTTTGTTGATCCTTCAACCATGCCTTTTTGCCAAGCCTCCAACAGCAAGCATCCATAAACATTGATGTGTGCAGCGTGTCGCAATGTAGTATAGGGTGATTTGGCTATTTCAAGTTTTAAATTTATATTTAGCTGACTTATCTTATAACACACACACTAACGGACAATGTATCCGATCAATATGTATATAGTGGTAAGCAGAGTGTCGATCACTAAGAGTGGAACGTAATTCCTAGTTTGTCTATCAGTATTTTAATATTCTAAGTTAGTTTTACAATCTAATCTAACGCAAGGGGGTTTAGTCTGAGTGACTAGCACGATTTGGTAGTTAAACAGTAAATTAAACTAATGAGAAAGAATCAGCGAATGGAAAACACGTACACAAATAAATAATATATACAGATAGAAGGCATGTCCTGTTTGTTAAGTAGCTTGTCACTTGTTTTATTGCTAGTTTTATATGTTGTATATCGTAATCTAATTTGTCTTGTTGGATCATAAATACAGGCGAGTAAACTCTTAATGATCACTTATGTCTATCCCACTTTCTAGACACTAGATAAGTAAGCAAGGAGGGGGTATGGCAGCCCAAGCAAAACTCAGCTAGACACAGAGGTTATCAATGCATATATACAAGTCACCAAAAACATCAACATACAAACTTTAATTGATGGGAAAGCAATTTTAAGGGGAGCATTATGGTGGCCACAAGCCCATCAATCCGGATGAATTAAAGCTTACTATTACAAATAAAACAAAACTACTTAATGAATTAAATACATGCAGGACCTTCTTACTGCTCTAAGATCTCTGAATTGGTTGTGTCTTGTGTTGCATTTTTCATCTGAATTCGTCTCCCTAGGGTTTTTATGCACACTAAATTCGTCTGACTCTTGGGGTATTTATAGGTTCTGTCTGAGGGCCCGATGCGGCGCATCGAATAAGTAGATGCGGCGCATGTACTTAACTTCGCGTGGGGTCAAAGATTAATATATTCTGGCATATTCGTACATCGTCTTCAGATGCGGCTCAAATTGAATCTTTATGCGGCGCATGTCCTTCAGTATCTTGAATCGTATTTGGTGAAGTCTTGATATAGATATGGCGCATGTTGATAATGTGATGCGACGTATCTAGAGTAGAACAAGTTGGATCTTCTTCGTTGACCAAAGTTTTATATGCGACGCATGATATAATCTGATGCGGCGCATTCTTCAAAGTCAGAAAATGGATTTCAGTATGATAGTACGGCGCATCTGTCTAGAATGATGCGGCGTATCTCCTGGATTTCAGTAGACTTTTCTATCTTGATCATTTTACTCCATATTTCGTCTAAAATCGCCAAGTTTCAAGCTGAGAATTACTAAAGTAAACAATTAAGTATCGATTATCATATAAAATATAATAAAACAAGTCAATTATATTAGACAAATGATGACAATATAATGTACTTGTTTACTGTTATCAAATATCCCCTCACTTGAACTTTACTTGTCCCCAAGTAAACCTACAATTTATGAAAATGTATCCTAAAAGATATTAGAATGTATTTTTATAATTAAGCACGTATTAATCTTATCATAATTGCAAAACCAAACACTTAACGAGTTAGAAACAAAATTAAAATATACAGTTCAAACTGATCTAATTGTTTAATTGTGAAGAAGATTCTATCATATGCTTGGCAAGGATACACATCTCCTCTACTAAAGCTAAGGAGTGACAAGTCTAAAGCGTTAAAAAGAGTTTTGAGGCTTAAGGGTTAAGCCTAGCTTCGTTCAAACATCCCCTGCATAAACTTAGTAGATCGCTAGCGCGAGTCCTCGACGCTTCAACTAACAGATGGTCACTAGTGCACTTCTTAGATCGCTAGCGCATTATTTGCATAACGGATGGTCACCAAGTCACACACTAGATCGCTAGCGCGTCAGTCAATTAATCTAATACTCAGATGGTCACTACCATATTCATACATTTAATATTCTCACTTGGCCATCACCATATCCGGATGCTCGAAAGTTAATAACGAATACAACGATATAGTTGGGTATGGATAACATTTAGGATATAAGTTGGTGTAAAATAAAAAATAAACAAACAAATAGATTAAAGTCCTAAGTGTGGTTAATCACTTTCCCAACCATCCCATGAATAAGACTTATATCACTGAATAAC
Organism: Artemisia argyi; assembly: GCA_030686995.1. Taxonomy (NCBI): domain Eukaryota; kingdom Viridiplantae; phylum Streptophyta; class Magnoliopsida; order Asterales; family Asteraceae; genus Artemisia; species Artemisia argyi. The sequence continues at coordinate 35,897,094 of CM060679.1, read as the reverse complement.
TCACGTTTTTTGACTCATGTAACTCACGCTTTAGGTAGACACGAATTATACTTAATAAACTGTTAATCAAAGAATAAACCTATGAGAAGAATGAGAATAAATTTCAGTGGCACATTTCAAATGAGGGAGAGAAATTTAAAGAAAAATGCATCTATGCTTGTTGGTGTATCTAATATGTGCAATTGTGTTTTCTTCTCATCCTTCTAATCTATTAGGGGGGTGGCAATGATGCCTAACCATGCCTCAAACTAATTTGTCATTAGCCAATAAAATGAATCCAACACATTTCATGCTTCATCATGCCTAACTATTTATTTTTAGTGGCAATGATGCCTAACCATGCCTCAACCATTTATTTAATGTGGAACGGTCAAAAAATTGAATGCTATACACATTACCGAATCGGTAAACATCACCGATTCACTTGCCGATTTGTCCATGCCGAATGGCTGGCAATGGGGATGCCGAGTAATGCCGAAGACACCGAACACCATGCCGATCACGTTGCCACCCCATTAATACTATTAAAACAAAAATTTTGCTTATGTCATCTTTGACTACTTGGCAACTTTTTAGTGATGATTTGAATAAAATATTATTATTGCTGATGTCATAAACACAAAATTAATTTAGTTAATTTATTTGCACGGATAAACATTTTAAAATGTTAAATGCATACATTGTATTTTTGTTTTGCATGCTACCAAGTTATTTGATTGGTTAGTTTTTGAGGTGCTTTGGGAAAAGATACATGAAAGAAATAGCTGCTTTTTTCTATGGTAAGTTTTCTATACCATTTTTGAGTTTTGAAACATCTTCTCAAATCTTCTTCTTCTAACAAGTGAAAACTGGATTTTGCTCTAAGCCTGATCTTTGAAGTATTATATTCATCTCGATTTCTCATGATGGTGTCGCAAATTTTATGGAGCAAACTGATTTCGATTTTTTTTTCAAAGAAGGTTATTGTGCTTCTCTATCTTTTTAATAATGGGCAAATGATTAACAAAATGTACATCATTTGCTATTTTTTTGTTTTTGTGTGTACTTTCTTTCAACTTCATCATTCTCATGGTATTTTGCGAAATTTTTACACACTTTTGCCCCTTTTAGCTAATACCCCTCTTCGCTAATAATTTTTTTTTCCCGAATGACAAAAATGTCACATAGTTCCCTAAAGATAATGAATTTGAAATAAAAATACCCACAAAAGCAAAAAAATTTGTTCCCTACCATCATCATGAGTAAATGATGGCAAGTATGCTATTTTTTTTTTTTAATTATTTACCCTTTTATAATATGCTTCAGTTTATTCGTCTTAATTATGTTTTTCTCCAATTCATATCATGTGTAATTTTTCTTTAGCTTTCCTGCCATAAATTAGAGTGGTGTAACTAAGGGTGAGCGTTCCGACCGTTTGGACCGGACCAACCGACAAAACCGACCGGACCGACCGAAGGACCAACGGTCCGGTCTCGGTCCGGGATTTTTCATTAATTCGGTCCTCGGTCCGGTCCGGTCCGGACCGACCAAAAAACCGAAAAACTTGCCTAATTGGACCGGACCGACCGAAGACCAACCGGACCGACCACTTTCGGTCCGGTCTCGGTCTATGGTATTTCCCAAACTCGGTCTTCGGTCCGGTCCGGTTTTTGAACCGTGATCACCCCTAGGTGTAACTGAAATAATTAAGCACCGGTACTTTTTTTATTTTTTATTTCTTTTTCCGGTTCAAGATTATAGTTTGGGCAAATTACATAGGAGTGAGCAAACAAAACCAAAAAAACCAAAACCAAACCGAAACCCGAAAAAATCAAACCGAAAAAAACCTACCGAAACTAAAAACCGACGGTTCGGTTTTTAATTTTTCAAAAACCAAAAAATACGGTTCGGTTTCGGTTTTTGTGCAAAAACCAAACCGAACCGATTTTATTATATAATAATATATAATTAATATAATATGAATAAATAACTAAATAAATCAAATTTATAAATTCATATTCATTTTGTGTGTAGATTTATAATATATTTATCTTAACGTTTATGTTCATATGCGTGTTTGTCGTGTCGTGTGTTTATTTGAGAATATATCAATAAATATATGACGATGATCATAGTTTATGTTCACTTACATGTTTGTATCTCATTTATATGTTTATAATTATAGAATTATGCAATAAACATTATTATACTTAAATTGACAAAAAAAAAGTAAATAAAAATAACCAATTTTCTATGTAATACAAGTTCGTTGGTATAAATTTGCCATGCCCAAATATAAACGGTTGAAACTGAAAAAATCGAAAAACCGAACCGAAACCGATAATAAACCGAAAAAACCGAACCGCTAAAAACCGAATGGTTTCGGTTTTGGGTTCTATAAAAACCGAACATTTCGGTTCGGTTCGGTTTTAGCCAAAAACCGACACAAACCGAACCGTGCACACCCGTAGATAGAGCCGTCAATTTCTATACGATGGAACATATTTTGAAAGTCAATGCTATGTGTTTATGATATAACTTAGTGCTAACATTATAAAGTCCTCTCTTGCGAAACTGTGGAGTCGGATAGTCATACTCCGGAATGGTGTTGATGATGATACGAAGAAAAAACCTTGCAATCTGAATAATTGCGATGTCACTGAGGCCTTGAAGGTGACTCTTTTTGTTCAATTATTTAAAAATTGCACTTTAGATTTATTTCAAGTTTCAGGTATTGTTGAACCTAATAATAGAGTAATGGCATCCAATGGGGATAATGTAATGTTACTGCTAATTACACGAGTTAGAAAACTGAATGTTTGGTATATAATAATATCACTTTTATTGTGGAAGATTTGTGAATTCTGTAACCATTATTACGTGGCTTGATGTACATATAATTGTTAGTTCTTTTTGTGCGTTTTATGCTATTTGATGTATACACTTTTTAAAGATTTATTTTTTTTGACCAATCTGGCATATTGTGTATCAAAACATATGTGTGCTTGCATATGTATGATTTTAGGTTGTGGATTAATACCATCATTTAATCCATTTTCTTTCCATTTCATAAGGGTGGTGGCAATCATGCCTCCCAAAAATTCTCATACCTTACAAGTCACCAATAATATCATTCCACCTCATTTATACATTTTTCATACCTCCCAACCCTTTTTTAGTGGCAACCATACTTTTTTCATACATCCCAACCCACCAACTTATATAAGATTTTTTTTTCCTAGTGCCCAACGGTCCAGAAATTGCTCCCAAACGTTCACAAATTGCAAGGGTCTTCTCCATACCTCCGAGGCATGAATTGCCACTGAAGCATGCCGTTAGCCCATACCTCCGAGGTGGCGGCGGTGTACCCCGGCGGTATGCCCATGCCACCGCCTCATAAAATCACCATTGCCACCACCCTAAGCTTATTGTTGTGTTTTAAACTTGTTTTTATTTTATTTATCATTTAATCCTTACTCAAAATATAAATAATAAAAAAAAAGGACCATAAGACTGTGACCCAGCTATTAATTGCCAACTTCATAACCGCTGGCATCCTGTACAATGGTTGGTGAAAAGAACAGCTCCATATTAACATCATGAAAAATATAATACAAAAGAAAAAGGGAGAAGCTTGAAGAAAAGGGATTCAATGGAGGGAGCAACCATATTAGTTCTTTTACTTATGTCATGTCATATTATTACAACTTACACGGCCGAAATCGACAACATTTCAGATGTGCATTTCTTGACAGAAGAAGACACGTTGGTATCGCCTGCCGGGATTTTTGAACTGGGATTTTTCAAGCCAGATAGCTCCGAGAATAGACACCTTGGTATTTGGTATAAAAGAATCACAGTTAAAACAGTGGTTTGGGTTGCCAACAGAGATCTTCCACTCACCGGTATACGATCAGGCATGCTAAGGATTTTAAATCCAGGAAACCTTGTTCTCATGAACTATACGAAAGACGTCATATGGTCATCCAATACAACAGCATCAGCAAACACAACTGTCAAGCTTGATGACACAGGTAATCTAGTCATGACAGATGGAAAGCACAAGAAGATTATATGGCAGAGTTTTGACTATCCAACGGATACTCTTCTACCTGGCATGACGTTCGGGAGAAACTTGTTAACTGGCAAGGAGTGGTCTCTATCATCATGGAAGAGTAGTCAAGATCCAGCTTTAGGTGAATTCACCTGGATTGTTGACACACGTAGTTATCCTCAGAACCTACTAAGACAAGATGGAGTGATTAAGTTCCGGGGTGGACCATGGAATGGTCAAAGGTTTAGTGGGGCTTCTCATTTCGGTCAGAACATGATCTTTACATACAATATGAGTATAACTGAAACAGAAGTGGCCTATTCGTATAATCTTATAAACAGTTCTATTGTATCACGCTTCACCTTAAATTCTGCTGGCCTGTTAGAACGTTCAGTTTGGGTAGAAGATGGTAAAAGATGGCAGGTTATCATTTCATTACCAAAAGATACATGTGATTCATACAACATCTGCCATGCTTATGGAAGCTGCAGCATTTTGAACTTACAGACATGTTCATGCTTGGATGAAATAAAATTTAAGCCTAGAAACCAAAAGGGGTGGGAGACAGCAGACTGGTCTGGTGGTTGTGTGAGGCGAACACCGTTGGATTGCAAGGGGGGATCAGATGGCTTTATCAAGTATTCTAATGTAAAACTTCCAGACACAAAGACTTCTTGGTTTAACAGGACAATGTCCCTGCCGGAATGTGAAGCAATATGCCTAAAGAACTGTACTTGTATGGCTTATGCAAATACAGATATCAGAGGCGGAGGAAGTGGTTGCTTGCTTTGGTTCAATGACCTCATAGACATCAGAGTATACTCTGAGGGAAAGGGCGGTGAAAATATATATGTGAGAATGGCTTCCTCTGAATTAGGTAATTATTTTTTGCTCAAGTTCGCCAAACTATATATAACTTGAATAAGCTAAAGCTATACGATATATCTACTTACTGCATCTTTTATTCGAATGATAGGTAAAAATGACTATCTTAACATATATAATTAATCTGATATCAAGTGATCTTGCTAGTTACTATCGTCATTTTTTGTATCTAAAAGTCAATTCAACGGTGTTGCTATGTTAATATCATGTACTTGCTCAATCAGTTGTCAGAAAGGATGGAAGAAAAAACATTAAAATCATCTTAATTGGAATATTTCTGGGGGTTCTTATGATAGCCGTGAGCACATGGTTGTGGTATGCTTGGAGGAAAAAACATCATTCACAACTGATCGAGGAAGGTAACAAAATTGCACAATTTCAGTGATAGATTGATATTTATATTAAATAGTTCAGAATAATCTTACTTCACTTAGCAGGTTCTATAAGTTTGAAGTATCCGCATAATAACTACACAGGGGGGTCATTGAATGTCAATGATAGCCAGAAAGAAGCCATGGAGCTACCATTGTTTAGCTTCTCTACAATAGCTAAAGCCACTGCAAATTTTTCACCCGATAATAGACTTGGGGAGGGGGGATTTGGAGTGGTTTATAAGGTAAGTGGAGAATGTAATTTTTATACAGTTAACTAACTGAGCATACCATATATAAAAAGACAATGTTATACATTAGACTTAGAGTGCCAAAACCACATTTTTTTTACCCAACAAAGTTTTCTTACAAAAAATTCCAACACGAAAAATCATCAGCTGGGCTTAGATTCACTTTACTGCGAGTCGATATCCAAATTTATAACAAGAAATGAATCTACAATCTATAAGCATGCCACTAATTAATACAAAAAGATACGATTGGAATTTACCTTTGAATTGAAGTTTGAACAGGTTTCACATAAAAATAATGGGTAATCTTCAGGGTTCACTAGAAGAAGGGCAAGAAATTGCTGTAAAGCGTCTCTCAAAGAATTCTAGTCAAGGAACTGACGAGTTCAAGAACGAAGTTATCTGTATTTCAAAACTTCAGCACCGGAATCTTGTCAAGCTCCTCGGATGTAGCATTGAGAAAGACGAGAAGTTGTTGATCTATGAATACATGCCGAACAGAAGCTTAGACTCGTTTATATTCGGTCAGAATCATAAAATTCATACATATGCTTAACATTAATTATAAATTACCCATGTATGAATAACCAAACCTACATCTCACGTATGCAGATAAAATGCAAAACACACTCCTTGATTGGAAAAAGAGGTTCAACATCATCAAAGGAATTGCTCGAGGACTTCTTTATCTTCATCAAGATTCACCATTAAGAATAATCCATAGAGATCTTAAAGCTAGCAATATTCTACTAGATCAGGACATGAACCCTAAGATATCTGACTTTGGGATTGCTAAAAGCTTTGGAGGAAATGAAACTCAAGCAAATACACAGAGAGTTGTTGGCACCTAGTAAGATGCATCCTTCAGCTTTTAAACTAACTCTATGTTTGTTTACTTCATTATTTCACTCATATAGATATTTTGCATGAAGCGGTTACATGTCACCAGAGTACGCGCTAGATGGTCTTTTCTCAACGAAGTCGGATGTATTCAGCTTTGGTGTCTTGGTGCTGGAGATTGTTAGTGGGAAGCAAAATCGGGGATTCATTCATACCGATCATAGCAATAATCTTATTGGACATGTAAGTTGCTTGATTTGAAAATATAATGCTCTAAGCTAGCTACTGCATAATACTAGTAATAATTATTTCAACCTTTGTATCTAGGCATGGAAGATCCATAGTGAAGGAAGGTCAATGGAACTCCTTGATACAACTTTAACTGAATCGAGCAATCTATTTGAAGTTTTAAGATCAATCGAAGTGGGGTTGTGTTGTGTTCAACAAAGTCCTGAAGACAGGCCAAGCATGTCATCCGTGGTTCTGGCCTTAGGCAATGAGGGTGCATTGCCGACACCTAAGCAACCAGCATTTTTCATAGAAAAGAACTTACACGGTTCTTATTTCTCTTCAAGCTCTTATCCAACAAGTTCAACAGCTAATGATTTAACTGTTACTGAGATAGTTGCTAGATAGATAGCACAATTAAAACTTCATTTATAGTTTGTTTTACTTTTAATTTCTTATTGCCTTCGAGTACAATATCCTATATATGTATGCCGGTTCCGAACTTCATTGCACAACAAAAGAATGTGGTTATTAAGGTCAGTGTAGCCTTGATTGCTCCTATATAGCCATATAGGGCAGCAAGTGAGTTGATATGAACTCGAGCTTGACAACGTTAGTCTAAGCTGGAAGTTAATCGTATAGCTCGAAGAGCTTAATCCAAGTGAAACAACACACTCATAATTGAGAATAATACTAGACTTCAATTATTTAATAAACATAGGAATTAGATAACCTAGTCAAAATATGCGAAGCAACAGAAAATCTTTGATGTATCCCAGAACCGAATCAAGTATTTTAAAAAAACATTAATATCTATAAAGTCTTAAGTAGGGTTCATAAGCATCTCATTTAGGGGGATTTTGGGTAAGTTGAGTATCAGTGTGCGAGTGTTTCAACAAAATTGTTTATCTCATAAAGGTTTTATGTGGTGATTAAAATGCATGTTGAAGATCATTTTAGAAACTGCTTCAATAGTAATTTGGACTACTGTGATACAAGAAAAATGGAGTCAAGCTAGTTAGAGCTTTTGGTGCGTTTAGTTAAGTGAATAAGAGTTTAAAGTTGAATTACTAGAAACTTAATTATGTTTCAACTTGATCTCAAGATCGTTAGGAATTTTTATTGATAGAAGATTGAAGTTAGATGTGTATTAGAAGCTTAAAAGCACATTGGAACCGAAATGGGTCGAACTTGAATTAAATTAAGTTAAGGGTTGTGTTGTTTTGAGTAAAAGGTTAGTTGAGTCGACTTGATAATTGTTTGATACTTATTGCAAATGTTCTTTTGCAACCCAACACATGTATTGTACATGCCTAAATAGCATTACTAGACACATGTATTATTGTACATACCCTTAATTACCTTGGCACCTTGTCCCTGATTTCCCTGATGGGAGTAGTAATTCAGCTGCTTTCACAAAGACAGTTAGAAACTTTATTGTGGGCAATCGAGTATGATGACGTATAGCCTATAGTTGGGCCACGAGCCCAAATTATAGACATTACTAAGCCCAAACCCACCACGAGTGGGCTATCATGACAAATGACTTGGGCCATTAATACCTACGGCTTGGGCTCACGAAGCCCAAAGCCCAACCAATACGCATAATTAAGGGATAAGGATCTTCTATTCACGGGATAGATATCCTTACCCCAGATAAGCACCACGAGTGCGAAGAGTAAGGAGCAAGATACCTACACGGTTTCTGCGTCATATATATAGAATTACATATTCTCATTGAAAGGTACGATTGACACGATCCCTAACTCTTCTACAAACCCTAAAACCGATTATTTACTCTCACGCCGGAGTCTAATCGTGGGAGACAATCCCACGATAAGCCTAACGGTGTTGTTTGCTTTCTTAGTGCGCAGGTTTCACAAGCACTAAAGTTCTAATTGGTACGAGAGCAGGAGTCCAAACAAGGTAAGCCCAACTTTTGTATCAACAAGTGGCGCCATCCGTGGGACCCTACACTAAGAACTCAAGACCAGAATGCCGAAAAACAAGAACTCAGGCCAGCGGACTCCGCAGCTGGAGAAAACACGTGATGATTCACATAAGAAGAAGCGTCAAGACTCGACTCCTAAGCCGACCTCTGGAACAACCAGTGCACCTGGTCATCGTGAGTCAAACGTAACTCCAATCCCGACGGCGGTAGAATTGCCTTTGGGAACAACCCGAACTACTACCGTAGTCTCAAGCGCTGAGGACATTCAGCGCACCCTCTTTACCACTCCCCACCAGATGGCATCCATAGTGGACAACACTGTGCCACCGGGAGCACCTAATAGAGAGAGGGAACCCCATGCGGAGACGGACATCCTTGCAGTAGAAGAGGATGCACCTGGAGTGGCATTAAACGATTTCGTGTCCCAACATTATGAGACTTTAACTCGTCTCATGCAAGAGGAGGCAAGGAAAAGGTCAAGCCGCAACCCGCAAAATCGGCTAAACTTTAACCAAGAAAAATCTCCACCGCGCCACCCTGAGCGCAGAAACAGTGAGAGGCGCACCAACGTCCATGATAGGCTTGGTACAACATCCAACTCACAATACTCGAAGGATTACGAAGACAACGCGAGGCGCACCAGTGTCCATGCTAGGCTTGGTAGCCGCAGGATACAAGATAGGCTTGGACGACAACGTTCACCAAGCATAAGCACCTCAAGGTCAGGAAGCAGAAGAATCCAAGATAGGTTGGGGAAACACTACTCCCCAAGTACAAGTCCTTCAAATTCGGACTCCGAGGACAAACGGCGCAAGCGCCATAGGAGAAACAACTCCCCCTCAAGCAGCTCCTCGGACAACGAGGACAGAGAGACGGGACATTGGAAATCTAAGAACCGACGCCGGTACGACGAGGATGAGGATATTTCCCTTCCTTGGCGTCGCCAAAAGGTTGATGCGTTTACGCGACTCATAAGTGACTTCTCAGATGACAAGAGAAGGCGCATGCCCACCAATGTTAAAACATATGATGGCACGGGTGATCCTGATGATCATCTAAAAATTTTCGAGTTAGCAGCTGCTATCGCAAACTGGCCACAACCTGTGTGGTGCCATATGTTCAACTCTACCTTAGTAGGGAATGCGCGAACATGGTTCAGCAAGCTTCCACGACGAAGCATAAATGGGTTTGAAGAGCTGCGGAAAGCATTCCGCCTAAATTTCACGCAACAAAAGAAGTGCGTAAAGAACCCTGTGGAACTAGCCAGAGTGAAACAGTGCCAAGGGGAATCCACAAGCGCTTACATGGAGCGCTTCAAGGATGAATGCATGCAAATCAAGGCATGCCCCGAGGTACTAAAAATCTCAGGGTTCATGAACGGGATCAATAATCCAGAGCTGATACGGAAGCTAAATGACAAAGTACCCCAAAGCTTTGATGAGCTAACCAAGTGCACCAGATCCTTCGTTCAAGGGGAAGCGGCAGCGGCAGACAGCAAAAAAGGTTACTCAACCTTTAAACCACAAGAACAGTCAAGGAGACAATCCAATGACCAAAGTGGCAACCGCAACAGGAATTACCGCAACCAAAATAATGGAAGGGATAACGACAAGTATGTCCCACTCACAAAAACCCCTAAGGAAATATTCGCGACAGAGGGAGCAAATTTTCCAAAACCTCCACCAATGTTAACCCCAGAAGAAAAGCGCGTCGGAGGAGGATACTGCGAATACCATGGACAGAAGGGTCACACCACTAACGAGTGCGTTCAACTACGCCAGCTAATTGATAAATTAGTGAGAGAAGGAAAGATGGACCACCTCGTTAAAAACATCAAAGAAGGGAAAGATAGAAAAAGAAATGGGGCCAAAAAGGAGATACCAAAAAATAAAGCTGATACAATATACATGATACAATCATGGCAGCGAAATACGAAGCAAAAAGTCAGCCAAAGGTTTTTCAAGGGAAACCATATCTCTTTCCCCACCCTCACTGCGGACAACGCAGTAATCGAACCACTCACCATCGAGATACAAGCGGGAGGTCACGAGATCCACCGCATGTATGTCGATGGAGGAGCATCTGCGGACATCATGTATGAACACTGCTTCAGAAGGCTAAAACCCGAGATACAAAACCAGTTAATTCCGGCCACGACGTCGCTGACTGGATTCACAGGTGAAAAATTTTGGCCCATGGGGCAGTTACGCATACTTGTAGTCATTGGTAATGAATACCATGCTACAACGGCTTGGATGAACTTCATGGTGATCAGGTCTCCCTCATCATACAATGGCATTATTGGGAGACCAGGGATATCCGCTATGCGCGCGGTCCCATCCACCGGACATGGGATGCTCAAGTTCCCAGTGGAAGGAGGGATCGTCACCCTCTACAACACTACCGCGTCCCCAAGAGAATGCAACATAGTGGCAGATGAAGTTCCACGCGCTCCAGAACAGCACACGAACAAGGTGACAAACCTGAAAGTTGCAATTAACCCAGACTATCCTGACCAAGAGATATCAATCGGGGGATCACTGTCTGACAAGGGCAAAGCAGCTGTGTGCGCATTATTACAAAGGAACATAAACATCTTCGCATGGGAACCCAAACACATGACTGGAGTGCCAAGAGCCATTACTGAACACAAGCTCGAAATCCGACAAGGATATCCTCCAATACGCCAGAAGAAACGTGGCCAAGCTCCAGAACGCGCAAAAGCTATCCTAGAGGAAGTACACAAGCTCGTGGACGCAGGGATCATGCGAGAGGTCTATTACCACGATTGGCTTTCCAACCCAGTGATGGTAAAGAAAAGCGATGGTAGATGGAGAATGTGCGTGGATTTCACCAATCTCAACAAAGCATGTCCACAAGACTGCTACCCACTACCAGAAATCGATTGGAAAATAGAATCCCTGTGCGGGTATCCCTTTAAATGCTTCCTAGACGCGTACAAAGGATACCACCAAATTCAAATGGCCAAGGAGGATGAAGAAAAAACAGCTTTTCACACGAGTCAAGGGGTGTATTGCTACACAAAAATGCCCTTTGGTTTAAAGAATGCAGGAGCCACATACCAACGGTTAGTGGACAACGCATTTGAGAAGCAAGTAGGACGTAATTTGGAGGTCTATGTCGATGACCTAGTCATAAAAAGCCATACCGAAGAGGAATTGGTGTGTGACATAGAAGAAACGTTTAAAACATTGGGAAGAATAAACATGAAATTGAATCCTAAGAAGTGCACTTTTAGAGCAACAGAAGGCATGTTTCTTGGATACCTAATAGAACCCGATGGTATTAAACCTTGTCCAGAAAAGACAAGAGCGGTTATCGAACTACCTTCACCGCGCACACTAAAAGAAGTCCAGTCATTAAACAGCAAATTAGCCGGGCTGAACCGATTCTTGTCCAAATCAGCGGACAAATCACTTCTTTTCTTTAAAACACTCACGAAGTGCACAAAGAAGGGAGATTTTCGATGGACTCCAGAAGCGGAAGGAGCCTTCCAACAGCTGAAACAAAACCTAGCAGAGCTACCAAAGCTTGTCGCACCCCGACAAGGGGAAGAATTGATCATGTATCTCTCAGCGACCCATGGAGCAGTCAGCGCGGTACTACTGACAGACAGAAACTCTGTTCAAACACCTATATACTTCGTAAGCAAAGCCCTCAAGAAGACAGAGACTAACTACACCGCTATGGAGAAACTGGTCCTAGCTCTAGTATTCGCAGCTAAAAGGCTGCGCAGGTACTTCCAAGCGCATCTGATAGCTGTAATCACGGACTAACCCATCAAGCAGGTTATCTCTAAACCTGATGCATCAGGGCGGCTTCAAAAGTGGAGTGTGTTATTGAGCGAACATAATATCTCCTATAGGCCGCGCACCGCGATCAAAGGACAGATATTTGCTGATTTCATTATCGAGAAGCCAGATAATGATACTCCATCACCAAAGATTGAAGTACCATTACAAGAACCATGGGTTCTATTTACAGATGGATCCTCATGCGCAGAAGGATCAGGCGCAGGTCTTATCCTTACCAGCCCAGATGGAACAGAACACACTTACGCACTACGCTTTGAATTCATAGCCACAAACAATGAGGCAGAATATGAAGCATTGATGGCTGGACTACGCATAGCAAATCAAATGGGCGTACGTAACCTAGAAGCTAATGTGGATTCACGATTAGTAGCTAACCACGTGTTAGGCGAGTATGTGGCTCAAGAAGAACACATGATCCAATACCTCGGTAAAGCCAAATCCTTGATAAAGAATTTTGACAAGTTTTCCATCAAACAAATTCCACGAGGAGAAAACAAAAAAGCAGATGCGCTAAGTAAAATCGCATCCACAAACTTTGCACACCTGTCAAAAAAGGTATTGGTGGAAACATTGAAGAACAAATCCATCTCTGAGATGGAAGTATCCACAGTGATAGAGGAAGACAATCCCACATGGATGACACCCATCATGGATTTTATCAGTAAGGGAACACTCCCCCAGGAACAAAAGGACGCTCGACGGATACGGCGCATAGCGCAGAGGTTCGAACTTCGAGATGGTATCCTATATCGGCGTTCATTCCTACAACCATGGCTCAGATGCGTCGGACCTCTTCAGGCAGATTACGTACTCTGGGAAATCCACGCTGGATCTTGCAGCATGCACTCAGGACCACGGTCTGTTGTAGCGCGTGCTTTGCGATCCGGGTACTATTGGCCTACGATGCACCGCGACGCGCGAGACATGATTAGAAGATGCAACGACTGCCAAGTCCATAGACCCATTCCGCGTCAGCCACAACATGAGCTAACACCCATCACCTCACCATGGCCATTCCACAAATGGGGAATTGACATTGCTGGACCCTTTCCAGTAGCGGCAGGAGGACTCAAGTTCCTCATTGTCGCCATTGACTACTTCACCAAATGGATCGAAGCAAAAACAGTGGCAAGTATCACAGGTAACCAGGTCAAACGATTCGTTTGGGATAACATTGTATGCCGCTTTAGCCTACCTGGAGAAATTATTTCGGACAACGGAAAACAATTCTGTGTAACCCATTCAAAGATTGGTGCGCGCAGTTAAACATCACACAACACTTCGCGTAAGTCAAACATCCACAAACAAATGGATTGGTAGAACGCGCGAATCGTAGCCTGGGTGAAGGAATTAAGGCGCGCTTGGACAAACATAAAGGAAGATGGGTAGACGAATTATCGCATGTTTTGTGGGCTCACCGCACAGAAGTCAAAGTCAGCAATGGCGATACACCTTTTTCTCTTGTCTACGGGACAGAAGCTGTTATACCAGCAGAAATTGGAATGCCAACAATCCGTACATTGGAAATTAACATCGCAACAAACGATGATGAACGACGCATTGACTTAGATCTGTTGGAAGAACGACGCGAAAGGGCAGCTATCCGCGAAGCAAAAGCTAAATCAAAGATGAAGAAGTATTATGATGCACGAGTCAGAAACACTTCTTTCAAACCAGGGGACTTTGTATACCGCGCCAACGATGCCAGCCATGCAGAAGACACAGGCAAGCTCGGACCAAAGTGGGAAGGGCCTTACGAGGTCACAGAGGCATTGGGTGACGGTGCGTACAGAGTGCGCGATATGAAAGGCCACGAGTTACCACGCACCTGGAACATTTGCAATCTCAAGAGATGCTACCTCTAGGCCACGAGCCGCACACCGACACATCTGCACTTTAGTAAGCGCTCAATAAATGTTGGTGTATTTATCTTATTTTTTTTAGGAAATTGTCCTTTTTGCACTTGCAACAATTAATAAAACGTTGTGGTTTCTAGCTAACTCCACAACACAGTTCAACATTATTGCTTAAATTATTCATTTATGTTTCAATTCTGTTTATATTATTGCCTACATGGCGTGCATGCACATATTAAGACCACACGAGGGCAGACAGGATGAGTAAACCTACTAAAGTACTCGTTGAGTAAGAGGGTTTCAAACCCATCAACATCGGATCACGTATCCCTGTTAAACACCTTACTATCAAGACGTTGGAGTAAGTTCATAAGTACACCCCACGATGGATGCACTTTATTGCACATGGTGCGCGTTTAACAAAACATGGACTCAAGACAATTGACTCCTACATAGTGGAACTCGCAGTACGCTGCACTCCACCACATGGATTCAAAACAATTGACTCCTAAGTTCGTACACTAACTTCATACAAGCTCATGACTTTAGTACGCATCTCACAACGAATGCGCAACAACAAGTTGAAAACGAACTAATAAACCAAAACACTTGGTTACCAAAAATGATAAACGTAGTACGCTACTCATTTACTCGCACGTTTGTTAAGGTTAGGACCGCAAACGTTTCCTAAGTCACGAACTTAACAAACAAATTTTGGGCTCAAATACAAGATATTATTTGCATGTTTGTTACTCTATATAAGTCTTTCACGTAATAAAGACAAGGAACAAATCTAAGTACAAAAACAACATATGTGCACAAAAGAGTCCAATATTTTTTATTTACTAAAAAAACTACGAGTTTTTACAAAAAGCTATAACTACGAGTTATACACATCTATACACTATGGACACGCTCCGTGGAAGGCTCTGGCACAGCTGAGCTTCCCGACTCCTGCAGCTTCCTCAACAATAATGCATCCCTTGGTGACACGGTCGCCACACTGACGGCAACACCATCTGACCTAGGAAGGTGTGCAGCACCCACACCGCAGAGAGTGGCCTTCCCCTTAAGACCTTTCTTCTTGGCCGCCCTCTCTGCGTGACGCTCCAAAACTTCCTTTAGTGGCAGCTCTGTCTCAAGTGCAAAGGGGTTCAGGATGGCACGCGGGCGCGCGAACACTGGCACCAGCAACGGCGCACTCCACCACCCTCCCAAAGGCGTTCACAACCTCTGGAGACTCCAATGTCCCCACGGCAGCCAAGCGCAAGCCATGGCTGATCAACCACCTGCGAAAACAACGACAAAGGCATTAGAAAAGAAACACAAAATATACAAAGAAATTAAGGTATAACAAGTACCTGCGCTCTGCAATGGTCGACATCAGGTGGGGATATAGCTCCTCATCATACTCTATGCTAAGCCTGCACAGCTTCTCTTCCTGCGCCTCCACATAGTCCTCTACCTGCTTGCCGAACTGAGCAAGCTGACTGCAGAGCTCGTTCTTTCTCTCTTCGAGATATTTTACCCCCCAGGTGAGGTCAGCCTTATATTGCTGCGACTCCCCACGTTCACGCTGTAGCTCAGCCAACACTACCAGCTTCTCCTCAGTCGCCTTCTTGGTGCGCTCATCGGCAGCTAACACCTCTGCCCGAGCCTCCGCCAATTGCGCTTTGAGCTGCGCAATCTGCTCATCCCTCTGAGCAAGGCTACCTCCCTCAACGACGGTCCGCGCCTTCTGCTGAGTAACCAACTCAGCCTGGCGAGTAGCAACACCAGCAAGCTCCTCAACCAACTCCTGCGCAGACATCTGCGCCGTAGCCTTCAAAGGCTCCTCCACATCTGCAACCTTAGGCGATGCGGTATGATCAGCGAAAGCCGCACCACCCTCTGCAGCATGGTCCCTATAAAATAAAGAAGATGACGTTAGTACGTGGAAACAGCAAATAAAAGAAAGCTACAGTCGTTAATACTTACACAAGTGGTGGAGATTCGGCCTTATTCTTCTGGGCGCTGGTAGTAGACATCTCATCGGGCGCATCCGACTTATCCTCACCAATCAAGCGACGCCTCCTTTTGGAGGTACCCACATAACCACCAGAAGACGCTTCCTTGCGCTTCTTCCTGCGGACTTCCGCGGACTCCAAAATCTCCACGCTGTTAGACACCTCCACATGCGTCTCTTCCCTCACGGGAGACCTCTCCTCAGCAGGAGGGACAACCTGCACTGGCGCGACAAGCACAGCTGCAGGAGGAGAGTCTTGCTGCGCAACAGCTCCAAATACAGTCAGATGTCCCGCAGTAGCCTGCAATATGGGCTGCTCACCCTCCCTCAGGGGACACACCCCTATCGTAACGCGCTTAGGTTCTTTCAGCTTCACAACAGAGAACAAATCCATTTCTGCGACAGACAGAAGACAAACAACAAAAGAACAAAGTTAGTTATTCAAAGGATAAGAAGCAAAACACTTACATTATAGACGCAGTAAAAGGATGAGCACCCACCCTGGCTGTCCTCATCAAGAAAGGTTGGAACCTCGTTCGCACCATCAAAATAATTTTGGCTCAGCCCCATGTGCACCAAAAACTCCTCAGGATAGGAGTTAATAGGAATACGGTTACTATCAATTGTATCCGCATCCGCGAGGCTGTACGAACCAGGGATAGGACGCTCATCCCTCGGCAGCGTCCCTTGGGCATAGAACCCAAAGCGCGACGGGAAAACCACATCGTCCACCCAGAAAAAGTATTCCCTCCAGCGCCTTAATGAATCTACCTTAACGGTATAGCATTGAAGGTTCCCTGAGCGTTTGGCAAATGAGACCCATCCGTTCGCCCATGTAGAATGGTAAAACGCACGGAACAGGTCGACAGTCGGGTTAATGGCAAGCAACCGATAATTAATCTCAAAATTAGATATCTTCGCCGCACCTATACAGTGCAGCTGCGATATATGGAGCTGATAATAATTGAGCACGTTGCTCAAAAACACGGAAATGGGTATGCGATAGTTCGCATAGTAAAAAAAGCGTGTATATAAACCTATCTTCCCATCGGCGAAATCAGCTATACGCGCGTCAACATCTGGGGCCTCCGGATGGACGTCGAGAGGAATGAAGTAGTCAGAAGCAAACTGACGTACGTCATCCTCATCCATCAGGGAGCGAAACTCATCTAACTGAGCAACAACCATTTTCGGTGGATCACAAGATTTACTACGATTGCGCACACGCAGTTACCTAAATCGAATAGTAGATCGAGGAAAGAAAAAAAGCTTTGATAGTTTTTGAAAATGGCGGAAATGTTTTACTATGTGTTTTACGGTGAAAATGAGGCGGTGACTTTATATAAGTACCAAAAACCCTAAAAAGGGAGGCCACGTGGATCCTACTCATAGATCGTGTGGATAGGAAACGAGCAAGTACAACACTTTTCCCCATTTACCTAGGTACACGTGGATACTTCCCCCGTTTTTCGAAGCACATCTCTTGATATATAGGAACTTGATACATTGTTCCTATCATTTGGGCGGGAAGTATTCGATTATTTCCCGCCACGCTTACCGCTCATTCCTTTAGTCTAGTATCCGCAGCTATGAGCCGCGCACACTAGACTGGGGGGACATGATGACGTATAGCCTATAGTTGGGCCACGAGCCCAAATTATAGACATTACTAAGCCCAAACCCACCACGAGTGGGCTATCATGACAAATGACTTGGGCCATTAATACCTACGGCTTGGGCTCAAGAAGCCCAAAGCCCAACCAATACGCATAATTAAGGGATTAGGATCTTCTATTCACGGGATAGATATCCTTACCCCAGATAAGCACCACGAGTGCGAAGAGTAAGGAGCAAGATGCCTACACGGTTTCTGCGTCCTATATATAGAATTACATATTCTCATTGAAAGGTACGATTGACACGATCCCTAACTCTTCTACAAACCCTAAAACCGATTACTTACTCTCACGCCGGAGTCTAATCGTGGGAGACAATCCCACGATAAGCCTAATGGTGTTGTTTGCTTTCTTAGTGCGCAGGTTTCACAAGCACTAAAGTTCTAATTGGTACGAGAGCGGGAGTCCAAACAAGGTAAGCCCAACTTTTGTATCAACAGAGTTCCTTCAATTGAAAACAAAGAGAAACATGACGATTCATATAGCTAAAATTTGTGTGATGTTTATAAAAAAAAATTACAAGTAAATTGATCAAGGCATTCTGAATTAACAGCGGAAGCAGAAACGACAATTAAATTACATGAAAGGTTTTCTTAAAGAGGGATGCTACATCCACATAAAAACCCCACAAAAAACTCCCACTCGCTGACGTGTCAGCGGGTGATTGGTTTTTAGTGGGATGTGGAACCCACAAAAAACCAATCACCCGCTGACATGTCAGCGAGTGGGAGTTTTTTGTGGGGTTTTTATGTGGATGTAGCAAATTTCTTTCTTAAAGGGTCCAGTTACAAAAACTTGATTGTTAAAACAGTAATAATAATTAAACAAATATACCTTATGACTTATGACGCCGATTACAATGAATGTTTTTAAAGTTAGTTAGTCGACAGTCGACACGACACTATTATGAAAAACGATGAATGGCTAGCTCATTCAGATAATCTCCAAATCACCAACGACACAAGAATTATTGATCAAGCAAAACAAAACAATGTGTTTGTGTATGTGTTTGGTTCTCAGCCAAACCAAGAAAAGAAGAGAGGGAGAGTGACAACTTTGGCGAGTTAATTGGTTACTTTGATATGTTGTGTCGTTGTGATAAATCCTCCATTCTTTTGGGCCTAGGACCTAGTTACTTTGAGCTAGTCCACAAATCAGTAGGTGTCACCTCTTCTTGGAATCTTGGGATTGGGTTAGCCAATAAATGGGCTACGACTAAATGTTAAGTCATTTAGTTTGGTTCTATATTAGCCCAAAATATTAATAAATCACCTAAATTTATTTTGTTTATAAAACTGAATCTCTACACCAAATAAAGCAAAAAAGTAATAGAATTTTACCTAAAAACTTAAAAATGAAAAATGTGATTTTACTAACATACTCTAAAGATAAAACGCTTAAATAGTTTACTTCTACAACACAATTTAAACACCATCTCTCTCTCTCTCTCTCTCTCTCTCTCTCTCTCTCTCTCTCTCTCTCTCTCTCTCTCTCTCTCTCTCTCTCTCTCTCCTTAATATCATAGCTGTCAGGATCCTGATCCTGATATTAGGTCTTACGATTTTACGATACTGCAAAGCAAAAATGATCCGGATCCTACATAGGATCTAGGGGTGATCACGGTCCAAAAACCGGACCAGACCGGACCGAAGACCGAGTTTGGGAAATACCATAGACCGAGACCGGACCGAAAGTGGTCGGTCCGGTTCGGTCCGGTCGGTCTTCGATCAGTCCGGTCCAATTAGGCAAGTTTTTTCGGTTTTTTGGTCGGTCCGGACCGGACCGACCGTACTGAGGACCGAATTAATGAAAAATCCCTGACCGTTGGTCCTTCGGTCGGTCCGGTTTTCGGTCGGTCCGGTCGGTTTTGTCGGTTGGTCCGGTCCAAACGGTCGGAATGCTCACCCTTAATAGGATCTTTACAAGCTTAAGATCTTATAGGATCCCGATCTTGATCATACGATCTTAATATCTAATCTGATCCGATCTTACTTTTCTCGGATTACAGACTAAAAAACTATAAATTTATGGGTTGTTTTTTTTGAAGAATTCAAAAAATAACGTGTTAATTTTTTTGAACATTTCATAATCATAATTTAGGAAAATATTTCTATGAAATATTCATAATATTTTATGTTTATAATGTATTATAATTTGTAGATTTGTAGAATATTACAAAAATTATTAAGAAATAACATTAGGGTAGGATCTTAAGATCCCGATTCGATCTTACGATCACGATCTTGCAAAGACAAAAACGATCCTGGGTAGGATCCCGATCTTAAAAACCTTGCTTAATATAATCACTCCTAGAGTCCAAGGTATAAGAATATAAGATGTAGATGATTAAAAAAAAGGAGAAAAACATAAATACCAACATCATATCAAACCTCACACACATAGATACACAATAATAATAATAATAATAATAATAATAATAATAATAATAATAATAATAATAATAATAATAATAATAATAATAATAATAATAATAATAATAATAATAATAATAAATGCTCAAACACTCATCATTTTTTATCAAATCTAACCTGCAAAACATTTAAAAACACTCAATAATGCATCAAAATACTGAAAATATTCCAAAATTGTGTTTTATATGTTCCAGATGCTAAATGAGTAAAAACTGATGAAAAACGAAGAAAGTTTAAATAATTGGCAGTTTCAGTCCCTCAACTTTCAAAAATTGGCAAAAATAGTCCCTGAGCACTTATTTTAAAAGAAAAGTCACCAAAGGTCCTTTTGAAATCATAAGTTGTCATATTTAGTCCTTTGGTGAAAAAATTCAAAAGTTTTGAGAATTTACAAGTTTAGTCCCTTGAGTTTCAAAATTCACAGATTTGGTCCCTGGTGGGATATTTTTGAAAGAAAAAACATTTTTGGTCCTTGGAAACTCAAAGGTTATCACAAATAGCCTTTTAATGAAAAGTTTTAGGAAATTGCAAGTTTGGTCCCTTAACTTTGGAATTTGGCAATTTTGGTCCCTGGGCATGTAAAGAATGGAAATTATAAATGAAGGCCCTTAGACTATGAAGACTTGGCATATTTTACCCTTGGAAGGACTTTGGAAATATGACAAAACCAACCCTCCAATTTCAGCCTAATTACAATATTAGTCCTTGTGTTTTAATACTTAACCAAATGGACCTTTTATAACCTAATCCAATTCGAAATCCAAACCAACTACAAAACCAGCCCACCCAATCCAAAAACCTGATCCACAAGTATCCTAAGCCCACCTTGGCCCATTCCCACTACCTGTTTAATATTAAAAACCCCCAGTCAACAAACTGGTCAAACACCACCTCCACCTCACCTTTCTTCCCCCCAAAACCTGCAACTTTGCCCCCTCCTTTCCCACCAAATCCTCACCTTCCCCACCAACCTGTCCCCCAAACTACTCACTCCTAATTAATACTCTACCAGTACCACTAAATCCTGCTCAAAATTGCACTTTCTCCTTTTTCCCACCAAAACCAAAACGGACGACTAGGATCAATTGAAACTAATCTGATAGTTCTAAGTGAAGTGGGAAAGAAAGAGCACTCCACCAGGGTCTATAAAAGAAAAGAAAAAAAGAAGAATAGAGGGTAATTAGTTTAGTTTTAGTTTTAGTTATGTCAACCTAGTGTAATTTTTACAATTTCAGTTGTAACCTTTGTTTTTCTTATGTAATTTCAACTACTCTTGTAATTTAAACATATTCTAATATTTTAATTCAAGTTTGGTTATGGGAATTCGAAATTGGCAGTTTTGAATGAAATTGACAACTTTATTTCAACTTGTTAAAAATTGTTAATCATGGCTCATTTAAGATCACCCTAGCTTAGTTATAAGTCCTTTGAAGTATTTGTAGCATTAAAATTCAGTTTTGATTTAGTTTCATGAAAAAGTTCATATTTACCTAAAAGTTCAAAGTGAATTTGTGAGATAAATCAAAAAGGAAGAGAAGAAGAATTGGAAGTGGTTTAGAGTCTCAGATAGACTCTAGGACAAGTGTGTATGTTTTGTGCTTGGTTGTGAACAAAAGGCTTCCCTCTGAGTATACAATTCAGTTTCAAGCATTCAATTATCATATGTTTTTATTTTTAGTTGCAATTGTTCCTTGTGGTTAAATTTGTGTTTATGTATGTCAATATGTGGTTAGTATAATCTTACTTGTTGTAGGACCTTAAATCTATCAACTTTAATACAAATATAAGCAGTAGATAAAGTAAAGATGGCGACTTGTATGGATATATGTGGCGTTAAGATTAAAAGAGAGAATAAGAGATGAAGAGAACTTTATTAAGAAAGAGGCACATACAAAACACACACAAGCACACACCTCAAATGAGCCTTTGAGGTGTTTAAATAGTAAGATACAAGAGATGCCTTAAAAGGCTTTCCATGGGCTTGGGCTTGGACTTGGTTATATGATTAGATAACAAGGCTTATGAAACATAGCACATAACATATTAGCTTGCCAAGTCCAAAGCCCAATGACTAAACTATTACTATTCTTAACAAACGACACAAAGTTACAATATGAGAATGACCATCACTTCTATATAAATATTTTTAATGCTAACAATCTCCCCCTAAGGGGTGGTCATTCGAATGATGCTCCACGTGAGTGGGTCTTCCGTGTTCTTTGTCTTTAACTTTGTGTGTCGTTGTAAAATAGTCTTTAGTCTTTGTTCCTTCATGCTTTGTGATCTTTGATGACTGACTTTTCATCGTTCTTTGTTCTTTTGTGATATGGAGCAATCTGCTTTTCGTCACTTCTGCGTCTGTGGTGGTTGTTCGCCATTCCATCATGCTCATACATATTTAGTCTTTGTGATACATGCATTTGTAGTTCCCGTTCTTTCATACAAATCTTTGTCACTTTACTTTTGTAGATTCTTTCACATTGCGTAGAATCTTTCTTTGAACCTTACTTTGCTTTGATCTTTGTGAGAACTTTCCTTTGACTTTGTGATGCATGTATGAGCATGTGGAATCCTTCGCCATGGAGATGATGTATAGCTGTAGGAAAACAGTTAGCAATAAATCAACCGGTACTTATAGATAAGGAATTAGAGATCGTCAACAACATAGTGTGAAGACTCCTTCTAACCCTCACCAAGGCCGTTCCCATGTCAGATACTCTCGATAGAGCTTACAAGACCTACTAAGTAGCTCAATGACTGGGTGAGTCGCTAGGGATCACTCCACGACTGTAGACCGTTTGAAACCACCGCGAACACTAAGCGTAACCCATAAAGAATTACCGAAGTGACCTGCTGTCAGGGCTGCTTGATGTTGACCCTGGCAGGAGTTTCCATTCAATCCTTGAGAATCACAAAAGTGAATCCTCTCATAAATGTTCTAGCAGATTGCTAAGATCTGCGTAGGACTCTAAAGTTTACATCTGGCGTCCTTAATGATGAACAACCAGTGTAGAAATATCATGTGTTCCTATGAGATCTTTTGATGAATCTCGGGGCTCTAGACTCGATAAGTGCACATTTGGTTTCCTATGCGGAGATTAGGGAGAGGTCTCCTGCTTCAATATCAACCATCTCTAAGAGACAGATCGATAGATTACACCGGTTCCCCGTGAGAATGAAACAAGCTCTTTTAAGAGAACTTGAGTGGTTAAGAAGGTTTAGTGCAGTGTGTCACTGGGTCCATGACGTCTTAGTCTTCAATACCGGTGTCACCTTAGTAACAACCAGTAGCATAAGAATTGTACCCAGTGTCTGCCCTAAGGTTGAACATTTGGAGGGCTATTTTTTTCACCCTTTTTCATAACTTTTCTTTTTAATTCTTCAACCCCTTCTTTCTCCTTTCTCATTTTCTCCTTTTTTCAATCATACCTAAGGACTTCTAATTCTAATCAATTGGATTTGTCCTTGGGTAGATCCCTCCGGCTCTGGCGGATCATAGGACGGTTTTTCCTAACCTTAGTCACCTTATAACTCCATGACTATCCTATCATTGTCATGAAACCATTTATTGAAAATCTCTCAAAGTGTTTATGATAATAAAACACATTGTTGTTACCACTTTGAGAGTTTTGCATTTCATTTGAAGGACTCCCCCTTCACATGTGCTCATGTGTTTTTTAATAAATTTGCACATGCGAGAGGAGTTTGTACTTTTTGAATTGATCCACTTTCAGTGAACATGACCGATTCGAGACACGCTAACATCACTAGTTAGACTAGCTTGAAGTTATTACCCGTCCTGGTCAAGTCTAAAGAAAGTCTCTCGATACGGTACATTCTACTCAGACAAGTCCTATTCGAGACACGCTTACATCACTAGTTAGACTAGCTTGAAATTATTACCCGTCTAGGACAAGTCTTTTCGATTACTAACATTTTAAGCTTCGTCAATTCATTGGTACTTACTGAGTCGAGCTCTTCTGAGATTCAGTCACAAACTTTAAACATCTTTGATCACATTTTAATCATGTCTTCTCCCCCTCAAAAATAGCATATTGTGATATTTTTTATATCAACAGATTAAGAAAAGGCTTTTTGGAGAGAAAGACAGATTCATTTTGCATGAATTTGGAACAATTTTATTTTTGTACTCCCCCTTAATGATAGCATATTTTAAAATCAATTAAGGGTTTAGAGGGAGTTATCTTGAGCACTCATTTTGAGATTTTGAGAAATCTTTTGAACAATCTTGAAAAAGTGCTAAAGAATTCTGTTTGAAAACGAGTTTATGCTTGAAATCTTTTTCGTTTGTTTAGACTTGAACTTATTGAAAAAGATTTCATCATTGAACGTACGAGTCCTTGATTTGAAAATAATCAGAAGTCATCATTTTAAGTCCGGGTTTCGTACTGAAGTATACGAAAGCCATTGTGAAGAAACTTTTGAGAAACGACATGTTTTAGTAAAACATTAAAAAGAACTCCCGTTCAAGCATCTGTACATGTCCGTATCATTATTGAATGACATTTCTAGAAACGTACAGAATATTGATTTATACGAGAGACATGTCGTGAGAAGAATATTTTTGAATTTTTTGATTTTATATTGTTTTTGTATTTTTTTGTAAATTTTATATTTTTGTATTTTGTTTTTGTTGGTTTTTCAAATTTTGTATTTTTTTTTTCAAAAATATTTACAGCGAAGTGATTGTGAAAACATTTTTCAAGAAGATTCGAGAAGACGTTCTAGCTCCTCAGGAGTTAGGCTTCGCATGCCAATTCGTCGAACTAAATAGTCAAACCGTTCTTTTGGAAGGGCTTTAGTAAACAGATCGGCGAGTTGGTAATCAGTCTTAACGAAAAATAATTGAACAGTACCCTCTTCCACGTGTTCTTTGATGAAATGGTAGCGGACTTTGATATGCTTCGTCTTAGAGTGGTGTACGGGAGTGCACGAGATGGCTATGGCACTTTTTGAGTCACAATACATAGGTATTTTGTCAAAAGTAAAGCCATAATTTGTGAGTTGTGTCCGCATACAAAGAACTTGGGCACAACACGCAGATAGAGACACATACTCGGCTTCGGCGGTTGATAGTGCAGTACAATATTGTTTCTTTGACGACCAGCTTACTAGCTTTTCACCCAAAATTTTTGCTCCGCCTGATGTACTCTTTGCTGTAACTTGATCACCAGCATGGTCTGCATCTGAAAATGCTGTTAGATTAAACCCCGAATCCTTCGGATACCAAAGTCCCATGTTAATGGTGCTTCGTAGGTACCGAAAGATCTGTTTAACCTCTTTGAGGTGAAGTTCGGTAGGCTTTGACTGAAACCGTGCTAACAAACAAACATCAAATTGAATATCGGGTCGGCTAGTAGTTAGGTACATGAGAGAACCGATCATGCTCCGATATTTTTTTGGATTGATGGGTATTCCAAACAAATCAGCACCTATTTTTGGTGAAGTGACCATTGGTGTACCAACAGAATCACAATTTTCCATTCCATGTTTTTTCAAAATCTCTATTTTATATTTAGCTTGATTGATAAAAATACCACGAGGGGATTGATGTATTTGTAAACCAAGAAAGAATTTTAGTTCCCCCATCATGGACATTTCAAATTTGCTTTTCATGAGATTTTCAAAATGTTTTGAATGGTTAGGATTGGTTGTTCCAAAAATAATGTCGTCCACGTAAATTTGAACAATCAAAATGTCATCTTTAAATTTTTTGATAAACAAGGTGTCATCAACCGTTCCTTTTGTGAAATTGTTTTTGAGCAAGAAAGATGATAGTTCGTCATACCACGCTCTTGGAGCTTGTTTTAAACCATAAATTGCTTTCTTAAGCTTGTAGACATAGTCTGGATGATCTTTGTCGATGAATCCCTCTGGCTGACTCACATACACTTCTTCTTTCAGAGTTCCATTCAAGAAAGCTGTCTTAATGTCCATCTGATAGACTGTGATGTTTTTGTGAGCTGCATAGGCTAAGAAAATCCGGACTGCTTCTAGTCTAGCTACAGGCGCGAATGATTCCTCGAAATCTATTCCTTCTTCTTATGGATAACCTTTAGCCACGAGACGAGCTTTGTTGCGAATTACAGTCATTTCCTCATCCAGTTTGTTCTTCCACAACCACTTGAGATCAAGAACACGTTTATCAAGTGGTCGTTCAACAAGTTCCCAACTATCATGTAATAGGTATTGAAGAAATTCCTCCTGCATCGCTTCAATCCAAGGGTTTTCTGCCATTGCTTCCCTAATGTTCTTTAGTTCTTTGAGCCTGATAGAGTAAATGTAGATGCACAATTCGAGATCGGTGGCAAGTTGTCTCCTTGTCTGAACTGGCTTTGAAGGTTCACCAATAACGTGTTCTATTGGATGGTCTTTTGTCCAATGAAACGTAGAAGGGTACCTTGGGTGTAACAAATATGTGTTAGATGGTTCTTGTAACCTTGAAGAAGATTCAGCAGAGTCTGTTGCTGATGCGTGGGAATCGCAATAGGCTTTACCTCTCGAGGGATCTCGAGAAGCTTACAACCCCCACCAGGCAGTGTACCTGATCGTTGTAGTATAGTATAGTGACAAGTACCGAGGGATTGATCGTTCAGCTTAGGAATAGTGTCGCTAGGATTAGAAAGCCTAAATACTAGTTCTAAAGGTGAGGGATGATTATTTTTGTATTTTTATATTTTATGGAAAGCAATTAAAATCTCGGGTTTGAAGGATTTGGGCGGAATTAGTTGCTATTCAACTAACCCAATACTAAGATGCAATCAAAATAAAATACTAGAAAAGAAAATAAACTAATTTATACTAAAGTTGTGAGCAGTAATTGGAGAAAATGTGTTTACTTAGATTTCACTACTCCCTAGACATCTTTTACACGTTAATTACTTGTTATAATTGCATGGATGACGGATCGTATTCCTTAATACCATTCATGGGGTGGCACACATAACTCCCCAATTCTATGAGCTCTTATCTCCTCCTACACCATGCCCAACACAACTATAGGGATTGTAAACAGTGGCTCATGCATTAAATACAACCAATAAAGACCTAGTGCGTCTCGGTTCATGTTTCTTAAGACGTTCAAGCATGTTACCATTTGGAGATCTGCCAGTTTTCTTAAGCCTAACATATAAATCATTCATCCAAGACAAGAATAAACAAGTAATCAACACATAATCAATATCTAGGTTTCATTAGATCTAAGCAAACACAAGATAGATTTAGCCTAGCATGATAGAATTAAGATAAGAACATGATATAGACAACCAACACATAGACATATTGATTGAATTAGAAGAACACTTATCTTGATTAATCATGCAAGGTATCAAGGGGTTGGAACCCTTGAAAAACCTGTAAAGTTACACCAAAATCGTACTTAGGGTTTCTCCCAAAACTTCTCTCTTTAATGTGTGAAAATTAGAAAACTATATATAGAAAAATAGGTATGACGGCGTCAAGACAAACAATGTGACGCCGTCACCTCGCCGCCAAAACTCTTCTCGGACTGCCTAGATCCACTTCTGACGCCGTTAAGACTTAAACACTTCCAGGCCGTCACGACTCTTTTACTCTTGACGCCCTTCCAACGTGACGCCGTCAAATCTGTTCTGGGTCGTCATGGAAATTCATGAAATTTGCTCTTGACGCCGTCAAGGTTTTGCTCTTGACGCCGTCACCTACTGTTCCCAGCATGGAAAATTAAGACTTTGGCGTTTTCTTCACTTTTATGCTCCAAAAACGTCCGAATTGCTTCCTTTTCTAGATTTCTCTCCTAAAGTACCTAAAA
The DNA here is from genome assembly GCA_030686995.1 of Artemisia argyi. Taxonomy (NCBI): domain Eukaryota; kingdom Viridiplantae; phylum Streptophyta; class Magnoliopsida; order Asterales; family Asteraceae; genus Artemisia; species Artemisia argyi. The sequence continues at coordinate 35,868,920 of CM060679.1, read as the reverse complement.
TCACAAAAGGAACGATTTAGGGCAATATTTGATCAAATAAATTCGGATTCGGGCTTAAATGACCCCCTAAAAGTGGTTCATTTTTCGCCTCATCATATACCCTTACACTTGAGATTTGCTTGTCCTCAAGCAAATGCGCTTTTATTCTACTCAAAAGACAAGTTAGGGGTCATTTAACACTAACATAAAAGTAATTACAACAAATAATCGTTCCACTAAAGACCAATAGACAAGCATGGAGGTCATACACTAGCACCTCACAAATAGTGTTTAGATACTCACATCTCTCGGGTGTAATAAAGTATAAATTACAATATGGAAACGGAAGATATCTCTCACTACCTGTCATAGCAAAATAGATTACCATAGGCTTGGGAAAGGATCAAACCTCCACCACATGGCGTAAGCACCTAGGATAAACTATCAAAGAGGTCTTTTAAAGGGTTGTAACGTTAGGTGTAGGGATATGAAATACACGGTTTTGTTTGATAAAGGAAGTTTTACTGGTGGCGAGTTAACAATCTTAGTCAATTACATGTAAAATGTGGCGTTGCTAAGCCAAGACTAGACTCGACTTAAGCTAATAAATGAAAAATAACAAAAACATAAAATGAACATAGAATAAAACGGGATGGTAGTCCGTATGTTTTTTCTCTTTTTCCTTTTTCTATTTTTTTTTTCTTTTTCTTGATTTTTTCGATTTTTTTTTTTTTTTTTTGCATACACTCTTACCCTACCATCCAAAATAATACATCATAGGGAATGAACATTTCCCTTACACTTGAATCTTTACATACTTTACAATTAACTAAACTAATGACTCGAATTAAGAAAATCAAAACACTTGGAGTACTTTTAAGATTAACGTACATATGGGGGTAATAAATGATGTTCTTCCACATTACTCCATAAAATAAGTACTTACCCATGAGTCCCAATCGTCCCAAAACAATATGTACAAGGATATGACTCGACTTAGCAACCATGTAATCAATTAGAAAGTTAACTTAGGGTTTAACAAATAACAATAATGCACAAAAAATGAGCGCATACACGGAAGGCTAAGGCGATTTGGGTGTACATTTAAGTGGGGTGTAACAAATTCTTCCTTTAAGTAAGATGCTTAAAGTTAGAAACGAAAAGATAGGCTCGAAGGGGTGTACTAGGGGTTTCGTGTACTAAAAATGAGTACAACGCTAAGGGTGTGGGAAAAATTAGTTGACTTAACTAGCCAAGTAATATGACTTAAATGGTCAAGTAATTATAATACGGGTTTAACACAAGGGTGATCCTAATGCCTCTTATCATGTAGTAAATCCTACCACACGAATGTAGTCTCACTAGCGGTCACGGGATGCATCACTAACGCAAGTTCTAGAATCTAAATGCTACCGGTACACTCATAAGCACTAATAGTAAATGCTTTTCCTATCAAATCTAAAGGCGAACCTCACATATTTGGGTGGAAAATTTTTCTGAATATACGATTATGTGCTAGTCATACAATCTCCTATCCATGAGACGCTTGCTATGGCTAAAGTTTCACTCCTAAATGTTGTAAAAAAATTTAAATTTGGCGCTAAAATTGCACTAACAAGTATTTCTCATAGTTTTATTACACATCTACCATCAAACAAAACAAACTCAAGCGAAAGTGCATATGTAAGGTATCATCTTTTTACCCTCCCCTTACACTTAAGATGAACATTGTCCCCAATGTTCAAGTAAAGAATGTAAAAGTGAAAAAGTAAAGAGAATGAAATCAAATACTCTCCTGATTCGCTCGGTATGGATAATAGGGTGGCTAGGTTAAATCTTCCTCCAAGAAAATGAACAATCAAAGCTTCCCTTCCAGAATATAAATCATCTTCTTGTCATACATAACCTGTAAAACCTGACAAAATAGACAAGACAACTTCGCGTAAAATCGGCGGCATTCTATATAAGTTACTAAACCTAGAAAACAAGATAAGATATAATGCTTGTGGAATGAAGTTTGCAGATCTCCTGGAGATTATAAAACTTAATAATTCACAAAAACCATAAGACTCCGTTAGAAAAACAAAACCGGTAAAATTTCCAGATTTTTAACTCCTGACGCCGTCAAGAGTAAACCCCTGACGCCGTCAGAATTGACCTGCAGAAATTCTTATGTTAAGTTTCCGGAAAATTTCTGGAAAAACTTGGTCCTACTTCCTGGAAAATCCTGCAAAACTTCATTATGACTCAATACAAGCATTTGACTCTAACAAATACGAATACACATGTTCATTTAATATTGTGGAGAATCATGATCGGTTTGTTTCTTAAAAACATATTTGGGGTTTCCCCTTACACTTATCTTTTGCAAAAATACCTTTAGGTGGAGTTAAGACTAGGCCAAAACAACAAAGTAAAGTATTTCCACTATTTAGTTTAGAAACATGATCAACCAACAATAAAAATTAAGCATGCATACGGAAGCAAATAACAATCAAACAAATAAAATCACACAAAACATGGGTTGCCTCCCACGAAGCGCTTGTTTTTGTTCGAGTCACGAGCCTGACTCTACCCTTATTTCATGGAAATAGGATAGGTTTTCCCTACACTTTGAATTAAGTGCGGGTGGAAGTAGCGATACACACCCTTAGGGTGGAAATATGCCATGTGAGGAAAGAGTGGTGGATGAATTATATGCTCAAAGGGTTGTGCTCCTATCATCATAACCTTACCTAATTCAATTAGGTTAGTGGGCGGATTAAGAATTTCTCTTAGAAAGGGATCATCTTCTATCAACTTCAAGAAACTACTAGTTGGGAATCCATCTTGACCTAATAAACCTGGTTTAAACCCATAATGTTTCTTATGATCAATCATGAATGGGTGATGTAAGTATGTAAGGTCATGTACCACTTCTATATTGGCTTCCTCTCTACAAGGCTTAAAGTCCACTACTTTTATCCTAAGACTACCCGGACTATATGGTTTGATGGGTGGATCGGAACCTATCTCAATTCCTAAATTCACATCCAAGGATGGAAGATTAGGTAACGGTTTTGGTTGAGGCTCCGGTTCATCAAAACTAGGAACTTCCCTAGAACTAAGAGTAAGGTTATCATTATAAGTATTCAAACCTATATCCTCTAGTTGTGTTTGATCCAAGGGTTCTACCTTTATTGGGGTTCCTACAGTCTCTTCTACTTCTTCCGGGTAAGTCACGGGTGGTATGTGTGCCTCAAATGATGGTAGGACTTGTGGGGTACTTTGTGGGCTCATGTTATTTACTTCATCATTCCTTGTGTCAAAATCACCTATATCCTCAACATGTGTTTTATTATAATCTAATCCTAACATTTTCCCAAGTATCTCACGTGCTTCCCTAGGCATCTCAACTTCTATGTCTGAATCATAAGGATCATCCTCAATATTCTGACTGCTATATACAAATTGCCCAAAAGATTCATCATCTGTTTCTTGAGATTCATCATCATCGATCATAAAACCTAGGTCTTTTTGATCAATGTGATCATGTTCAGCTACATTCTCCATCACATCAAGGTCACCTATGTATTCATCCTGTATTATGGTAGGGCCTAACCATGACATGCAGCTAGGTGGCTCATACGAAACTATCCTAGGTGAAGGTTCATATGGTGCATAGGTTTCACTAAGTGAGGCATTTTGAGAGGTTGACGGAGCTCCTAAGGTGAATTCTTTAAAAGTCTTATGCCCTTGGCCTCTTTTCTCAAGGTACTCAATAAAATCAATATAAGATCCTGTCCTCCTCATTTCATTCGTCCATCTTGGTATATCCAAACTGGTGTAATTATATTTTTTCTGGTAAAACTCTAGTGTCGGACTTGGTGGATTCGCGTTCTCCATAATGGTGAACAGAATAGTCAATGAACTTAATTTACTAACAAAGGCACAAAGAAAAAGATAGACTAAAGAAAACCTAAAAATAAAAATAAAATCCTACTAGAAAGGAATCTAGCAAGTAGACCTAATAAAAAGGAATTCTAACCTAGACAATAACTATTCCCCGGGCTGCGGCGCCAAAAACTTGATGCGTGGGAATCGCAACAGGCTTTACCTCTCGAGGGATCTCGAGAAGCTTACAACCCCCACCAGGCAGTGTACCTGATCGTTGTAGTATAGTATAGTGACAAGTACCGGGGGATTGATCGTTCAGCTTAGGAATAGTGTCGCTAGGATTAGAAAGCCTAAATACTAGTTCTAAAGGTGAGAGATGATTATTTTTGTATTTTTATATTTTATGGAAAGCAATTAAAATCTCGGGTTTGAAGGATTTGGGCGGAATTAGTTGCTATTCAACTAACCCAATACTAAGATGCAATCAAAATAAAATACTAGAAAAGAAAATAAACTAATTTATACTAAAGTTGTGAGCAGTAATTGGAGAAAATGTGTTTACTTAGATTTCACTACTCCCTAGACATCTTTTACACGTTAATTACTTGTTATAATTGCATGGATGACGGATCGTATTCCTTAATACCATTCATGGGGTGGCACACATAACTCCCCAATTCTATAAGCTCTTATCTCCTCCTACACCATGCCCAGCACAACTATAGGGATTGTAAACAGTGGCTCATGCATTAAATACAACCAATAAAGACCTAGTGCGCCTCGGTTCGTGTTTCTTAAGACGTTCAAGCATGTTACCATTTGGAGATCTGCCAGTTTTCTTAAGCCTAACATATAAATCATTCATCCAAGACAAGAATAAACAAGTAATCAACACATAATCAATATCTAGGTTTCATTAGATCTAAGCAAACACAAGATAGATTTAGCCTAGCATGATAGAATTAAGATAAGAACATGATATAGACAACCAACACATAGACATATTGATTGAATTAGAAGAACACTTATCTTGATTAATCATGCAAGGTATCAAGGGGTTGGAACCCTTGAAAAACCTGTAAAGTTACACCAAAATCGTACTTAGGGTTTCTCCCAAAACTTCTCTCTTTAATGTGTGAAAATTAGAAAACTATATATAGAAAAATAGGTATGACGGCGTCAAGACAAACAATGTGACGCCGTCACCTCGCCGCCAAAACTCTTCTCGGACTGCCTAGATCCACTTCTGACGCCGTCAAGACTTAAACACTTCCAGGCCGTCATGACTCTTTTACTCTTGACGCCCTTCCAACGTGACGCCGTCAAATCTGTTCTGGGTCGTCATGGAAATTCATGAAATTTGCTCTTGACGCCGTCAAGGTTTTGCTCTTGACGCCGTCACCTACTGTTCCCAGCATGGAAAATTAAGACTTTGGCGTTTTCTTCACTTTTATGCTCCAAAAACGTCCGAATTGCTTCCTTTTCCTGATTTCTCTCCCAAAGTACCTAAAATCACAAAAGGAACGATTTAGGGCAATATTTGATCAAATAAATTCGGATTCGAGCTTAAATGACCCCCTAAAAGTGGTTCATTTTTCGCCTCATCAGTTGCAAATGGGTTTTCAAATACTTCTTCTTCTTCTAACGCAACATCGTTTGAATTATTTGTAGGTTCTTCTTGAAAATCTGTATTTTGGTTTTGCTCATCAACTCTTGGTAGATCAGTTTCAATAACTGGAGTTGCTTGAGTAGATTTTGATGATGCTGAGGGAGTTGGTGCTTCAGCTTCGATTGTTGTAGATGCATCTTGTGATGGTGGTGGTGGTTGATGGTTTTGAGCGGGTGCAGCGGAATGTTGTTGAGATGCATTTGTCGAAGTTCCACCATAGTATTCATCAAACATTAACTCGAAGAAATTTTCCAGTTCTTGTTCTGAAGGTTTGTCCGTGTTTGTTGACTAAGCTCCTTGAGGCACGAGTCCTGAACTGATGTGTCCAGAAGTCTGCTGGTTTGGTGCGGGTCCTAATCTGTTTTGATTAGAAGCCATTGGATTAAGCGCTGGTTCTAGAGCGAGTCTCTCAGAAGCCATTTGTGAAATCTCGTCAAACTTCACATTCATCGTCTCCATTATCCTTTTTGTTCTTCTATTATACACCCTGAATGCCCTCGAGTTTTCTGAATATCCAATGAAGATTCCAATATCACCCTTAGCTTTCAACTTTCCTAGATCTTCTCTGTCATTCGTCGGATAGCACAAAGCGCCAAACACGTGAAGGTAAGAGATGTCAGGTTTACGGTTGTTCACTAGCTCATATGGGGTTTTATTGAATCTTGGATGTACTAGGGATCGCTTTGAGTGAAACAAGCAGTGGCAACAGCATCAGCCCATAAAAAAAGTGGTGCACTAGAATAAATCAGCATTGTGCGAGCAACTTCCACAAGAGTTCGATTTCTTCTTTCAACTACCCCATTCTGCTGTGGAGTTCTAACAACGGATGTTTGGTGAGTGATTCCCACATCTTCAAAGTAGGTTCTTAACTCCTGATTAGTGAATTCTGTGCCATTATCTATTCTTACAATCCTTACTGGAGCTTGAAGTAGAACTTGGATACGCTTCAGAAAGGTGATGATGGTACCTGGTGCTTCGTCTTTTGACCTCAAAAACTTTACCCAAGTATATCTTGAATAATCATCAACAATAACAAGAATATACTTCTTCCCATTAATGCTTTCAACTCTCATTGGACCACATAAGTCCATGTGTAACATATGTAACCTTGCTTCCGAACTAGGTACGGTTTTGGGTTTATATGATGCTCTTTTGCTTTTTCCTTGTTCACATGATGGACAAAGGTGTTCCTTGGTGTATTTGAACTTAGGAAGTCCGGTGACGATGTTGTCTTTGGCTAACTTGTTGATCGTGTCGAAATTGAGATGGGATAATCTTCTATGCCACAGCCAGGACTTAGTTTCGGTTGCCCTTGTCATAAGAAAAATTGGTGATGTAGAAGCCATTTGGTTGATGTCGATAGCATACAAGTTTGTACCACGATTACCAGTTAAGAGATCATCACCAACCAAATTTCTTATAAAAACCGTGTTTCTCCTGAATGCAACTTCTAAATCTGCATCACAAAACTGCCAAACTGAAAACAAGTTGTGTCCCAACCCTTCGACGTAGTAAACTCGAGTGATTAAAAAATTCCCAAATTGAAGATCTCCATAACCCAGAATAGCTGCTACATGATCATTTCCAAAGCGTACAGTTCCCATGAATTTCCAGACGAAATTGATCAGCAGCTTTAAATTTCCGGTCATGTGCTTGGAGCAACCCGAGTCGACGATCCAAAGACATATTTTGATAACCTGCCAAGAACAGAAGAGTTTGTATTTGGAAACCGTTTTAAATTTGGTTCCATGGGGTTAGGAGTAAATTCTGAATCACACATATCAAAGGTTGCTACACGTTTACTTTGAACAACTTCTAATTTGCCATTCTAAATAATGAACTCTCTACCCGTTGGTATCCACATACAAAACTTAAGGTAGTTCCTAGGCATTCGATTACTAGTGGTAGACCTAAAGCGTGCAACTAATCTTTCTATAGATCTTGATCTGGCACTAGTTCCCTTTGGAATATACTTCTGTTTAGGCGTAACATTCACATTCTTAGAAACACATTCATCATGAACATCATTAATTAAACATTTCTTGCATATTAAACAAACAGAGTCATTACATGCATTAGAACCAGTACTTTCGACATTACATTCAGATGAATCATGTTTCTTATTACAAATCGATAAATTCCTAGGGTGTTCTTCTACTTTTTCAACTTTATTCTTGCTACTACTTGTAGAGGCAGACGAGACTCTATTGTTCCTTGTATTGCTCCTAGGCTTTAGTCTGCTGCTCCTAGAGGTGCTTTCTAATCCTGTAGAAGGTAAGGCACACGCGTTATAATCCTAAAAAGGCCAGGTGCTAACACTTTAGGAGTTTCGACAACCGCTTTTCCTTTATCAACAATCTTATCATTTTCACTTTTCTTGGGCAAGGGTGTTGGAGTGACTGGTTTTGTCAAATCCTTTTTGTCATCGACTTTTGGAGCAAACCTTGAAATTGACATTTTTGGTTTTTGAACCGTGTTTGAAACATTTGGTTTCTCCGAAGTCAATGGTTTTGAAAACTTGGTTTCCTCACCCTTTCCTTTTTGACTTTCAAGCTGAGCCCTCAAAAGATCATTTTGCTCTTTCATGTTCTTTAAGGCATGCTCATACGACAATTTTTCATACTTGCATTCTTCCTTTTTTCGATCAAGTTGTTTAAAATATGACACATTTTCTTTTTCAAGCTTTATAAGAGCATTTTCATATTTTGAAACAATTGTGGAGGTCTTAGCTCTTAGTATTTCATCGTCTTGAACAGAATATGTTTGTAAATTGATGGACATAATATCAGTGGTCATAACAGCTTCGAAGAGAGAATCATTTAGGTTTTCCAAAACATTCATGTTTTCACGAGTTTCATTAGCTTCGTTTACCAGGGATTTATGGTCCTTGACAAAGTCGGCCGTTTCTTTTAAGAAAGCTTGTTCAAAATGGATTACCCTCGCACTGATGTTATTCAGTGGGATAGTAATTTCGTTTTCAAAAACTTTTTTCTGCTCAATATGAAAACTGGAATGCCAGTTGTTAATATTGATTGTAGTTTTAGAAGCAACAATATTTTGAAGTTCTTGAATTCTCTTTTTAACGTCATCCAGAATGTCTCTAGCCTCACTTGTATTAAAAGTGTTGTTAGAAGACATTTGTTCTATTTTTGAGAGAGATTTGGAAGCAATTACTTTCTTAGAAAACATTTTTGAGAATGGTCGTTTTATGGAAAACACAGATGGTTCTTTTTGTGGAACAAAAGTAATTCCCGAAAGTTTGTTCAATTTGTTGTAATCAATGGGTTTCAAATCCTTTTGTTTCATTTTATTTATGCTCTCTTCGACATGTTCTATCGTTTGCACAAAATCCCGAACGACGGGAGGATCATGTTTGGTGTAAATCACATTACCATTATACAAAACATTCTGTTCTTGCTGAGCTTTCTTGAGATTACTGGGGGTGTTGTTACCAAGAGCCACTTTATGTTTCGTATGGTAAATCGGATTAGTTTGATTTGAAATCATTTTCATTGTTTGACTTGATTGACCCGACTTAACCACTAATTCTTCTAAATGTGCAGTCATGTGTTCTGACTCTACGATTTCGGCCAAAAGTTTGTCTTCTTTCTTTGCAAAGTCCTTTTTCAGCTCGTCCCTTTCTTTTTCAAGATTGGTATAAGCTGATTTTTGTTTAGAAAGTTGGTTTTGTAAATCAGAAATTTCTGCGTTTAAAGATTTTATCTTTTTGAAAGAATTAACATCAAGTGTATCAAACTTGAGTTGCAATTGTTTTTCCCTTGAAACGGAATTTTGATAACCAGTTTCTAATTCAGACAATCTTTTGTTATGAAATTCAAAAGCTTTAATGTTTTCTTTGTAACTCTCAAGCTCAGCGGTCAATTTAACATTCGCGGCCTTAACATCGCGATTGACCTTTTGCACATTCTCAATTTCAATACGACAATTATTCAATAATGATTCAAATAAAGCACGTGTTTCCTCATCATTCTCAGCATGATGTGAAACGAAGCCTCCATTATGATTCACATTTGGAGTTGCTGAAGGAGTATTGCTACTACTTGGCGTGTCCAGGTATGTATCATAAGTGGGTGCTAGCTTCTCAGAATGCTGTTCCTCATGAGGAGATATATGAATTATATCATTATTGTGACATGTGTTGAAGTTTGATACCTCAGATGGTGCATTGGTGTCATAAATAGGAAGTGTGTCAGAATCCGTGTCATACTTAGCTTCCTGAAGATTCGCCATAAATATGCAGTTCGCATCGATATCCTCTCTATCCTCCATGTCATCCATAAGAGCCATAAAATCATTCTCCTCTGCGTTCAACTGAAACCATGCCTGAACCTTTTGTGCCAATATCACTGCTTTCTGCAAGTACTCTAGATCTTTCTTGTTCGGCTTAGTAGGACAGTTCCTTGCCATATGACCTACACCCTGACAGTTGAAACACTTTACCGGATTACCCTGATTCACATTTCCCAAATTCCCAACAACTGGAGCTGCAACATTCCTATTCTGATTACCCATTGCCTGATTACCAACATTCTGACCCCTCTGATTTCCAACAAACTGACCCATCTGATTCCCTGCATACTGACAATGCTGATTCCCTGCATACTGACCTGCATTCTGCATATTCTGATTACCCATGTGAAATCCAGTAGCATATCCTTGCTGATTCCCATAAACTCCAACCATTTGGCCTCCATTACCCATATTAAAACTCGGCTGAGCAATCTGCTTGTTGCGAGTGTTCGATGAAATCCTTTGGTTGTTGTTAGTTGGTGTAGAATAGCGTCCTTGGAATGCCTTTGACAGAAAAGCAAACGCTTGGGTTAATGCTGCAGAAGCTTCATCATCTTTAGTGAATTCTGGTTTTTGAAATTGTGGGTATTGCTGTTTTGGAATAACATGTGGTTGTTGCTGTGGGTAGAACTGTTGTTGGTAGACCGGTGTTGGTTGTTGAATGTATGATGGTTGCATGTAGTTTTGAGTGGAAGATGATGATGGTTGTTGTATGTTCACTGGTAGCAGTGTTGGTGTAGTAGCAATTAATGCAAGAGGATCATGATTCTTTGCCAATCTTTCTTTCCTTACTTCATTAGCCTCAGCTTGGTTTTGCTTCAAAAAGTCATAGAGGTGATCATAATTCACCTTATGTAAATCCTTTGTTTGATTGACAATTGTAACATAACGACCCCATTCTTCTGGAAGGTTATTGATGAATTTGATGTTTGTTGCAATTATTCGAGGTGTCAACTTGTTTCTGATTAACTCATTCATCAAAGTGCAAAACCTTGTGTAGTAGGATTCAATCTGTTCACCTTTAGTGGATGTGAAATTCTCCCATTCAGTAAGAAGTTTGTTCTCAACGTCTTGTTGTCCAATCTCTGTTCCATGACATATCCTTCTAACACGTTCCCACATAGCATAAGCAGTTTCACAGCTGTCGACCGCAGCAAAGATCTCCCGTGGTAATCCAAGTTGGATTAAATGCATTGCCATATCATCTGCGGCGATCTGCTTCTTGTCTTCATCTGTGTAATCTGCTTCTGTTTGTTCACGCACGAATGGTTGAGTAGGAGGTATTGTATTTGGATTGCCTTCAATTTGAACTTGTCTTGGCATAAATGGACCATTTGTAATGGAGTTGATCATTAATTTACCATCAGGCTTTGTTTTGATGTAACGAAGCATCCGGCTTGTCCATGGGAGATATCCACCTTTTTCAAGCATTGGAGGTCAATTTTCCACACCGGCTGCATGAATATCTTGCTGAGTAGCCATTGATGAAGTGTAGATTGATAAAGTTGATAATTGGATCGTTCCAACGAAATAGGAGTTGTGATTAGTGTAAGTTGATGCAAGTTTGGATGGTGAAAAATTTGATCTAAAACCTTAAAACCTCAATAACTTCTTCCCGGAGCGTTTTTAGGCTTCGAAACTTGGGTTGAATGAATAAATTTATTCAACGTGTCCTTCTTCTCGGTCTGACGGTCGTTTTGACAGCAAATTCGTCGAAAACGGAGTTACGGTTCAAAAGTTATGGCCATTTGAAGTTTGGTTGTCAAAAGTCAAAAAATCTTATGCGTAAACCCAGATCTTATGCATAAACAGTAAACTTAAGCGTAGACTGAAACTTATGCGTAAACCGAATCTTATGCATAAGGCAAATGTTAGGCGTAAACAAAAAGTTATGCATAAACAGTAAACTTATGCGTAAGAAAAAACTTATGCGTAAGATTAGTTAGTTTATGCGTAAGCTTTGTGTTTATGCGTAAGATTTATGTTACGCGTAAGGTTTAGCTTATGCGTAAGATATTTTACGCGTAAGGTTTACAAACCAAACTAATCTCTCAAACTTATCCAAGCTTGAAAGATATCCCGTGTCGAAGTATTCCACAAACTTATCCAAGTCAGGGAAGTACTGAGTAGTCGCTGATCGATGAAGAAAACTTATGCGTAGGATCTTTTGCGTAGAAAACTTATGCGTAGGATCTTAAGCGTAGATCTTATGCGTAGGATCTTAAGCGTAGATCTTATGCGTAGGATTTCACCTTTTGCGTAGGAATCCAACTTGAGCGTAGAAAAATGGTTTTAAGCCAAAACTCACGCGTAGAAAGTTGTGTTACGCGTAGAAAAAGGGTTTTAAGCCAAAACTCACGCGTAGACTTGCCAAAAAGTAATGTAGACAGCTGTAGACTTGTACTATGCTCAAAACTTACGCGTAAGATGACCAGAAAACGTGAAAAATCCGATTTTTTCAACCAAAAACACTTTTTCCACTTGTTTCTTTTGATCAAATCTTTCCCAAAACACTTAGAATCACTAAAACTTCAATAAAGTTCAAAACTTTAACACTAAAACCACGTAAAAATCAAAACTTTTTGAAGAAAAAGTGCACAAATGAATGAAAAATGCAACTTTTTAACAAAAAACTTGATAAAGACACTCCTAAATCATTGTTAGGCGATTGATACCACTTGTAGGACCTTAAATATATCAACTTTAACACAAATATAAGCACTAGATGAAGTAAAGATGGTGACTTGTATGGATATATGTGGCGTTAAGATTAAAAGAGAGAATCAGAGATGCAGAGAACTTTATTAAGAAAGAGGCACATACAAAACACACACAAGCACACACCTCAAATGAGCCTTTGAGGTGTTTAAATAGTTAGATACAAGATATGCCTTAAAAGGCTTTCCATGGGCTTGGGCTTGGACTTGGTTATATGATTAGATAACAAGGCTTATGAAACATAGCACATAACATATTAGCTTGCCAAGTCCAAAGCCCAATGACTAAACTATTACTAATCTTAACAAATGACACAAAGTTACAATATGAGAATGACCATCACTTCTATATAAATATTTTTAATGCTAACACTTGTGGGTTTAGTGGTCTAAATCAGAGGCAATCTTTGAAAACCTTAGTAGAAATTCATTATATAGGGTGTTTGGATTAGTGCTTCACTCAGTTATTTTGTTGTTGTTTTAGTGTTGTTATAGTATTTGTAGAATGAATTAGGCCTTAGTAGTGTAAGACAACCTTAAAATCCAAGTTTCAAGTGTCCATAGTCAAAATCACCATAGATGTCCCTTAACAGTTAACTGTTGAACATTTAGAACCCACAAACCCCCATATCATTATATAAGTGTATTTCATAACTTCATTTAGGTTAATTACAGCTTATAACAACCTATTTAGTGATCTAGGACCTTTCAAATCTTATATAAGTCAAAATTAGGTTTTATATTGAAAAGTCAAATTTAGCTTTTTTGCAGAAATCCAAAAACTCTAGGATTTATTGTGATTTTTGTGTTGGGTTTCAGGGTTTGAAACTTTTGGGAGTTATAGAACCTCAGTTAAGCTTCAGGAATCAACCAAGTTCTTATTTTTAATATTTTTCTTGTGCTTATTTTGGTTCCTCAAAGTGGGCTGCAGGGCAAGGTATATGCCCTGCACCATTACTCAGTCATAAGCCCACTTTTCTATGTCTTCTCCTGTGCACCATAGTGGGCCCCACACCCTAACTCTTGGCTTATTGGAAAGCCAATAAGCCAAGCTTTAAGGACCATAGCTTATTTTGAAGTTTCTAGCTTTTTAGATAGGGCTGCACCACCCAATTAAGTTGTCCCATTTCCTGATACAAGCTGATGCACTCAGCTTTTGCACCTACCTTCCAAGCCCTCCTCAGGGCTTATTAGTGGGACCCATCAGCTGATCCTTGGATTTTTAGAAATCCCATAAGCTTAATTTTCCAGAATGGCTTTTCCCTTGGACCTCCAACTCCCCTAGTGGGCCCCACAGACCCCTTAAGTTGCTTCACTTGGCCTGTGTGGTCTGTGGTGTTTTGGGATTTGCTTATTGCTTACATTGGCTTATCCCTTGTGCTTTTTCCTGTTGTATTTGCTTATTACAAGTACAAATCACTTAATTTCAGCTTATTTCATCAGTGCGGGCCCCCTGCTAGCTTATTCAAGCTTTTCCTTAGCTAGTTTGACCAAAAGTCAAACTGCCAAGGAAATAAGAACTCAAAGTGCTTATATTTGAGTTCCCTGCTTTTTGTTTTTGTAAAAGTTTCTCAATTTTAGTTATAAAATAGTTTTCCAAAAGAAAATCCAGAAAAATACAATTTTAAATTAAGTGATAGTTTCTATTTAATATTATTTATCTTTTTAATTTTCCTTTTTAGATTTTTATTAAGTAACTTGCATTTTTATATTTTACTTAATTTCCTTTTATCTGAAAGTATTTTCAGTAATTTTTCCAAATTTTTATATTGTCATTTAGTATTTAATAGATTTAATATTAGTTTTATTAATTATTAATTAATATTTAAGTATTAAATAGCAAAATTAGTTTTTATAAAGTGATACCTAGTTTTTATATTTTTCATAGCTTTTATAAGTTATAAAATAATTTTAGGAATTTTTGTAGAATTTTTACTGTTCATCTTCTAATTTTCATAAATTAATTAGTTTAATTAGTAATTAATTAATATTTAGTTTAATAATTAGTAAAATAGTTTAAAAACATATAAAACAAACTTTTTAAAATTTTTTAGGATTCCTGTGATGGTTAATTAGTTTTATAAAATTTTTCCTGATTATCTAAGTCACTTTAGTATTTTCAATAATTTTAATTAGTTTAATTAGGTAATTAATATTAAATTAGTAATTAATTAATATAAAATCTACAAAAAGACAAAAAGATATATTTTTAGTTTTAAAATTTGTTTTTAGTTATTTTGTAATTTTAGAAAATTAATTTTTCATTTTTCTAGTATTAAAATAATATTATATTGTATTTAATTTATTTAAATATTAATAATTACTATTAAATAGTATTAATTAATATTAAATAATTAAATAGTGTAAAAATTAATTTTCTTTTTCTAAAAATTTTCTTTTATTATTAGGATTGTAAAAATATAATTTTCATATCTGTAAGTATTTTATTTCACCAAAACTCGCGTTTTATTTCGTACGTCTACATAAATTTAAATTAAACGTACGCGTTTTTAGTTTTTAAACGTTTCTGGGTTTTCTAAATTTACAGTCTTGTTAATATAGCTTATTTAAGCTATTTTCTTGTATAAATCAGTAGTATAATTGATTGGCTCCAAACGGTCAACTAAAGTCAACCACGAAAGTGGTCAATATAGTCAAACTGCTTAGAGTCAATCTCCGTGGACGTATAGGGGTTTCCCCGGGTCGTTATGTCCCGACGAGATTGCAATGGTGTTTGAAAACGTTTTTAGGAATGAGTGGCACTGAAGACAGTAACCAAAGATGATTGGGAAATGATTATACTACTTATTGCTTGGTATTTGGACAATTTGAAACAATATTAATAATAACAGATATACAGATATGATTACACAAACACAAATTGAAAATCAGATTTGTTTACAGAGAAAGAAAAAGGTGAGATTTAAACAATTTATAACTACAGGGGGTGCAAGTGAAAAGTTAACAAACTTAATTTTAAAAGAAAATGAAATTAAAAAGAAAATTATTTTTTTGATTATTTGATTATTTAATATTAATTATTTAAATAAAACTATTTAACTATTTAATTAAAACTAATTAACTTAAAAACTTAATAATACAAATTTTAACTAAGAAATTGCAAAATTAATTTCTAAAAGTCTAAAATAACTTAAAATAAAATTAAAAATTAAAAATTAAAAATTAAAAATTTGTATTTTTGTCTTTTTGTGGATTTTCTATTAATTAAATACTAATAATATTAATTAAACTATTTTAAATTACTAATAATACTAAAAATGACTAGTAAATTATAGAAAATTTTATGAATCTAATTAACCATCACAGAAATCCAAAAAAATTATAAAAAGTTTCTAAAAATTATATTTAGACTATTTTACTAATTATTTACTTAATTATTAATTAATATCTAATTTAACTAAATTAATTAGGAAAAATATAAAAACCTACTGTTGTTAATTACAAATTGATAAAACTATTTAATTACTAATATTACTTAATTATTTAATTAAATTAATTTTAATTCTATTAATTACTAAATGAAAAGAGAAAAAGCTAGGAAAATTACTGAAAATACTTTAAGGTAAAATAAAATTAAGAAAAATATAAAAATGATGAAGTGCTTATTAATAAGCTGAAAAGAAAAATTAAAAAGATAAATGCTATTAATTAGAAGCTATCACTATTTTTAAATTTGGTTTTTTGTTGGTTTTTCTTATTGATAGATGACTATAAGCTAAAAATAAGTAACTTTTGTGAAAAGACTTTTGATATAGCTTATTTATAAGCTATGTGCCCCCTTGTGCTTAACAGTGTACTTATTAGCTTATTAGGACTTATGCACTATTTGAAAAAGCTGAGAAATGAACAAATAAGCCACAACAGATGTATATTAACTTGAAATAAGACAAAAGGCATAAATAAGTACTCAGAATAAGCTGTTATGAACAAATAAGCACTTAAGCAACTACAAGGCCAAAACAGGCCATACACATGAACTTTGGACCTCTGTGGGGTCCACAGAAGTCAAGGGGAGTCCAAACTGAACTTTGACCTTCCAAGTGGACCTAGTCAACTTCAAAATAAGCCAATAAGCTGGGCTTATGGCTTATTATTGAGGTCTGGGTGAGGTATGGAACTTGGTCTCAAACACTGAGTGGCTCAGTGTTTGCTTCTGAGAACAGGTCAAAAAGTGGGTCAATTAAGCTATTCTACAATAAGCTCAAGTCCAAAATGAGCCTGATTATGGAAACTAGAGCTGAAAAGCTCTTCAAAAAGCCAAGGACAAGGTGTGGGGTCCCCTAGGTTAATCACAAAAGAACTTGGAATTTTGGCCAAAAACCTGTGCACAGGGCATGCACTTGCCCTACAGCTCACTTTGAGCAAATGTGGGGTCCACAGAAAAATTCACAAAAATAAGCCAACAACAGATTATTGTGTGGAAAACTAGAAAGGGGGGGGGGGGTTTGAATAGTTTTAAGTCTTTTTAATTTGTTATAAAAGATTGTTTGAGTGTTTTCTTAATTTTCAAAAATTTAGATTCGATAATATGTGATCTCAAGTCTTGCACAATATAAACAACAATAAATATGTACGATATAGCAATAATAATGTAAGTAAAGAAATAAACGAGAGATGGAAAGATCGAACCGCGAGACAAGAGATTTATAGTGGTTCGGCTACAAGGACACCTTCCTTGCCCTACTCCACTCCCCGAGCACCTAACTCGAGAGTTTTCTTCACTATGTCAACAAGCTCCCTTATGGCGGAGAAAACCTTACACACCAATGTACACACCACAACTTCGTCACAACTTAATCACAACTTCTACACAACCTCTTTACACTAATCTACTTCACACCGATCTTCTTCACTACTTTCTACTTCACACCTATCTACTTCACACCAATCTTCTTCACTACAATCTACTTCCTAACTCTTCTCCTTCACAACAAACTACTAACCAATCACACTATCTATATACCTGGCTAAACTATATACTATCAAATATTCACAACTAATTACACAAAGAGATAGATACAATTGATGATGCTCTAACAACTTGGATGTGGAGGTCACAACAAGTTGTAATACTTCTTGTCTTGGAGGATAGAAGTATTCTTCTCTTGCACTTGAGAGGATGATGTTAGGATCACTTTGAAACAAAGATTTATGTATGTATGATTAAATGATTAAGAGAATAGAAATGGAGATCTAGAACAGAAAGTTTAGGAGTGCAAAAGGTGAGAAAAATCTGTGGAATGAACTAGTATTTATAGGGAGCAAAAATACTGTTCTGGAGCATGGCCGGTCCCCCTAATGATTAAGGGGGCCACCCTCCTGAACGTTGGAGTTTTTTTGACCTTTTGTGGGGAAGGTTTTTCTGGATAAAATTTTCCATTTTTAGTTGGAAATTTGAAATCATATATTTATATTGATTTAAACATATTCTTTTAATTTCAAAAATGTTTTATAAAAGATATTAAGTGTTAATGACATTTTATAAAAGTTCTAGTGATTTAGAGAAATTTTCCTTTGATCATAGATTGCAATAAACTCTTTGTTTATTCATACCTTAAGTGATTTGGATGTAAAGAGAATATTAATCACTAAATACTTGTCTATGTCATAAATTTTAGTTCAATGGGTTTATGTTTTGTAATAATCAAAACATAGAGATATTGATAGTATGTTAATAATGTTTTTAGGCATTATTGATGTCAACAATCTCCCCCTTTTTTATTATTACAAAACCGTAAAGTCATTAGGTCTAAAATTTATTATTAGACAAGAATTTAAGAGTTTAATACTCTCTTCTCCCCCTTTTTGTAAAATCAAAAAGTTTAAACCGAGTAAGCTTCATAGAAGAAGTTAAATGGGTAGAAAGCTCCCCCTTGAAGTATGCTCACCCTCATTTGAGAGCACCAAGGAAACGAGCTATGGAAAGCTTGGCTACAAAAAATATGTGAGAAGAACAAGACATATATATGCAAAACAACAATTATGCAAATAAAAATAGATTCATTCAAGCATATATGAGACAATCATAGAAATGATCATCATTACAACATTCAATATGCTAGAAGCATATTGATTACAATAAAACAAAAGAAAAAACATATTCTTATATTGCCTAAGAGAGCACTTAGACTTGCTTGCAACCCATGGTTGAGTGTTTTTGGATTTGAATTTAAGCAAGTTCAATTCCTTGAGGCAATATAGTATCTAATCTAATCATAATATAGCATGCATGCAAAAACACTTAAGTAAGAAAGCAAACAAGCAATTAATAATAAGCTAGAAGAGACAAGCAAAGGCAAGGGCACTCAATCTTCCTAGGGCAACTATCTTAGATCAAAGGCAAAGGTAACTAGTGAGTCAAAAAATAGTGATGAAACAAGATGACAACATTATGAGTGATTGTGTCCTAGTGTGTGCCTATATGTAACAAATGTGGAGTTGTGATTGTTTCGACTCCTAAATGCAAAGAAAAATAAGTTTCCTAAGAAACAATCCAAAATCTCCGTGATTCGATTTTTGCTTGATTCATGAATGTCAATGATATATATTAGATTATATACTTTGACAATTTATGTGAGAGTTTATGCATGATTTAGGAAAAAGGTTTTTAGCATTTGTCAACAATGCAAGGAAAATGATGTTCATGTAATTCCTAGATGTGAGAATAGTATTCAAGAAACTTTGATTGGGTTTTACAAGAGAGTATATGCAATGAAAAAGATGTTTCCCAATCTTTAATTTTGTGCGAAATAGATTCCTAGACTCAGAAATGGAGAAGTGGAAATAAATTAAATTTTATGCAAGAGAAAAACAATTTGTCTAAATTCAATAGAATTTAGTCAACTTGTTCCATCATTCCTAATCCTAAACGCAAGTGATTGAATAATTCACGCTTAAGGGGTTTAGTGAATATATCCGCAATGTTATCTTCTGATACAACTTTTTCTATAGATATGTTTCCTTTTTGTACATTATCCCTAAGGAAGTGGTGGCGTATTTCTATATGTTTAGTCCTAGAGTGTTGCACCGGATTTTTACTTAAATCTATCGCACATAATGGGAACATTTTCTAACCTAATGCCATAGTCTATGAGAGCTTGTTTCATCCATAGTGCTTGTTGACATGCCTTTCCAGCGCTTACATATTCGGCTTCGGTGGTAGAAATAGCAAGAGTGGTTTGCTTCTTCTAAAACCAATATGTTAGACAACATCCCATGAACGTGCAAATACCGCTAGTGCCTTTTCTATCTACGTAGTCTCCCGCATGATCCAAATCCGCATAGACGATGGTTTCTATGCCGGATCCCTTAGGATACCATAATCCTAAGTGTATAGTGCCTTTAATGTATCGGAAGATACGCTTAACCGCTTCTAGGTGAGAGGTTTTGGGATCCTCTTGAAAACGTGCACAAAGGCAGACACTAAACATGATATCGGGTCTACTTGCCGTCAAGTATAGTAAACTACCTATCATTCCTCTATACTTGGTGTTATCTACGGACTCGCCTTCATCATCCTTTGTGAGTTTCACTTCCGTAGACATGAGAGTTTTCATGGGTTTTGAGTCTTCTAGGCCAAATTTCTTAAGCATTTCCTTAATGTACTTAGATTGGTTAAAGAATATTCCATCTTCTAATTGTTTTATTTGTAATCCTAGGAAGAAGTTTAGTTCACCCATCATACTCATCTCAAACTCATCATGCATGATTTTGGCAAATTCGTCACACATGTCTTGACAAGTCGATCCAAATATAATGTCATCAACATATATTTGAACAATTATGAGATTTGGGTCTTTCTTTTTAGTGAAAAGAGTGTTATCTACCATTCCCATGGAATAATCATGTTTAATAAGGAAAGCTTTTAATCGATCATACCAAGCTTTGGGAGCTTGTTTGAGTCCATATAAAGCATTCTTTAACTTATAAACATAATCAGGTTTTGCGAAGTCAATGAATCCTGGAGGTTGTGCCATGTAAACTTCCTCATTGATAAAACCGTTAAGGAATGCACTTTTCACGTCCATTTGGAATAACTTAAAATCTAGGGCGCATGCATAGGCAAGTAATATCCTAATAGATTCTAGTCTAGCTACGGGGGCATAAGTTTCGTCATAATCAATTCCTTCTTGTTGATTATAATCTTGGGCAACTAACCTAGCTTTATTCCTAGTTACTATTCCATTTTCATCTAACTTATTTCTATATACCCATTTCGTTCCTATGATGGTCATATTCATTGGATTTGGGACTAATTCCCAAACATCATTTGCCTTAGATTGATTTAATTCTTCTTGCATAGCTATAACCCAACTTTCATCTTTTAATGCCTCATTAATATTCTTATGTTCTATTTCTGAGAGGAAACAAAAGAAGTTATTTTTATCTTGGGCTTGTGACCTAAGGGTTATTTGGTTAAGATGTCCTATTATATTATCTAATGGATGTGATCTAGATTCTTTAATATTTACAATTTCGTTATTTCCTAAGTCAATGTCTTCATTATCATGTCCTATTATATTATCCTTAGTGTTTAAAATATAACATTTACTTCCGAACACCCTAAAGTAGCCCAAGTTTGGTTTTCTACCTCTTAGTAACTCATAAGGGGTTTTTCCTAGAATTCTCCTAATTGATACCCTATTAATAATATATGTTGATGTATCTACAACGTGACACCAAAATTTTTGTGGGATGAATTGTTCATTTAACATTGTTCTACTCATTTCTTTTAATGACCTATTTTTTCTTTCTACTACGCCATTTGATTGAGGAGTACGAGGAGCGGAGAAATTGTGAGATATTCTATTTAAGTCACAATATTTTCCGAATTGTACTTCGTTGTCAAATTCCCTACCATGGTCCGTCCTAATGGCTACTATTGTGCATCCTAATTTATTTTGAATCATTTTACTAAATATTTCGAATTTTTCAAAGGCTTGGGTTTTGTCACTTAAAAACCCAGTCCACGTGTATCGTGAATAGTCATCTACTATTACTAGGGTATACTTGTTTCCTCCATAGCTCCGCACAACGGATGGACCAAAAAGATCCATATGTAATAATTCTAGGCACCTAGTAGCGGATACTATATTCTTAGCTTTGTGACTAGCATGAACTTGTTTTCCAATTTACATGCATCACAAAAATGCTTGTCATATTTTAGGTTTGGCAAATTTCTAACTAGTTCTTTAGAGGCCAATGATTGTATTTGTTGCATGTTTGCATGTCCTAATCTCCTATGCCACAATGTGGAGTTTTCGTCTAGGGTTGTCAGGCATATTCTATCTTCAGGTTTGTTTCCTAGTTTCATAACATATATGCCTCCTTTCCTAATTTCTCTACCTATAATCTTTCCATTCTTAACTATTTCACTATCCTCTTCGGTAAAGGTAACTCTACATTTATTATCGCATATTTGGCCTATACTAAGCAAGTTATATGTTAAATTATCTACATGCTCAACATTTTCAATAGTAAGTGAGTCTTGAGAAATCGTACCTTTGCCAATGATTTTTCCACGCAAGTCACTACCGAAAATAACGTTACCTCCATTGTATGCCTTATACGTAGAAAATAGCTTGCGGTTCCCCGTCATGTGCCTCGAACATCCGCTATCCTTGATCCATTCTTCAGGCTCCAAGTCAATTCCTAAACATATTTCGTCGGTTGCTTTTGCCACAAAACACTTTTCGTCCCTTGGTTTTTCCACTTCTTCTTTGTCACTATCACTCCATGTTCCACTAACAAAGGCGCCTTGATTTTCATAACCCGGTGGCTTTAGACATTCACCAATGAGATGATTTGGACTTCCACATCTAAAGCACTTTCTTTTCCCATAGTTATCATTTCTATTTCTTTGGAATGGTTTTCTTTCGTCTCGTGGTGATCTAGTAAATCTTCCTCGTCTCTTGAAGAATTTCTTGAATTCTCTTACGGCCATTGCATATTCTTCGTCTTCACTCTCGTCACTTGAGTCATCATCATCACTAGGTTCCTTTTTGGCTTTTAGAGCAATGGATTTGATTTGTTCTTTCTTGACTTTGACCGTTTCCGAATCTCTTCTTATAATTTCTTCATGGACCTTCAAGTTGCCAATAAGTTCATCAAGTGATAACGTCATTAAATTCTTTGATTCTTCAATTGCCGTGACCTTAGCTCGCCATTTTGGATGCAATGCCCTAAGAAATTTCCTAACACAATTTTTACTAGAAAATGTCTCATCAAGTGGTTTTAAACTTGTGATAATAGTGTTAAATTTAGCAAAAAGCATTACCAATTGATTCCTCTTCCAAAATCGTAAATTGTTCATATTGTTGTGCAAGAAGATCTATTTTATTATCTTTGACTTGACTATTGCCTTGGTGAGTAATAAGTAGTGATTCCCAAATTTCTTTGGCAGTTTTACACATGAAAATTCTTTCATATTCTTTCCATGGTAACGCATTATAAATTACCATTTTAGCTTCATTATTTTTAGCTAGTTTCTTTTTCAAATCATCATTTTGTTTTTCAAAAGGTACAATTTCATCCTTTTTAGTTTCCGGATTTTGTTGAGTGGGAGGAAAATCACCAAAAGTAATAACATGCCAAAGATCAAGATCTTTTGATTTCACATAAGTTTTGAATCTATTTTTCCAATATAAAAATCCATCACTTTCAAATAGTGGTGGTCTTTGCATAGATTGCCCTTCTAAATATTTTTCAGATTCCATAGATCGTTACAAGTTTTAAAATACAATATATTTTAAAAATCTTGCTAGACGTGGCTCTTGATACCAATTGTGGAAAACTAGAAGGGGGGGGGGGCTGAATAGTTTTACGACTTTTTAATCTGTTATAAAAGATTGTTTGAGTGTTTTCTTTATTTTAAAAAATTTAGATTCGATAATATGTGATCTCAAGTCTTGCACAATATAAACAACAATAAATATGTACGATATAGCAATAATAATGTAAGTAAAGAAATAAATGAGAGATGGAAAGATCGAACCGCGAGACAAGAGATTTATAGTAGTTCGGCTACAAGGACACCTTCCTTGCCCTACTCCACTCCCCGAGCACCTAACTCGAGAGTTTTCTTCACTATGTCAACAAGCTCCCTTATGGCGGAGAAAACCTTACACACCAATGTACACACCACAACTTCATCACAACTTAATCACAACTTCTACACAACCTCTTCACACCAATCAATCTTCACACCAATCTACTTCACAACTTTCTACTTCACACCTATCTACTTCACACCGATCTTCTTCACTACTTTCTACTTCACACCTATCTACTTCACACCAATCTTCTACACTACAATCTACTTCCTAACTCTTCTCCTTCACAACAAACTACTAACCAATCACACTATCTATATACCTAGCTAAACTATCTACTATCAAATATTCACAACTAATTACACAAAGAGATAGATACAATTGATGATGCTCTAACAACTTGGATGTGGAGGTCACAACAAGTTGTAATACTTCTTGTCTTGGAGGATAGAAGTATTCTTCTCTTGCAGTTGAGAGGATGATGTTAGAATCACTTTGAAACAAAGATTTATGTATGTATGATCAAAGGATTAAGAGAATAGAAATGGAGATCTAGAACAGAAAGTTTAGGAGTGAAAAAGGTGAGAAAAATCTGTGGAATGAACTAGTATTTGTAGGGAGCAAAAATACTGTTCTGGAGCGTGGCCGGTCCCCTTAATTAGGGGGCGGTCCCCTTAATGATTAAGGGGGCCGCCTAGTATAATTAAGGGGGCCGCCCTCCTGAACGTTGGAGTTTTTTTTTACCTTTTGTGGGGAAGGTTTTTCTAGATAAAATTTTCCATTTTTTGTTGGAAATTTGAAATCATATATTTATATTGATTTAAACATATTATTTTAATTTCGAAAATGTTTTATAAAAGATATTAAGTGTTAATGACATTTTATAAAAGTTCTAGTGATTTAAAGAAATTTTCCTTTGATCATAGATTGCAATAAACACTTTGTTTATTCATACCTTAAGTGATTTGGATGTAAAGAGAATATTAATCACTAAATTCTTGTTTATGTCATAAATTTTAGTTCAATGGGTTTATGTTTTGTAATAATCAAAACATAGAGATATTGATAGTATGTTAATAATGTTTTTAGGCATTATTTATGTCAACATCTTGTAAATAAGCTAAGGGACTTATGGCTGTGAAAAGCTCAGGGTCTAGAAGTTAACACTAAATTTTAGAAAAATCCTTGAAGTTTTGGTTTTTTGCCTAAGTCTACAATTTTGACTTTTTAAAAAATCAAGCTAAGTTGACTTTTATGAAACTCTACCTAGATTTAAGCACTGATTAGGTTATATTAAACTATGATAAGACTAAAGTAAGCTAGAACAACAACTTTTGGAAAGATTTGATGAGATTTGGACTCAAAACGTTCAACAGATAACAATTGAGGTGAGATCAAAAAGTATTTTGACTTTTTTATGAAAGACCCATGGTTTTTGTGTTTGAACTAAGTTATTAGAACCTAAAGTGACATGTCTAAGCTTAAATCAACAACTAGAACACCCTTGATCACACAGAACCTAAATGAGCCAAACACTCCTTACACAGATGCAATACTTGATTTCCAAAAGGATTTGGAGATTTAGACCACTAAAATTACTTATAAGCACTTAGGATGATTAATTAAGCTGAAAGGAACAAATGGAAACAATAATTAACCAGTAAAACTACAAATGAGCAATTATACTAATTTAACTGTATAACTTGATTTTTTAGCAACTACAAATTTTAATGAACAAGCTCTCTATTTTAAGCTACAATATGACTAGATAACACCAAATAAGCACAAACAAACCAAATAAGCAGTGATATAAGATATGCTACAGTAGAAATTTAGAAATGAGATTATAGGCTTACAATGTGCAATCCTGCCAAAACCATGAACCAAGAACCAAAGACCTTTCCTATAGAATCCCCACAGATTCACTAACCCACAACCATCCAAGATTTACTGTGCTCCAGCTTTCTCCACCATCTTCTTCATTATTTTATTTTATTTTTTTTTCTTTATTTTCCTGATTTTCTTTGTATTTTCTTGTTTATGAGACTAGATTGCTTTAAAATGTTTCTAAAAGCTTTTCAAAGCTTTCTGAGAGCTTATATGTGCCTAGGAGTCCATACCATTATACAGAAACTACAATAAAGCTTAATTAGATTTTTGAAATAAAATGGAAATTGCATACACTGAGATGTGAACTGAAACTTGATTTTTATTATTGGAAAGAGTTTAGATTACACTGAAAACATGAAATACAATACTTGAAATCATACATGAAAAGCTTGAAAATTAATTATACGACATAAAAATAACTAAGTTAAGCTAATACTTCTTCCTTGCTGCCTTCCTCCCTTTTATAGCTGAGGATTAGGGTTCAGTGGGACCCTCTGAGTCTTTCCCACTTCTTTCTAGACCATTGGATTGGTTTGAGATGATCTTGACCCTTAAAATCTTTTTGGCGCCAAAAGATATAACTGCAAATTGCACTGTGGATATGCAAGGGGGGGGGGTGGTGGCATTTATTGTGGTTTGTTTTGTTAGGTGAGGGTAGTGGTTTGGGCGGTGATGGAGGTGATGGGAGGGGGAGGATGGGACTGAGTTGCATTGGATTTGTTTTGGGGTGTTTTGATATTAAGGGTCCGGTTTGTTATAGAAATTAACACAAGGACCAATTTTGTAATTTCCTAAATTTTAAGGGGCTGTGTTTGGCATTTGACCAAAGTTCTCAAAGGG
This sequence comes from Artemisia argyi, assembly GCA_030686995.1. Taxonomy (NCBI): domain Eukaryota; kingdom Viridiplantae; phylum Streptophyta; class Magnoliopsida; order Asterales; family Asteraceae; genus Artemisia; species Artemisia argyi. Next base: position 35,842,566 of record CM060679.1, on the reverse strand, counting down.
GTGAAATTTGCCAATCTTCAATAGTACAAGGACCCTTGTTGATTTTTCATTTTTCAAATTCCCTAGGGACTAAATCTGCCAAACTTGAAACTTCAGGGACCAATCTTGTAATTTCACCAAACTTTCCAACCAAGGACCATTCCTGCCATAGATGAGAAGTACAAAGACAAAAATTGTTTTTCTCAAAGTTTTTATATCACAGGGACCATTTTTGTCAATTTTGCAAAGTTAAGGGACTAAACTTGTAATTTTGTGAAACTTTACACCAAAGGACTAAATATGTAATTTGTGATTCAAAAAGGACCTTTGGTGACTTTTTCATGTTTTAGAATAACCAGGGACTAGTTTTGATAACTTTTGAAAGTTGAGGGACTGAAACTGCCAATTATGTAAACTTTGTTCATTTTTCATTTGTTTTTGATTATTTTGCATCTGAAACATATAAAACACATTCCTGGGATATTTTCAGTATTATGATGCATATTTGAGTATTTTTGGATGTTTTGGCAGCTCAGATTGGGTAAAAATAATGAGTATTTACACACTCATCAATAATCATTCACAACCCCTTTCTGTCCAAATTCACCCGATCACAAACCCGTTTCGATTACCATCACGCCTCGTCGGGACATAACGACCCGGGGAAATCCTGTACTTCCACGGAGATTGACTCTGAGCAGTTTGACTCTGTTAACCATTCACCTGGTCAATTTAGTTGACCGTTTGGAGCCAATCAAATAATAATAATAATAATAATAATAATAATAATAATAATAATAATAATAATAATAATAATAATAATAATAATAATAAGAGTTAATTGCAAAAATCGTCCCTAAAGTTTGCTCAAATTGCAGATTTCGTCCCAAATAGTTTAAAATTGCAAAAATCGTCCCTAAATCAAACCTTTTGGCAAACTTTGGTCCCTAGCTTTAATTGCCGTTAAGTAAATTCCGTTAGAATTTACACGTTAGCCCTTTTAGCCAACAATTCTTGCAGCGTTCATACTTTTAACTAACGTTCGTTATAATTGAAAGAAATCGGTTTTTAAACGTTCATTTTTGTCCGTTTTTATACGTTTTCGCCCGTTTTTATTCGTTTTCATCAATTTTTATACGTTTTCGTTTGTTTTTATACGTTTTCACTCGTTTTACTTACATTTTTATACGTTGTCGCCCGTTTTTATACGTTTTCATCCGTTTTCGGCTGTTTTTATACGTTTTCGCCTGTTTTTATACGTTTTCATCCGTTTTCGTCCATTTTTATATGTTTTCTTCCGGTTTTATACCTTTTCATACATTTTTAATCGTTTTCATTTGTTTTATACGTTTCGCCCGTTTTTCTTACATTTTCATACGTTTTCGTCAATTTTTATACCTTTTCATACGTTTTTAATTGTTTTTATACAATTTCGCCCGTTTTTCTTACGTTTTTATACGTTTTCTTCTGTTTTCGGCCATTTTAATATGTTTCATCTGTTTTTATACGCCTTCATCCATTTCTATTTGTTTTTGTCTGTTTTTATACGTTTTAGCCCATTTTTCTTATGTTTTTATACGTTTTCATCTGTTTTTGGCCATTTTTATATGTTTTTGTCCGTTTTTATATGATTTCGTCCATTTTATATGCTTTCATCTGTTTTTATACGTTTTTGCCCGTTTTCATATGTATAAAAATAGACGAAAACGTATAAAAATGGATGAAAATATAAAAAAACAGTCAAAAACAAATAAAAACATAAGAGAAACAGACGGAAATAGATGAAAACGTTTAAAAATGGATGAAAACGTATAAAAACAAGCGAAAATGTGTGAAAAGGGATGAAAATGTATAAAAATGTAAGAAAAGCGGGCGAAAACGTATAAAAACGAATGAAAACGATATAAATGAACGGATGAATACGTATAAAAACTGACAAAAGCATATAAATATGGATGAAAACGGATGAAAACGTATAAAAACGGGTGAAAATGTATAAAAATTGAAGAAAAACGGGTGAAAACGTGTAAAAACGAATGAAAACGATTAAAAACGTATGAAAAGGTATATAACCAGACGAAAACGTATAAAAATGGACGAAACCGGATGAAAACGTATAAAAACGTAAGAAAGACGGGCGAAAACGTATAAAAACGGACAAAAACGTATAAAAACGGACGAAAACGGATGAAAACGTATAAAAACGGGCGACAACGTATAAAAACGTAAGTAAAATGGGCGAAAATGTATAAAAACAAACGAAAACGTATAAAAATTGATGAAAACGTATAAAAACAGGCGAAAACGTATAAAAACGTAAGACAAACGGACGAAATCGTATAAAAATGGACGAAAGTGAACATATAAAAACCGATTTTTTTCAATTATAACGGACGTTAGTTAAAAGGATGAACGCTGCAAGAATTGTTGGCTAAAAGGGCTAACATGTAAATTCTAACGGAATGTACTTAACGGCAGTTAAAGCTAGGGACCAAAATTTGCCAAAAGGTTTGATTTAGGGACGATTTTTGCAATTTTAAAATATTTGGGACGAAATCTGCAAGAGCAAACCTTAGGGACGATTTTTGCAATTAACTCTAATAATAATAATAATAATAATAATAATAATAATAATAATAATAATAATAATAATAATAATAATAATAATAATAATAATAATAATAATAATAATAATACGTTCAAGATTGTCGGATTTTTTCGAAGTTATACACTGCTGTTATGCGCGGATACTCGGCTAGATACAACATATCTATACTACTTATAATGCATATTCACACTTCTATCCTATTAATTTTTTAAGATTTCCTAAAATAGATTTTAAGTAAATACAAGTTAGAAAACATAATTTATAACTATTTAAAGCACAAATACAACTAAAAAACCAATATTCAAAACATACAATTAATACAATATTTAATTCACCACTTCATAAAAAATACAACCATTTAATCACAAAGTACAATCTAATCAAGTTATTAAGCCAAGTACAAAAAAATATATCCAAGAAAACTAAAACAATCTGAGAAAACATAAATCCATCAGTCCAATTCCAAAATATAAATCTGAGAAAATTTTTGCTTCCACGGCCATGAGTCCAATTCTAAAACATATTTGTACAATGTTCCCGGAGGATGGCTTGACTTCTATTATTTTGTAAGAGATTGAAAACTGGAATAAATACATGCAGTGATATAACAAATAGAAGAACATATCACAAATAATTTCCTTTGTTGCTTGCATTTTTCATCGATTGCAAACTAGAGAAATAAGATCCATCATCTCCTTGGTAATTTAACTCATATTTAATAAGTAAAGAAAAAAAGAAAGAAAACAAAATCCGACCATCGACAGACAATATCATGAATCATATGCCAACTACCTCGAAGCCCAAATTGATTTATGATTTATCACATAAAAGACATGCAGTTGATTGCGTTTCTCAAAGGGAAGGTTTTTATCAGAGGCGTGAGATCGAGAAAAAGTTAAAAACAAATAGTGTTTTGTGCCAAAATCATATTTAAAGGGAATACACAACTAGGGTTTTATTTAGTGTACTTGTTAACAATAACAACTTAACAAGGCCCAAAGCGCAAAGCCCAAACGAGCATACTAATAAAGTAAACAAATAAATTAATATTACCAACTAAAATAAAAGTGTACAAAACATAGTATCGTACTAAATTATTTACTTCACTATAAGAAATATTCTTTGCAAGTAAACTTTTTAAGTCACATTGCTTGATATATAGCATCTGGCCATGTCACATGCTTCGAAGAAACTTTAGACACATGATTGATTCAAACGATATAATGTAAAATTGCTCTATGTGAAAACAATAATACTCATTTTGAAAAATAATTGTCCACTTTTCTATTTTGAGTTAAACGTTTACTTTATATTTTAACCAACCAAAGAAGAAGTTAGTGAGTATTGATGATATCTGATTGATGAAAAGTATGGTTAGTGATTTCTCAAAACTTTGTATAATTTAAAAATGAACGTTTATTTTGGACCGTGCTTAAAATTGTCAATGCAAAATTACTTAATTGGCCCTCATTCACGCAGTAGCAACTACCGTTTATATATTACCTTTATAATCTTATTTGCTACTGTCTTAGAATCGTACGTGTAGCATGCTATTTTTATATAGATACTTTGCAATTGCTTATATTTATTACAATCTAAAATTATCACCATCTGTAAAATTAGTATTGTCACTACCCTAAAAGTATTACTCGCTTAAAATTTAGTTTTAGGTACCCGCCGCCGCAACGCGCGGGTACCCTGCTAGTATATAATAAAATGTTGTCTAAAGTCACGTGAGTGTATCAGCGGTGTTACTAGTTTCTGTTATACCACACATTATTCCAAGGTTTTTGTGTAATTCCTGTTTTAAAATGTAACTCCGTGTTTTACGAATTACAAGTTATGTAAAAAGAATATCTGTTATAAACGAAAGCTTTTGGTGAGTCACATAACCTGACCTACGTAGTTATCATAACTAGAATTACATGTTGAACCTTTTTCTTTTCTCCGATTTGGATTGAATAAGAGGCATCCACAATTCATCAAATTATGTGTAAGATTCTTGTCCTAAAGAAAAAACTATGTTTCAAATGTACTACAAATGCAAAATAGTATTTGGAAGGGTGTTTAGTACTTTTAATCACAAAATACATATTTGATGTTAGGAGACTTGCTTCAAGTCTTTCCTTCAAATTAAAGACTAGAGGATGCTCAAAGACTTAAAGAAATTAAAAAATTGGTTGTTCAATGCAAAAAAGCTTTTGAATGACGTTTTTTTTCCGTAAAAAATCATTCACCAAGATTGCGTTATAGATGCTCTAACTACGAAATTGAACCCACTTACTCCGTCCTTTTACAAACATGGTTACATATATGGTAGTACTCTTTAAACGCCACCAATAAGTGTTGCTAGTTGGACGGTTGCTAGTGCTATAAATGCACAGAATTGAGTAAAGCAGTACAAGAGTACTATAACACTCAACTTGTGTAGTATCACATGTCAAACGTATGAATATTAATTTACTTTCATGAATTGTAATGGAACTAGCACGTTGAGTCTTTAAGTGTATGAGAAGTTTCACTTGAATACTATGAGAATATATGTAAAACCCGAAAGACTTTAACAAAGTATCTAAACAAGTCAATAAAAGAAAAGGTTTAACAGTGTATACCGTTTCATGAATCCAACCCTGTTATAAGTTGTATGCTACAAAGATGTCACATACTTAACGTTTCCTCGAAACATCGTACATCGTTGACCAGAAAATACAACTCCATATTAAAACTATTCAAATTTCGAAGTGTCATCATGCCAAGCAGCAGCCAGAATTTTGTCTTCAGCCACTAGCTGATTTTTTTAATTCCATGCAAAAGCTTTCCTTAATCATCAATCACTATAATGAACTGGACCCACTTGTTGGATCTGAAAGCGTTAATGACTATTTTGAAAGCAATCTCAATAATTATCTCATGATATTTAAAACACAATGCCGAAATCATTGTGATCATAACCTTATCAATGAAGCCCATCCCTATATTCTTGTTTTTCTACCTACTTTATTTTGATTCAGTACTAGTTTATATCACAGCCATAGACACAATACATGTAAATCAAACCATTAAAGATGGCCAAACCATTGTTTCAGCCCAAGAAACCTTCGAGCTCGGTTTCTTTAGCCCAGGAAAGACGAACCAAAACCGATATTTAGGCATATGGTACAAAAGGTTAGCCTCAGGCACTGTTGCTTGGGTTGCCAATAGAGAGATACCAATCAGAAACAAAACTGGTGAGCTAACTCTTCGTCCGGATGGAACTTTGATTCTTCGTGACTCTGCTATAAATAAAATCATTTGGTCATCGGATTTATTTGGAGCAATCCAGAACCCTTTAGCTAGGCTATATGATAGTGGGAATCTTATGGTTTACAATGATGATCAAGATGGACCAGAAAATTATATTTGGCAGAGTTTTGATCATCCAGGAAATACCAATATGCCAGATATGAAATTTGGGAGAAATTTGGAAAGGGGTTGGATTACAAACTTTACATCATGGAAAAGTGATGATGATCCTTCTCCCGGTCCCTATATGGTGTATTGGGATTTCAATGGGTTCCCACAAATATTCCAAAAGAATGGAGATGTGATCCAGTATAGACTTGGATTATGGAATGGTCTTGGGTATACTGGCATGCCAAGTTTGAAGCCTAATCCGACTTTCACTTTCGGGTATAATTCTAATGATATAGAGACTTATGCCAAATTTAATTTGATTAACTCGTCGGTTCTTACTAAGATGAAGTTAAGTCCATTAGGCGAAATGGCATGGTTTAATTGGATTAATAGAACCCAAGGATGGTTTCTTTATTTGACACCAACAGTGGATAATTGTGTTCGATATGGGTTGTGTGGAGTCTATGGAAGCTGTGATATTGAGCAGTCTCCATCGTGTGACTGTTTGAAAGGGTTTAGGCCAAATAATCCCAATCAATGGAAAATTTCAGATTGGACAGGTGGATGCCGTAGGATAATACCATTGGATTGTGCTGCTGGAGATGGGTTTCGAAAGTATACATCTATCAAATTACCAGACACTCGACAGTCATGGTTCGACAAGAGCATGACCATGGAACAATGTGAATTGAAGTGTAGGAATGAGTGTAACTGTACAGCTTATACGACTTTGGATATTAAAAATGATACCGGTTGTTTGTTATGGTATGATGAATTAAACGATATGAGGGCTTTTCCAAATGGACAATATATATACATAAGGATGGCTGCTGCAGAATTAGGTAATCAAACTATTACAGTATCTTGTTTATTTAAAAAATGAAAAATTTCTAACCTTGTAACTTTATATCTATAGAGAAAGACAAAAAGTTATCTGGTAAAACGATATCAGTGACGATTATAGCCATCCCTGTGAGTGTGGGATTAGTTATTCTACTTGGACTATGTGTATTAATTGTCAAGAAAAAAAGGAAGCAAAAGGCGATGGCACATGGTAACTAGTTTCTCTTATCTCATTTTATTGTCCTCCTGAAACATATCCATTTAATTTGGGCATTGTGGTTTTGATCCAGTGATAGCTCCTGTATTTGTAGCAACACAAGATACAATTGAACAAAAAGAAGTGATACAGCTACCACTGTTTAGTCTGTCAACACTGCTCGTCGCAACCGACAACTTCTCACCCAACAACAAGCTCGGCGAGGGAGGTTTTGGACCAGTTTACAAAGTACTTTATAATCTTGAGTCCTATAGTTTCAACAAAATGTCATGAATCTAGTTTAATTATATCTGTCAAAAACAATTTTTTTTTTTTTTTTTTTAAATACATATTAAGGGTATTTTAGAGGATGGGCTAGAAATTGCAGTGAAACGGCTGTCCACTGATTCCACACAGGGAGTTGAAGAGTTCAAGAATGAGGTTTTATTTATTTCTATGCTTCAACATCGTAATCTTGTCAAGATTCTAGGATGTTGCGTTGAACGGGAAGAAAGAATGTTAATTTATGAGTACATGCCTAACAAAGGTCTTGACTTAATTATTTTTGGTACGCTCCACACCGTAAACACCTTGTAACCTTTAGTTGCTTTTTTACGAGGTTTCATTACAATTTAGGTTTATCAGTCAAGATGAGAGACTAATATATGTCTCCTCTTTCAGATGAAAACGGAAGCCAACTACTTGACTGGTCACAACGCTTTCTTATTATTAATGGGATCGCTCGAGGTCTACTTTATCTTCATCAAGATTCACGACTACGAATCATTCATAGAGACCTCAAAGCTGCCAACATTTTGCTTGACCATGATATGAACCCCAAGATATCTGATTTCGGTCTTGCAAGAAGCTTTGGAGGAAATGAAACCGAAACAAATTCCAAAAGAGTAGTTGGAACATAGTAAAAATTCATCATTCCTTTTTTATTACTATTAAGAGAACAAAAAATTCAGTGAAGTTTTTATGGGTCTGAATGATGTCTAGTTTGTTGACATAACCCACAATTTGATGCAGTGGATACATGTCTCCGGAGTACGCAGGGGACGGGATATTCTCTGTTAAATCAGACATATTCAGCTTTGGTGTTTTAGTTTTGGAGATAGTAAGCGGAAAGAAAAACAGGGGATTCTTTCATGAAGATCATCATCACAACCTTCTTGGACATGTAAGATAATACTCTAAAGTACTTCAGTTTTTTGTGAAGATTTTTATTTTTCAATTGTTATACATGCATACTAATTTATCAAACAATTAGGCTTGGAGACTCCATAGAGAAGGGAAGACTTTAGAGCTGGTTAATGCATCTTTGATTGAGACAGAGCATATCTCTCAAGTGTTGCTCACCATCCATGTCGCTTTATTATGTGTTCAACAGAACCCAATAGATAGACCGAACATGTCAACAGTGGTCATGATGTTGGGCAGTGATGGTCCGTTGCCCGAACCAAAACAACCCGGTTTCTATACCGAAGATGATAGATTTGGACCTCAAAACTCTGCCAGCATACAAACACAACATTCAAACAATGATGTCACGGTTACACTTCTCAATCCTAGGTAAACTAATAATTTTCAAATAGAACTTGTAATAGCAGTAACAGGTAAAGTTTAGCATATATGAGTGGTCAATATTTTGAGGAATTTATATTACATTAAGTCATGTTTGTCCTGTATACACATCAAGCATAATTTTGAACAAGATTGTCCGATCCCATGAATGGAAACTGATGCATCAATATTCTCTCTTCTGAACAGCAGATTTTATAACATTAGCAAGTAGCTATATATGGAATCCACTAACGAACACTATTAAAGTGCCATTGAACAAAGTGTAGATGGGTTACTAATTACGTACCTGATACAATATTTTGTCTTAATTATATAACTGCGAATGCTAATTACGATTAAAAGTTCCACCTTATTGATTGAAAACAGAAATAAATTGTTGTAGTAGTTGATATTTACTTTGGAACAGATCTTTATTTTTGATATGAAGGAGTAACAACTCAGTAGGCCTACAAATTAGATAACAAATTTCTAAAGAGTTTTGTTGCATCCATAAAATGTATAAAAAATAATAATAATAAAAAAATAAATAAAAAATAAAAAAATCCACAATCACGAGAAATGCTAGACCCACAAAAAAATATCCATGAAAACATCTATAAAATGAGTTGTCATGACATGATTTGTAAAATTTGTGGTTTGTTATTTAAAAAAATCATGTTTGATTTCATAAATCACATGTGATTTTCAAAAGGGCTAAATTTGAGACTAGCCCAGTCGCTCAAAGTGGTGGGCTTTTGTGTACCTAAGTAGGTTGGTTTCTTGAAATGGCCCGAGCGACTAGCGAAGTTGACATAAGTTTGACATGTGGCACCCCAAAAGTAGTGCCCAATCATAATGTGTAAGGGTTACTTTTGTGCTACTTATCACAAGCGACTTATCAAAAGTTCGAGCGACCTTCTATTTTGTCACTTTCCTCCAAAATAGTCAAACTTCGATAAATAATTTTTTATTCTTTTTGAACCTTCCCAAAGCCGAGCGAACTAGCGAAAAGTTTTAAGCGACTGATAGTATGTCACCTTTTTGTACTTTACACATCAACATTTTTTGTACCTTTTCAACAACTTTTTTTTAATAATAATTCGTATTAAAGCATTTTTAACACACTTTTTTAATCCTAATTATCCAGCGAAATAATTAGAATATCCGAGCGATATTTAAATATCCGAGCGACTTTTTTTATATCCCCAACATAATGCCCGTTGTATATTCTAAATTTTATATCCCAAAAACACAAAAAACAATACTATACTCTCACAAACCAAGACCCATCTTCTGCAATTGCAAACTTGTAACCTTGAAAGAATCTTAATGTTGTTTCATATCAGGGTATGTATACTATGTTTCGACCATTATTCTATACCTTTTGTAAATCATATTCGTATTCATATAATGAAAATGCTTTACACTTGCATATATTGTTATACATGACATGTCTGCATATTTATTTGATTTTAAATTGGTTTAATTATGTTTGTTTACCTTTGCATTCAATTTCATAGTTTAGTTTGCAACCAAATATTGCTTCACCAGATCTATTATATTCATGTGGTGGTTACTATGTTTTGGTGTTTGATTATCTTTTTTTTTTTTTTTTGTTAATGTAGGAATATCAAGCCAAACCCATTATTAGAAGTAAACCCAATTACTTTTCTCTGATAAAATCAAAATTGGATCAAAACCGTAGGAAGTTGTTTCGGGCTACTTGTTTTGGTAAATGTTTGAACCTTTCTTATTTTGATCACGAACCACATATGATAGATTATATCTTACAAAAACAATGTTGTCCGAGTAATGCTCATTATGATATGCCAATTGTATATTATGTTGAAGAGCGTCCTATACATTTCGGCAGACCAGAATTTTGTCTTATCACAGGTTTTCGTTTTGGAAATGTAGATTTAGACTCATATAAGTCAGGACATCTCAATTTTAGGAACAGGGTTTTCCCAAACCATGTAGGTAAAAAGGTCACTAGTTTAGATATCTTTGGTCTCATTGAAGATGAACATTCATTTGGTATTATATACGATGAAGATGCAGTACGTCTTTGTCTATTGTTAGCCTTGGAGGTTATCTTTATGGGCAGATTATTGGTTGAAGAAGTTGATGATACACTATTTCGATTGATTGAAAACCTTGATGACTGGGATGCTTTTCCATGGGGGGAGTATATTTGGAGACGATTATATGATCAAATTTTGGACGTGGCTTCTAAACACAAGTATAAATTCCTTGAAGGTATTAACAAAGACCGAAAGTTTGTTCCAACATATACGCTTTCAGGCTTCGTTTGGGCTTTCAAGGTCAGTATTTTTTTAATCAATATACTCTTTCCCACTTACTTATGGTATTTTTTTTTCAACGAATCTGAATTATTTCGTGCCATTTTATAGATATGCATACTGGAATCATTTGAAAGAAGCATTATTTGGTGGAATAAATTGCCAGAAATGGTATCTAGAGGAATATCATCGTCAAAGAACACAACATTTAAGATATCAGATTATAAGTACCTATTTGGAAAGGTCGATATCTTCATCCAAATTGTTGTGTTAATGATTTATCTTATTATGAATTAATTAAATTTATTTATTATTTTTTTTTTGTAAGGAATCAAATGTTGTTCAAGTTCTTAGGCCTACATTAGCTGAGAGAAAATGTGATTGGTATATACAGTTTATGGATTTTTTCAATGATTACATACCTAGAACTCCCCCAGTGAAAACCAGACATATCGGTGATGAGTATTTAAACAAGTTGGCCACAGCACGCAAACGTGGCAAAGTAGAGCGGAAACATTTACCTATTATACGCAATAGTCAAAGCAGTTTATTAGAGATTAGCATAATTCATGATGGTGTTATTACAGAGCTTAATGCCCGTTTGTTCAAACTAGAGGGAATTATTCAGGTTCTTGCTCGAGAAAGAAATGGGGTATTATAACCTGTTGCCTTTTTTACTTACATTCACATGCCAAGGTTAAAAATATAATTTATCTTTTAACCACTATATTTTCATTTGCAGGAGAAATTAGTTTTTGATGATGATCTCCGGAATCTGAGTGGAGAGTTTTGTGACGAGCTCAATGATTGTTTTCTTGAGTTGTTTCATTCAAGTATGGATACTGCTTTCTCACAATGTGTAGAATTTGATGAATATGATGATGTTTCAAAGGTGAATTACAATTTGATTGTATATATATGTACAGTAATTTTGTACCATAATATATGATAATAATTATAAAAAGTAACTTTACCTTTACAGGAATTTATTATTCAAGAAGAATTGAGATCACGACGTGAAACATTAGAAAAATTGAGGGAAGAGCAGAAGAGGTTGATGATAGTGGAGGATAAGATGATAAGGATGCAAGAGGAAAAGATGTTACACGATGAAAGTGAACGAAAGAAATGGGCAGTAGCGCTTAAGGCAACAAATCACTGGAAAAATACTTTAGCTCGCATCGTCCCTACAAAGAAGAGTAAATGTTCTGGTGAAGCTAATGTGTATTACTGGACTAAAGCATATTCAGAAAAGGCGGTAAGGAAAGCACAATGCTTTGGCTTACTGAATCCAGATATGACGGAACAGCTTAAGCATGTTAAGCCGTGGGTTGAGGTATTAAAAGTTGTTATTTGATTGTATAAATTATTTTGTAATTTTCATTTATGATCATAAGTGTAATTGTGTCTTATACCAGGATCTCAAACGCCGACACAAAGATGTCAACAAGGTTTATTTTTCAGATCAATACCGCCAATATCTTTGTGAAACTGGTCCGCTAAATTGTAAGTTCCCATGGTGTGAAGATGTGACTGTTGATAGAAGGTTCTGGGAAAGTTTAGTTTGCTTAGACCCCAAAAGGCAAGGTTGGCTACTAGATGAGGCAAGTAATATAACATCTGTAATTCACCCTACAAATAGTTTCTTTCAAACTAGCCGGATGATCAGCAATATGATCTTTTGAACTAGCAACATGATCACCCGATTGAAATATTTTATTTTATGTTTGTTCACACTCGTTTATGTTTCCCAATTTACAGCATATAGAGTTGTGGGTAAACTACATGTGGCATGTGAGACCCCATACGGCTGATTGGGCTATTGTTAGTGGCTACTTTGTACAGCTTATACTTCAAAACTCGCTGCCTTTGTGGTATGCTAATGGGGAGAGGTACTCCATTCCATGGTCCGATGTTAAGCAGGTAATTCCTTTTGTTTTGCTCCCGTATTTTCTTGGCTTGTTATATTATTTTGATGATTTTTGCCACACATCCACTGTAGGTTTTTATGCCTATTAATGAAACAGAAAGTCACTGGTTTCTTGCACGTTTCGAGATAGAGACGGGACTAGTTACATTTTACGACAGTGGCCAAGTTTTTGTCGATGCATTGACAGATTTTTATTTCCATGTGATGGAATGTTTACAGGTTCGTGTAAATATCCGTTTAATTAAGGTTTATACATTACACTGTTTGAATCCTTATTACACTTTGCCACAGACTCAACTACCTGAGGTGCTAAGTCAAGCGCAAGTATTTCAGAAGAAAGGCATAGATCCTTCAACATACACCATTACCTTTTATCACCCTGACAAAATACCGAAACAGAGCGGGATATTTGGTGATTGTGGTATTTGGGTATGCATCTTTTTATATCGCTTGGCTTATGGTATGTCGTTAGATGTTGAGGATCCTGTTCAGGTTGCACTTGCATACCGTGAACAAATGACTGAGTTTTTTTTTACACACAGGGTTTGTGTTTAAACATCTATCCATTATGTTGTACCATCTGTAAACAATGACTGACCCAAATACCTTTAATGGGTTCAATTTTTTGTATTTGTACTCTAGTTGCTTGTATCGAGCCCATCCGTTTGGGTCAATATTAGCCTTTAAAATTTGTAGCAGCTTCACTGTTAGGAAGATGGGTATAGGTTGCTCATATTAGCCTCATTTAGTTTATTGACTGGGTATAGAATTTGTTTCAGTCAATTGGGTATAGGATTTATGGAAGTTTATTCTTTCTAAGTTACTTGTTTTTGGTGTCGTCAAGTTGGGCATTATGACATTTTAACAAAACTAATATTTTCCTTAGTTATTTAGTGTATATTTTATTAGCTCTCTAATGTCATCGAATCTACTTAATTAATAAGTATGTTCATGACATTTTATTTGAGCGATAAAAATGATAGTAAGAACATGTTTTCTAAGGACTTAAAGCTTAATTATAGCGGAAGATCTATCTAACGATTTTGGTTTTGAGCTTTAATGTTTTATTTTCAGGATACCGTTTTATACAGGTTGGTGTTTGATCAAACACCAGCCTGTATAAAACGGTATCCTGAAAATAAAACATTAAAGCTCAAAACCAAAATCGTTAGATAGATCTGCCGTTATAATTGAGACGTCTTCAATGCGAGAATGATATAGTGTGGATTGTTCTTGACATGTCACACTCCTTCATTATCGCATTCAAGATGAGTGATGTTTCTTAGACTATTTTCTTTACTAAACATCTGTAACGTTTCATCTCAATTTGTTAAAAAATATAAAGTTAGTGTGTAAGGGACTAAATGTTAATGCTAAGGTTCCTACCAATACAAACAAATACAAGAAAATTGGTCACTGAAACTGATAAACTGTTGTACATTACGACATTGATAAACTGTGTTTCACGTGGAAGTTGCATATTTGGTGGAGCATTTGGCCCATACCTCTCAAATATCTCCGGAAAGATGACCTCTCTGAGTACCATTACTGACCAACCCCGGTCATCAAGGGTATGCTCTAACTTCAATCGTTTACCAGTGGACATTATGGTTCCTACCAATACAAACAAATACTAAGGTTCCTACCAATACAAACAAATACTACATAAACATATGAAGTACTACAAAATTGCATTCACATAGACCGTAGAAAGTAGGCGTGTATACTAATCTTCCCTACATCTCTCAATGATCCAACTATAACAAAAAGGGCCTTTGTTGCTGTTCAGCGTCACATACTAATGCCTTGGTCTCAAACTACATGGTGTTTATTTTAGTGCGCCCTACTTCAAGTCTCTTCCAAGACCTATATACACGCCTACTAGTAGCATGGGGTTGGGTTTGTACTAAATAAATAATCCGAAAAAATAATTGTCCCTTTTTAGGAATTTGCTCTTCTATCTATTGTCCAAAAAAAAAATAGCACTAGGTCTATTATCCAATATGTATGAGATATAAAAAGCCCCACATATATAGGGAACTATCAACTTAATAACCTAATAACCACACAATTTTCTTTGTGTTTTAAGTTTTTACCATAGGGATGGGATCTTTAAAATCATCACCAACAAGATCTGGTGACATGGTGTTTGACAATTGGATGTAAGTTTGTGTATTATTATTTCTACTCTAGTTAAATGATTTGTTTACTAATATATGTTTCTTTTCATTCTTTCAACTGTTACACATGGACTCCCATAATCTTGATGAGTTCGTCTTCGAGGTGTGGCATGGTAGTATTTTTATGGTTCTTCCCTTAAGGTACGCTGGTGGGGAAATTATAAACTTGAAGTTACCTAAGTCATTTAGGTTATCTTATTTTGAAATGTGTGACCTTTTGTTGAAAAACATAAAAGAAGATATATGGGCCTGGTTCTATTGTAAACCTGGATGTAGTTTAGAAGAATGTTTGACCATTGTCAAAACTGATAGTGATGTTAAGAAAATGTTTGAGTTGGCTAACATTCATGGAGTCATTGAGGTCTTTGTCAGTGCAATTCCCCAGTCAGTCTTAGTTGACAGTTATTATAAGAACTTGCTTTTTGATGACCCTGACGTTGAGGTAACATCTCGAGTTAGATTTCATGAAAAAAGAAGAAATGATATTGATAATATGAATTTGGAAGAAATACGTGCATGGGAACAATCAGAAGAAAATTCACCTGATATCCTGAGGACACCTTATGTTAAGGTTTGGACTGAAGCAAGTGAAGCTAGTCTTTTTAGAGGGATGGGAGAGCTTCCATATAATGATGATTTTAATGATTGCCCGTCATTTTTAAGGTCTGTTAACAGCCCGTACATTCCAAAGGACTGCAAGTGTGGCTGTAGGTCTCCGACTTTTTTAAGGTCCCTTACTGAAATTGAAAGTGGGTATGGTTCTAGTCCTATAAAGGGTAGCAAGGTTGTTAATGATGTTGACAATGGTCATACAGTTGGATCGTCTACTATTATCCAAAATGAGTCAAAGGAAATTGGTTTCAAAGCTACTCCATTCAAAGGTAGGAATCTTTTTCATGAATTTGAAGATGCTGTTGATGATGACATTCATGATGTTGCGGCTGTGTCAAGTGTGGGAGGGTCTACTGTTATCCAACATGTGTCTAAGGAAGCTTGTTTTAAAGTTAGTCCATTTAGATGTAAGAATCTTTTTAATGACTTTGAAGAAGCTTTAGATGATGACACTCAGGATGTTCCAGCTGTGTCAGTCGTGGGAGGGTCTAATGCCATCCCGTATGTGTCGACCAATAATAAAGTTTGTGAATCTAGCCCTTTAAATGTGAAAAGGATTTTTAACAACCTAGATGAAGTTCCTGCAGTTGGAGGCGCAACTGTTATCCAGTATGTGTCTAAGAAAAGACATTTTCAAGGTAGAACTTTAAAAGGTAGGAATCTTTTTGATGAATTTGAATCTGTTGGAAGCCATGTTTCTGTTGAGTTTGAGCGTGTTACTAAGGATGAAGAAGTTGCTAAGGACGAAGAAATTGCTTGTCAAGATGTTGGACGTAGAATGGTCAAGAAAATGTGAAGCAACAATGGTTCCCTTTGTTGATGCTCTAATATTCAGTAACTTGATAAGTATTTGTTTATTTGCACTTTCTAAATAGTTGTTGTTTAACCGTTGTTGTAGTAGGTTAATCTATGTCGAACTTTTTAAGTAATGTGACTTGTTGTAGTTTGCAAAGCTTTTGTTTAAATTTTTCATTGTTGTAACAAAATGCTTTGCAATATTACATATATTATGTTATAAAGTTATGCATTTTGGTTATGTTTAATTATGTATGAAATTGATAAGCATAAAATGTAACACTACAAGTTGATAAACATTAACAATTCATGTAACACGGCTAACGATACAAAGAAGTATAAATTTGATACACTTAGGTCATTTGATCCCCTTAATATCTTCAATTCCCAACCTCTTAGCAATCAAACGACTAAATTTGAGCGACTTATCAACATGTCAACCCTTTGTACTTTACACACCAACCTTTTCAACACTTTTTCCTTTTTGTACTTTACGCATCAACTTTTGAAGTACTTTTACATAAAGGTACCAACTTCATTAAATACTCTTAAAAATACGTGTTTGGCGACTTTATAAAAAATTCGAGCGTCATACTATTATTTAAGTGAAATTTTATATTTCCCCAAGTAAGTGGTCCCCTTTGAATTTCAAAGATTTTGTTCATTTTTTTTATCACAAACCATGTTCATTTTCGAATAGGCTTTTTAAATAATCAACTAAATTTGAGCGACTTATCAACATGTCAACCCTTTGTACTTTACACACCAACCTTTTCAACACTTTTACCTTTTTGTACTTTACACATCAACTTTTTAAGTACTTTTACATAAAGGTACCAACTTCATTAAATACTCTTAAAAATACGTGTTTAGCGACTTTATAAAAAATTCGAGCGCCGTACTATTATTTAAGCGAAATTTTATATTTCCCCAAGTATGAAAGCTATTTGATATTTTTGCATGGGAAAATAAACCATCTCTGCAAATTAATTGCTCACTTAACTTTAGTAATCATGAATCACGACTATTGGTATCAATCTCAATACATATATAATTACCATTCATCTCTTCTTTTTTTATACTTAACTTTTCACCCAAATTAATAATTTGTACTCTAATCATTTGTTCAATGGCAACTGATGATCAAACTCCCCTTCTCACCGAACTTAAAAATATTTCTGGATCTCAAGAACTACTGTTGGGATATAAAATATCAAAGTACTTTTGGATGTCAAAGTACTGCTGCATGAAGAATAAAGTCAAAGTACTGCTGAAGAATAAAGTCAAAGTACTGCTGTTATTGAAGAATGCTTAAAGTACTTCGAAGGAAACAAGGACTGATGTGCAATATTAGATAAGGATTAATGTGTAATATTAAACGAATATTCTAGAATTAGTTAGGGATAATGACTTGTCGTTCAAGGATTACATGTTGTAAACCGACTTAAGGTTATCTATATAAAGAGCCTTAAGAGGTATTAGTCGATATAAGTTTTACAAGTCTTAGATACGTTTAGAAGTCGATCAAAGTTAATAGTTAGGGATTGTTAGTGAGTCTGTGTAACAAAGCAGGTTCTAAGTTTGATTAATATAAAAGTTCTTCTTAAGCTTTGTGTTAATAGATTTCGCATACTTTACAAGGTAAAACAGTGTTTCAATATTAATAGTGTTGAGTTTACTCAATATTGTTAAACCTTTACAAGCTACAAAGTAGTTTGGTCAGAGTATATCGGTCCAACAAGTGGTATCAGAGCTTGTGTTGGAAACTCTGATTAAGAAGACAAACCTTTAAAACCTTTAAACCGATTTCACTACAAACCCTTCAAGATGTCGACAGATGCTGCACCTGCTCCCTCAATCACTGCTGTTAGAATCCCTATTGTTAAGAAGGGAGAGTACAACCTATGTGCCATGAAGATGAGGCAGTACATTGCCATCACAGACCATGCACTATGGGATGTGATTTTCAATTGAAACATGCAAATTGAAGAACCAGTAGAGGTACCTGGACAACCAACACCACCTAAAATTACTGTACCTGCTGCTACCAAAAGAAATCAAGACAAAGCTCTCAACATACTGCTTTCTGCTATTCCTGATGGTCACCTATTAAAGTTTCATGATGCCAAAGATGCCAAACAACTATGGGCTGCAATAAAGAAGAAGTTTGGAGGTAATGATGCTTCCAAGAAGATGCATAGGAATTTGCTGAAGCAACAATTTGAAACTTTCACAGTTGGAGAAAGAGAAGGTCTTGATTCTGCTTATGAAAGATTCCAACATCTTCTAAGTATGTTAGAACTATATGATGCTGAGGCATCAGTTGAAGATGCTAATTTGAAGTTCTTGAGAAGTTTGCCATCAGCATGGCATGTAGTTGCTACTATGATCAGAGGACAATCAGGGCTGGATACTATGGACTTTGATGATCTTTACAACAATCTGAAGGTGTATGAGCATGAGATGAATGGTAATACAGGTTCAAGCACACAACAGAACCTTGCTTTTGTCTCTTCTGAAAAGAGAAGCAGTACTTCTAACAAAGGTACTGTTTATCCTGTTCAAAGTACTGTGACTGAAACACAGGTTCCATGCACAACAATGGTCACCACCAATTCATCACAATCATTAACCCCCACCTCAGATGATGTTCTATGTTCATTCTTTGCTCAACAAGCATCTCTACTAGTCACCTATTAAGAAGATGTATTGCAAATAGATGATGATGCTTTGGAAGAAATTGATATCAGATGGCAAGTTGCCATGCTCACTGCAAGGATCAAGAAGTATGTGAACAAGACAGGAAAAGGCATCAACTTCAGAGCTAAACAAGGAATAACATTTGACAAGTCCAAGATTGAGTGTTTCAACTGTCAAAGGACTGGTCACTTTGCAAGGGAGTGCAAATTTGCAAAGTATCAAGCAAACAAGATGATTGAACCACCCAAACCTGAGAGAAAAGAGATTCCAATTACTTGAGCAACCAAAACCAAAAGCTTTGGTTGCTCAAGAGAATCTGTCAGAGATTGATTGGTCCAATGAGTTTGATGATGAACCTGTAACCTGTTCAATGGTTGCATTGGAAGACTGGAGCACATCATTTGATGAAGAGCCTGGATATGTTGCTTTGGAGTCAAGAGATGATTTAGGAAGCTTTGATTGGAGCATGGAGTTTGAAGAAGCACCTGTTTAGCTTGCTATGGTAGCTTCTTCACCAAGTTCATCCACTAACTCTGAGGTATGCTCTAAGTGTAATGATATGTATCAAAAGTTACTTAGTGAATATGTAGCTGAAAGAGATAAATTTCAAAAGGCTAGGGCTGAGATAACTGGTTATCAATTAACTTTAGAGTCAATGGAAGCCAAAATCCTTACACATGAAAACAATGAAGTAGCATGGCTTGAAACATATAAAAAACAGGATTACCTAGTTAAGTTAAATGAATGGAAACTAGGTTGCAAGGTGTCTGAACTAGAAAAAGTGACTGCTGAAAGAGATAAGTTGTTAGAAAAACTTGCTGTGTGGAATGAGGCAGGTGTGTCACATGTTCAATTTGTTGAAAAGCAAAGAATATCTAATATTAAGACAGGCCTAGGTTATGATAATAATAGCAATGAAGGTATTTCATTTAAGAGCAAGGAACTAAATCTTACAGTAGAAACCTCCACTAGTGATGAAGAGTTCATAAGTCTAGATGAAAACACTTCTAGTGATGAGGAATCCCCTAGTCCAACACCTCCTGTATTTCAGAAAGAAAAGGGATATAATGCAGTTCCTCACCCCCCAGGTAGCTTTCAACCACCTAGAAAAGATGTTGACTGTTATGGTGTAGATAATCTAGAGTTTAGGAAAAAGATTAAAAGTAAATTAAATCCTGAAACTTTAAAAAAATCTATTGAAACACCTAAGGTAGAAGAGACCAAGTTTTCAAAACAAGCAGTACCTACAAACACTTTTCGAAGTACTGCTGATCATTCAGCAGTACCTCAAAGAAAATTCTTTCAAAATACTGCAAATTTTAGAAACACTTATGGAAGGGGATTTGGGGATATTGGTCCAAAGGTCTGTTATGTTTGTTATAGTCCTCATCATTTGATTAAAGACTGTGATTATCATTCAGAATACCTAAGTAAATATCCAAAGACCAGAACTGCACAATCAAGTCATAGGGAGAATAAGCCAAGGGACAACAAACCAGTTTGGAACTATACAAATAGGGTCAACCATAGTAATTTCTCACAAGACTATAGGTACCCTCATCAGAAAAGGTCATACTCCAAACCCTCAGTATCTTCACAAAGTACTGATAGAAAGTTCCCTAATGTTTCTAGCAAACACTCAAGTGTAAGATCTAAGAGGTACAATCATTACAACCCTAGAAAGCCTTACAACATAAGAAAAGATGCTAGGACACAGAACCCAACTCCTAAAGTTACAACTAAATGGGTTAAGAAAAAAAGTACTGCTGGGGAAAAACCAGTACTTTCAGAAGTTAAGGGTGAAAAGGGGACAAGTGATCTTGAAAAATCAACAGTTTTGGAAACAAAAACCTTAATTCTTGATCATGCTTTCAAAGATAGTGGTGATTACATACTCAAAAATTTTGAGTATGTCACTCCACAAGGGGAACACAAGTCAGTGATGGCTTGGGTTCCTAAAAGTAACTAACCTTTTCCATGTGAATGCAGGGCAACCCAGAGGAGGAGCTTAAAGATCATCTTATTGTAGATAGTGGTTGCTCTGGCAGTATGACAAGAGAAAAGGAGCTCTTGTCAGATTTTAAAGCTTATTTTGGAGGAAAAGTTGCATTTGGGAATGATCCTGATGGAGGAAGAATTACTGGCAAAGGAACTATCAAGGCAGGAAACATTGATTTTGAAGATGTTAGATATGTGAAGGAGCTCAAATTCAATCTTTTGTCAGTCTCTCAGATTTGTGATAAGAAGTACCCTGTGTTATTCTTTGACACATAATGTCTTATACTTTCTCCTGATTTCAAGTTAGAAGATAGAAACTTAGTGTTGCTGAGAGCACCAAGAACTAATGATGTGTACAGCATAGACGTAAAGAATGTAAATTCAGCTGAAAGAGCAACATGTTTGATTGCAAGAGCATCTATGGAAGAAGCACATCAATGGCACAGAAGACTGGGACATGTAAATTTCAAGAACATCAATAAGCTGGTCAGAGGTAATTTAGTTAGAGGTTTACCTTCTAAGACATTCAAGAATGATCACGCATGTCTTGCTTGTAAGAAGGGTAAACAGCACAAGGCCTCTTGTAAGAAGATTGATGAGAAGACTATTAGAGAGCCTTTGGAATTGCTGCACATGGATCTATTTGGACCTGTTTTAGTTGTTAGTCTGAACAAGAAGAAGTACTGCTTGGTTGTAACAGATGACTGTAGCAGATTTAGTTGGGTCTTTTTCTTATGCTTTAAAGATGAAACTTTTGATGCTATTCATGATCTAATAATAGCACTTGAAAATCAATTAAGACTCAAGGTTAGAGGCATTAGATGTGATAATGGGACTGAGTTCAAGAATCAGCTTATGGATAAATTTTGTGACAAGAAAGGAATTAAAAGAGAGTTCAGTATTGCCAGAACTCCTTAGCAAAATGGAGTTGCAGAAAGAAAGAATAGAACTCTTATAGAAGCAGCTAGGACAATACTTGCAGACTCTCAACTACCTGTTCCATTCTGGGCTAAAGCTGTAAGTGCTGCTTGCTATATATTGAATAGAGTATCAGTGACTAAACCTCAAATGAAGACACCTTATGAGTTACTCATGGGAAAGAATCCAAGCATCAAGTTTATGAAACCTTTTGGATGTCCCTAACCATCTTAAATACTGCTGATTATTTGGGCAAATTTGATGGGAAGTCAGATGAAGGATATTTATTGGGATATTGTACTAATAGCAAAGGATTCAGAGTGTACAATAGGGCTACCAAGAAGGTTCAAGAATGTCTTCATGTTGATTTTTTGGAAGAACAAGAGAATTCTAAAGGTAAAGGTCCTGATTGGATGTTTGATCTTGATTTAACGTCTTCATCAATGAATTATGTACTTGTAAGGGAAGAAAATCAAGTTGCTCCCACAGAAGAAGAAGCACAGTACATTGTTCATGATGTTAATTTAAGATCTGAAGATGAGCCAAAAGATAATGCCAATGATGAGAAGAAAAGTACTTCTGAGCCTCAAGGTACTTCTAAACCTAACAGTACTGTTGATCCTCAAAGTACTGTTCCACCACAAATACCAGTATCTGCAGAAGATCAAGCCATTCAAGATGAACTTTCTAGGATGTTTTTTCAAGAAACAATGGCTAAGTCGTATGATGATGAACAAAGGAGAGCTTATGAAGCAGAAAAGAAGAAGGCAAAAGAAACAGCCAGTACTTTACCCCAAAGTACTGCTAATCCATTTGAAAGTACTTTTCAACCTTTGAATACTTCAAATTGGATAAATACTGATGCAGTTCATGATCCTAATATGCCTGACTTAGACGATACTGCTGATCCAAACACAATTACCTTAGAAGACACTGATGATGAATTGGATCAAGAAGGCATTTTCTCAGATTCTAATGAAGATCCTGATATAACTAATTTGGAAGATAATCTTGAAGTCTCACCAACTCCTACTCTCAGAATTCATAAAACTCATCCTGTTACCAATATTATTGGACACTCATCATTAGGGGTGCTCACAAGGACTAAGGCTAAGAATATGTCTCAACAACATACTTCTTTACTTAGTTTTATCTACAAGCAAAACAGGGTGAATCACAAGGATCAAAAGTTGTGTTTATTTGCTTGTTTTCTATCTAAGGAAGAGCCCAAGAATATCAAATAAGCATTAGCCAAGGAAAGTTGGGTGGAAGCTATGCAAGAAGAACTCCTACAGTTTAAACTTCAAGAAGTTTGGGTATTATGTGATTTACCTGATGGAAAGAAACTTATTGGAACTAAATGGGTCTTCAGAGTAAAAAGAGATGAAAGAGGGAATGTTATCAAGAACAAGGCAAGGTTAGTGGCTCAAGGATATAGACAGGAAGAAGGAGTAGACTATGATGAAGTTTTTACTCCTGTGGCAAGGCTTGAAGCCATCAGGCTATTTTTGGCTTTTGCATCTTATATGGGATTCCCTGTATATCAGATGGATGTTAAAAGTGCTTTTCTATATGGCAAAATCACAGAAGAAGTTTATGTCAAACAGCCTCCTGGTTTTGAAGACCCTGCACACCCAAACAAAGTCTACAAGGTGATAAAAGCTCTTTATGGCCTACATCAAGCTCCCAGAGCATGGTATGAAAGCTTTCCAATTTTCTACTGCAACATGGTTATAGAAGAGGAGCTATTGACAAGACTTTGTTTATCAAGAGAGACAAGAAGGATATTATGCTAGTTCAAGTGTATGTAGATGATATTATTTTTGGTGCTACTAAGCAATTTATGGTGAAGGAATTTGAAGATCTTATGCAGAAAGAGTTTCAGATGAGTTCCATGGGAGAATTAACATTTTTCTTAGGACTTCAAGTGCAACAGTTAAGCAGTGGAATTTATATTTGTCAAGATAAGTATGTTGCAGATATTCTTAAGAGATTCACTTTCACTACTGTTAGGCCTACATCTACACCAGTGGATACTAACAGACCTTTGGGAAAAGATAAAGATGGAGAAGATGTTGATGTCATACTATACAGGTCTATGATTGGATGTCTTATGTATTTAACTGCCTCAAGACCTGATATTACTTTTGCTGTGAGCTTATGTGCAAGACATCAAGTTAATCCAAAAGTATCTCACTTGAATGCTGTCAAGAGGATTTTCAGGTATCTTAGGCAACAACCTAAGCTAGGATTATGGTATCCTAGGGATTCACCTTTCCATCTCCAAGCCTTTTCAGACAGTGATTATGCTGGAGATAACTATGACAGAAGATCCACAACTGGAGGATGCCAGTACCTTGGAAGCAGATTAGTGTCATGGCAATGTAAGAAGCAAACAATTGCAGCAACTTCTTCCACAGAAGCAGAGTATGTAGCTGCTGCAAGTTGTTGTGCACAAGTACTTTGGTTACAGAATTAGCTTTTGGATTATGGATTCAATTTCAAGAATACTCCTATCAACATTGATAATGAGAGTACTATCTGTATTGTCAAGAATCCAGTCTATCATTCCAAGACCAAGCACATTCAGATTAGACATCACTTTATAAGAGATTGCTATTAACAAAGACTTATCAATGTGGTTAAAGTTCATACTGATGATAATGTAGCAGATCTACTCACAAAGGGCTTTGATGTTTCAAGATATACTTTTTTGGTTGTGAGTATTGGCATGATTAATATGTAAGCTATTTTTGAGGGGAGGAATAAGTAGTTATTAGTTAGTCATTATTTGAGGGGAGGCTACATGTATCATTTAAAAGAAAGGATTTTATTCATTCAAGTTCTTACAACTACCATTCAGAGTACATTACCATTCTTGTTTTCAAGTAACAGACACAGATACAACACAGACAACACAAACACAAGACTACATCAACCTACTACCAAGCTCTACACACCTACTCCATAGGCCTTTTTCCCTTGCCCTCATAGCTTTGTTTTCCCTTTTGAGCAGTCCTTCTCTTGTCATCAAAAGAAGTCTGTTTTCTTGGGCAAGCCAGGCCAATAACCTGTTTGGGAGGTCTTTCTTTTCTTGGAGCAGGCCACTTCATGTTCTGAATAGCTGTTTCCAGGGCTTGAGTCAAAGCATGTGGAAGCTCTTTAGCCAGAGATGAACCAGAAACAACTTTCTTCTTTTTAGGCTTTTTGCTGGTAGTACTACCTGCATCAGTTATGGTAGAGTTGGCTGCACTCATTGTTGATGAAGCTTCTTGGTGTCCCATCCATTGCACATGAGGAGGAAAATAGTCTAACCATCCTGGATCTTCAAACTCAGAATCAGAGTAGTAACTTATCTCTGAATCTGTGGTACCCTCTGAGTCTGAAGAGATGTTCACAATTGGAATGTGACTCATTGTGCTTATTTTTTTACAAGAAAAGATGGTGTTTGCAAGTTGTTGATGAAGTTGCTTTTATAAGCAAGGTAAAGGTAAATGGGCATTTAATGAAGTGTATTAAAGTTCACTTACCTTGGTAGCTTTCGGATTTAATTGGGGAAGATAGTCATTAATACGGGTTGACTTTCAAAGATATTTTGGTCAAATGGTCAACATTCAAGAATTTTAGTGGAAAAGTACTTTGGTCAATATATTGTGTGAGCTTATAACAGAAAGTACTGCTCCATATTTTAGTGAACGTACTGCTTGGTGTTATTAAAAGGGTTCGCTGACGTGTCAGATACTGTTCCAACGGTCAGATTTGCGGCTAACAACCTTTTGAAAGATATGGGATATTTACTTCCAAAAATAACGGTAAAATCATTAATTAACCGTGATTTTTTGTAATCTTATCCTTATATAAACCTCATATCTTTTCCTTTTATTCACCTTATTCACTTTTATTAACTCATACCTACTTTGCATCGATCATCACTTTTCTTACTCTAACCCTAATCATCATGGCTAATCGACGTACCAACACCAAACACAACATGATCGCAAACCTTGAGAAAACCCAAGAAAACCTTGATTTTCATGGTATTATTGACTTTCTCACTGGTACCAACATCTGTTACTCCATCCTTGTCAATCCTGAGATTATTGGACCCTGGATTCAAGCTTTTTGGGACACAGCCACATCACAGGTTGAAGATGGAGAGGATATTATTACTGCTATAGTTGTTGGGAGAGCTATACGTGTTACAGAAGCTTCAATCAGGGAGGCTTTGTTATTTGATGATGAAGGAGGCTTTGTTTTGTTTGGGAAACAAGAAGTTTGGAACACACTCAGAGATATTGGGTATGAAGGTTCTTTGACTAAGCTTACTTTTCAGAAGGCTATGGTTAGTCCTCATTGGAAATTTCTTATTCATGTTTTGCTACATTGTTTGAGTCCAAAGAGTACTGCTTGGGATCAGTTTAGTCATACCATAGCTTCTGCTTTTGTTGGTCTTATTACCAATCAGCCTTTCAATTTCTCATACATGATCCTTGAAGGTATGCTTACTCATATTAAGGCTGGCAAACCTTTTCTTATGTATCCTAGGTTTGTTCAATTGCTTTTAGAGAATCCACTAGATGGTATACCTAAACCTCAGGATTATGTACCTACCATTAGGATGCCACCTAAAGTTTTCACTTTTATGTCCAATAAGGGAGTTAATTTTTCGGGTAGGAATACACCTCTTAATGCTTATATGTTAGAGGTAGCTCAAGCTGTTAGGGATGAAGAAGACAATAGTGGTTCTGCACATTCTAATAATGATGCTCAATCTGATTCTTCTGAGCATTCTGCTTCAGTACATACCCCCACACCACCTATTGTTTCCCCTCAGCATGTTGTTTCAGGTGAAAGGACTCCCTCAATAACAGCTTCTTTGGATACATCTGTTTCTGCTCAAGGTACTTCTCCACAAAGTACTGATCCTCAAGGTACTGCTTCAGAGGATTTACATGTACCTATTCCCAATGATTATACTTCCATAGGTGGGCTTCAAACACCTGGATATGAGGGAATGGCTGGTACTGAGAGTACTTCTGATTTGGTTCAAGAATTGGAGAAGATGAAGTTAACTGTTAATGCTCAAGCTGCAGAAATCAAAAAGCTAAGAAAGAAGTTCAGAAGATTGAAGAAATTTGTTTGGCCTCTTGTTCAAAATTTTAGGCTTTATGTGAAAGAAAAGAAGCAGTCTCAGAAGCTAAAATCTACAAAGAAGAAGTCTAAATCCAAGAGGAGGCATAGGAAATCATCATCTATCAAATTGGGGAGGAATCAAGATGATAATTTGGATAGATTTGATGATATGGTTCAATATTCAGAAGAAAAGAATGATCAAGATGAAAATATTGCTCAAAAGAGTACTGAAAGAAAAAGTGGTGAGACAGAGCAAATTAATCTTGAAGTTGAGCATGAGGATGTAAAAAGTGGTGATACAGAAGAAATTGATTTAGAAGGAAATAATGCTCAAAGTACTTTTGTTGAAAATACTGTTGTGCAAGGTACTGCTGAACAAGATATTGATGCTATTGGAACTTCTGTAGCTGGACCTTCTACAAAGCAGTATGAAGATGAAGCTGGTTCATCCACTTTTATACAGTAAGAAGAAGAAAGAGTACATACTGCTAGTGATGATGAAACAATTGCTCAAGTGATGATGAATTTAAGGAGACCTACAGGAGGAATACACATCTCTGAGCCTGCACAAAAAGATGATGAAAGTACTTCTGAATCAGAAAAACTAGATCCAAAAGATAAAGGGAAAGGGATAATGGTTCAAAAAGAAATTAAGAAGAAGAAGAAGAAATTTTCTATTGCTCAGATTAGAGAATTAGAGACTGCAGATGATTTAGAACTTGCTAGAAAGCAACAAGCTGAATATGATGCTGAGTATTTGGAAGAAGTCAGTAGGCCAATTACAAAGAAGCCAATGACCAAAGCTCAAGAAAGAAACTGGATGATACAGTTCTTGAGAAAGAAGGGATACAAGAATTTGCATTTAAAAAGGTATCCAGAAGTGAAAGCTCCGTGGGATAAAGTACAAGAAGATATCAGAAGAGAAGTAGAAAACTTTGTGCCTATGGAAGTTGAAAGAAAGAAGAAATTAGAAGATATAAGAAAGGAACAAGCTGAGCAAAAGAGATTGAAAAGAAAGAAATTAGCTGAAGATGATCAACTGTCAAAAAGGCTGAAGTTAGTTCATGAAGATACAGTTGATGAACTTAGAAATTATTTTAGAGTTGTTGATTTTGAGAATAAGAAGATTGAAGATTCTGGAAAGAAGTCCAAGATAATCTCATTTTCTGTGGTTGAATCAAAAGAGGGAAATTATTTTATGATCCACAGAGAAGATGAAAGCTTCACACCATTCAATATGTTATGGGATTTATTGCACTGTATCACAAGGGCAGATCTTTATGACTTATATGTGCAAGTGCAAACATACTATGCAGAGATTGAAGCTTCAGGAGTGGGATTAGTTTTTCTTGGGGACTTATTTACCATCTGGGATACTGAAGAAACAAGTGTTGATCCACTCTGGAATGATCAAGAGAATTGGGAAATAACAAGAAGGAGATTCTTTGAGTCATCAGGAGTTCATACACTAGAGATGGAAGATGGTACCATGATTCACAAGTTGGCTGAGAGGAGATATCCATTGATTAGAGAAATCATGCTCAGAATGCTGGATCATGGAATGGAACTTGAAGATGAATCTGAAGTAGCTTTGGATGTTATTAAGCTATTTATCAGATGGGTCAAGTCTGAAGAGTAATATTGCATAATACTGGTATGATTTGTTTTGTAAAATAAAGTATTTTTCAAAGTACTGCAAAAACAAACAGTATTTTATCAAAGTACTGCTTGCTGATATAAACCAGTATAGGTCCTTTAAAATAAAAATAAAATGTTTTGATGTTTAAAAGAAAAGAGGATTTGAAAAGAAACACATGGTGTTAGTATTTATACTGCACAACAAATGGTAATCAACTCACCGTGTTTAACAGACAAGAAAGAGTTTGACTCATCATGAGGGTACGGCTCTGATGTGATAATCAAATCCGTTGATGGTTGATAGTTTACCAAAAACTAGGTTATCAACTCACCATACATCCAAGTGATCAAGAGTTGGCTAGTCCATAGCAAATGGCTCATGGTAAAGACATATCAAATCCGTTGATAGCTGATGATTTGCTAAAAATCATAATTTTCAATGATTCACCTCTCACAGGAGTTAACACACCTGGAAGTGATGAGAATAGTATGAAACTTTTAAGATTTGATGATCTTTGTACCAAAATGTTGCTGAGTTGCTGAGAAGATACCATGGAAGATATGATGCTGATGAAGAGTACTTTGACACATGACAGATAGAAGAAAAAGGAATAAAGAAACAATCTTTCTGAATGATTAAAGATTTGAAGAATAAAGATAACAAAGAAACTTGAAATCAAGCAAGTAGAGTTCAAGTTAGGGGAGGATTGTTGGGATATAAAATATCAAAGTACTTCTGGATGTCAAACTACTGCTGCATGAAGAATAAAGTCAAAGTACTGCTGAAGAATAAAGTCAAAGTACTGCTGTTATTGAAGAACGCTTAAAGTACTTCGAAGGAAACAAGGACTGATGTGCAATATTAGATAAGGATTAATGTGTAATATTAAACGAATATTCTAGAATTAGTTAGGGATAATGACTTGTCGTTCAAGGATTACATGTTGTAAACCGACTTAAGGTTATCTATATAAAGAGCCTTAAAAGGTATTAGTCGATATAAGTTTTACAAGTCTTAGATACGTTTAGAAGTCGATCAAAGTTAATAGTTAGGGATTGTTAGTGAATCTGTGTAACAAAGTAGGTTCTAAGTTTGATTAATATAAAAGTTCTTCTTAAGCTTTGTGTTAGTAGATTCCGCATACTTTACAAGGTAAAACAGTGTTTCAATATTAATAGTGTTGAGTTTACTCAATATTATTAAACCTTTACAAGCTACAAAGTAGTTTGGTCAGAGTATATCGGTCCAACAACTACACAAAGCTTTCAAGTTTGTGTATGGTCATGAGCATGTTGAAGACGAAGTTTTCATAAGGTTTCTTGGAGAAAGACGCAATGAACTACAATCAACAATCCAACAAAAAACAGCTAGATTGGCAGAGTTATGGTCTTTGAATCATAATGAAGAAAAGTCTGCTGGGGATGTGTATCATTGTGAACATACGGCTCTGGTCAGGCTGCGTAACAGGTTGGAGGTGATCACTGCTCTGTTGATGGAACTTCGTCAAGGGTTGACTGAGAAAGAGGAGCACATCTCTATTCTCGAAGTTTATGATTAGTTCTTTGTTGGTGGTTGCCTCTTGTTGTTTCTTTTGGTAATCTTTTGCTGTTAAGTTGTTTTAAATGGTGATGATGTAATGAAAATGATGTAATCGTTTAATTTATCTTAATGAAAATGGTTATTTTAGTTTATTTTTATTTGTGTATTTATTTTTTTTTTCTTTAATTACTTTATACAAAAAGTGTGTATCTGTATGAATTGGGTTGATGGATGCTTGGAGATCCGCAGTTGTTTGAAACCTCAATTGGGAATCGTGCTTTATGTCAAATTTCCTGTGGATGATTGAATGGTTAGATTACTTTTTATATTTTTACTTTTGTTTTGAATCATTGTAATTATAAATTGATTTAATTTTATTTTAGTGACTTTATAAAAGATTTGAGCGTCGTACTATTATTTAAGCAACATTTTCTATTTCCCAAGTAAGGGGTCCCCTTAGAATTTCAAACATTTTGTTCATTATTTAAGCGCAAATGGGTACACAGTCATTGTTAATTGATTTGTTACTTTTGGTTTATTTTTGTGTTTTTATTGGAAATTTCTGGCTTAAACCTCTTTTTTATGTGCTTTATATAGTTGGTTTGGTGGCAAAATTTTCCATTGGGAATAGGAAATTACTCAAAAAATTGAACGAAGTGACCTTTTAGTTGAACAAAAAAGCGACTTTCTAAAATCCAACTTTTTTAGTTTGCACGTGGCCTGCACCTTTTAGTCCAACTCTTGGTCAATGCCATTAACTGACTTGACATGTTAGGTTGCACGTGGCCTGCACCTATGTGACTTGTAATTATGATTAGGCATTTTTGTTTCAACGACTTTTTTTTCATAGTTTTGGTATTGAAACCAAACTGTTGATATTGTACATTGGTTATGAGAATCTTGTGGGATGTGTAGTTGATATATTAGTTTTGTGATCCTATTTTGTTTTTCCATGCCACAGCTCTTAAATTCACTTTCACATTATTTCCCAAAGTCGTATGACAGCAGTTGAAAAGTCGTTATATTTGGTTAACATTATGATGAGAGGGGTAACATATGTACTAATGCCGGGTTGGAGCGACTTAAGACGTAGTTTAATTTTCATTCTTTAGCTTATTGGAGTATTGATATTAAGTAAAATAGCCAAGGTTTAAACTACTTACGGCTAAAAAGATTAAGCGACTAATTTGTGTTTCCCAAAATAAAATACAGTTAAACAAAAAGATAGGCTTGTCAACTACTCGCATTAAATAATGTCATAAGCATAAGATGATTTTTCCGACTTATGCTACCCCCCTCTACGGTTGGCTCCAGCAATATGATGATGATACCACCTGAAAATAGGGAGAGAAATATATAACTATTTGCTCATTATGTTACCAGCCAGTACTTACTGCAGGTACAAATTTTACCTGATATGTTTTGGGGCCCTTTTTAAGTAAATAGCCAGCAATGTTTAGATTTTCCACAAATGTATCAATATCTGGAACTCTTAACCCGATCTTATCAGCCAAACTGTAGATTTCCTGAAAATATTATAAGGAGGTTAGTTCCCCATTATAACGGATAGTAATCACCACGCAGAAATGCTTATGATAACAATACGAAGTTGGTGTTTACCGATATAGAAAAGCAGTCTTTCTGTGTCAACTCTGATTCCTTGTTTAGAGTACTTAAGAATCGCTTTGTTTCCTTCTGATGACTCATCCCACTACTCCGAGCAAAATCCACAAGTCCATGCTCGTCAACATACTTGTCAAACAAGGATTCCTTCATTATCTCAACAACATCCTTTTGGATACATATATTGAGCCAACAAACCATTAAGATATTGTGGAATATAAACATGTATTAGTATATAAGAATGTGGCCTTGCATTTGTACTAAATGAACTTACTATAGCATCTTAAACGGTTATTTCTTCTCTCAACTCAATCCTAGCCCATACTTCTGCCAACCTTACTAGACTTTCTAATTGCCTTGCTGTTATCGGTGTGCCATCAGCAGACATGTTGCGGTCTCTGAGTTTTAGGTAGAACTCCTGCAGGATTTTTGCTGCTTGTCTTGTCATCCTTTATAGAAAAATAAAAATATTGTCATGAAAAAACTTGAAGAATGGATGTTGCATCATGAATGGTTTGTTATTTCACCTTGGAAATATTTTTTTTTTTGCATAGGCGATATATTTACGAAGAAGAGGACCAGGCAATGGAACAAAATCACGGTCGTGCCTCGGATCAATTCTCAACCTTTTGACTAATGAACCATTATTTCCATTCAGGTATGTGAAGTTATTACTTGGAGATTCTGCAGCATACATATAAAGAGCCCTCTCATTCAAACACCCAATGGGATAAATAAATCTACTGGGATAAGTACACACCTTTAAGTTTTTTCAAAGCTTGTGATGTATCCACATGCCCAGCATGCAGCTGCAAGAAAAAGAAACCGTTACACTGTGATTGTCACTCGCGGCACAAGCTATAAGATAAAACGACCAAATAGGTGACATAATGTATCCTCAAAAGAGGTAATCCACTACAACGGAAGGACTTGGCATATAGTCACTTACTGACATAATGTGTTCCGAAACTCGTTTGTCAAGTAGCTCATCAGGCTTGTCAAGTAATATGAAAACCAAATCAAACCGTGATAGGAGAGGAGCATTGATTTTCAAATTTTCATTCACAGTTTTCGCCCGGTTACAACCAAAATATGCAATCAGTAGAATGAAAGCAATTTAAAAAAAAAGGTTTATTGATAATTAATAAATAAAATCGAAAGTAATATGTACTTGTAATGACCACCAACAGGGTTTGCTGCTGCTAAAACAGTTGTTTGAGCCGATAAACTTGCTACTAGTCCTGCCTTGGCAACTGATACACGTTGTTGCTCCATAGCTTCCAGTAGAGACTGGTGCTTATAAATGTCAACAGATACTTCTATATATAGTATTTGTTTAATATACTTTTTAAGCTATGGGAGATATTAATTGAAGACTAACCTGGTGTTGTGCAGACATTTTATCAAATTCATCAATACAGCACAATCCCTTGTCTGCCAGTACCATGGCACCTGTTGAAAAACACAACATATCCGATCAATGTAGTCAATTTCAAAAAAAAAAGAAAAAAGAAAAAAAAAACAATGTACCAGCCTCAAAGGCATAGTCACCGGTCATTGAATCCTTCACCACAGCAACCGTGATTCCAGCATTTGTTGTGGCATTCCCACAAACATATATACCTCGTGGTGAAACTGAAGCAGCTGCTTTCAGTAGCTGACTCTTTCCTAGACCAGGATCGCCTAATATGGGACATACGGAGGTCACAGGTCAGTCTACAAATACTGATTTGCGAATATACACAAATACAAAATAAAAGGCATGATTTAAATTATTTCGTACCAACAATGATTACGTGAATGTCTCCTCTGACAGGAACTTTATTATGATCCATTGAATGCTTTCTTACTCCTCCAAATAGTGCCAATGTGATTCCAGCTGTTTAACGAAAACATACATATTTTCTTATACCTTAATATGTTATTTTACCAAGGGTACACGTGAAAAAAACTTGTTTCTGTGTTTATCTAAACAAGTGGAAAAATATAACGAACGGTTAATCAGCAACAATAAGTGGAAAAATAATTTTGTTTAGCATTTTACGGACCTTTAACAAGTTCATGCCCATAGATAGAGGGGCAAACTGATTGCAGTACTTGATGAAAGACGTCTGAACCATGCTCTGAAGAAAATCTGGCAACAAATTCTAAATCCCGTTCACTGAAAGAATACTGATCCAGCAAGTCCGTAGCTATAGCCACGGGCTCTGTATCTTGTAAAGTCTCAGACACATAATGAGACTTGGAATTTTTGACTAAAATTCCTTCTATATACAAGTAATACAATCGTTGATTCTTGCCCTTACCTAAAACACGCATAAACCAATGTATTGGAATATAATAAGTTGATGTAACTAGAATATGAAAGAATTCGTCAGAAATTATGGAATGATAACGTGTTGGAAAATACCTCCTCCTATATCCATGTAATTGTTAATCACCCTTGGTATACCGGTAATGGTCACAACATCTCCAGGGATGCACAAATCTACAAGATCTTCAACCAACTCACATTCAACAGTTCGTGGTACATGGCCTTCTTCATGATGTTCAGCTTTCAACAGCTCTTGAATTCTAAAAGAGTAAATACATAGTTAAAGATTATAATATAAATTCATAAAAAAATATGAAGCATTTTTTGTAAGTGCACCTTATTTTCTGAAAGTCTATTGGTCGTGCACTTGATCTAATTGGGTTAAAAGATCTGCTTTTGCATCCGTTAATTACACAAGCAGCAGGAGGTGAAAACTTCCCATCAGGGAAGTCACGGTGAATTTCCGTTCCACATTTGCTACAAGTAATACTCATTTGTACCACCAAAGGCTTCACAGTGCTAATCTTTACCACAGTACCACGCACAGAAACTAGTCTTTCTGTACAATTACATTTATATATTGAACTGGTAAACGATACTAATCCGTCATAACATAGATTATAAATTATAATTTAGTAAAGCAGAATTCAGAAATAAATATACCAATGTAAGCTGCCTTCAAATTCTTCAAAGCAATCATAGATTCAGGGTAGTTGTGCAAACGAATGTTTACCTTTGCACTCTCATGCCATTTTTCATCATTTGAATTGGAGAAAAGGACCTATTTAAATTAAAACTTCATAGTCAAACGCCATAGGAATCGAGTAAACAAACATCTCTTATTCACATATTCTTACCTTGTGTACTGCAGCGCTCATGCATAGAAGTGCTTCTTTGGGTTTTCTTTCGAACGCATCATAAAATTCTTGGATCACACATACTTCCTGAAAATGTTGGAAATCAAGTGGCAAAATGTACAAGATGTCTTCTTTCTGTACCTATTAATAAAATATTGTAAATAACAACTATATTCTCATAAACTCTTAAATATGATAATTAAAATGATAAGTAAGATGAAGAGATGTGTGTATATATGTGTGACAGGAAGACTAATCCGTAATCAGTTGCGAAAAACTGATCGTGGAGCTTGGAAGTGATGTTGAGGAGTTTTTTCCCGTCGCTGTTAGTGTAGTCGATTTGGGGGAAATATTTAGGTAATATTTGTATCATTTGATTTTTTGGACCGGATCTAATCATAGTTTGCTTGTTTTCACCGCCGCTGCTGGTGGTTTGTTACTTTTAATTTTTAAGCGACTAAAATACGTACGGCTAAAAAAATTTAAGCTATTAATTTGTGTTACTCAAATACACTTTTGATGTACCTAAATTCAAATTGACAAATATGGGCGGGATTTTTTGTTGGTTTGAAATTCTAATTTTTAAAAGTAGCCTATAAATACACATTCAAGGCATACACTCATCTCATTCAATCAACACATACACAAATCATACACTCAACTCTCAAGCTGATTTTCAGAAAATGTCAAAAAAAGATTTCTCTCAGCAATTCCCTAGTCCACCACAAAATGAACAGGTTTATTACACTTCACCGGAACATCCCTTACCTGTATTCCCAAATGAAAATGAGACGCTAAACGAAGATGAACCGGCAAACATTATACCTGAAGATCTTTTACCTATGCTCCCACTTGAGAATGAGTCGGCAAATAATCCACCTCTGGAATACGAACCCAATCCCCTTGGTTTAAGTGACGAACAACTCCGGCTACTTGAAAAGATGAAGAAGTATTAAGGGAGTTTGAAGAAGCCGAAGCACGTAATGAAGCCGCTCGCATGGAGCAGGAACAAGAGGAGTTACTTCACCAATGGGAAATGGGGCTTTTCCCTGAGCAACTTGAAACTTCAAGTGATGAGGAGGGCTGGGTATCGGATGATTCGTTTTACTAATGTGTTGTTTTATTTAGATACCATTGGTGAATGTCATTATCTAAAGTGAATTATTCCTATATCTAAAACTTGATTTGAACGTATCCTAATAATATTATTTATTCCACCGACTTTGTTTCAGAAAGTACATCAATAGTTTTAAAGGTTTAGTTACGGATTTAAAAAACACAAACAACAAAAAAAGGTAAGTATACATAGTTGCGGAGTTAAAAAAACACAGACCAGACCCACTAAAAAAGGCCATTATGTCAACAACATCCAACAGATCCTAATAAGTTACAATCCATGAAATTTTTAGTTCAGAAATTAAAAAAACACAACTTAGTCATGCGCATATCATATGACAATACTTAAAATAAACTAGAAATCGTCCAAATGAATACATTGACGGTGACCGGAGGACGCTGGTTGTGATTGAGAAATAGATGATTCACAGTTCCATATAAAAGGGGTGCTTGACTCTCTCCGGTCGACATCTGAACGTGTTCTTTAATGACCCTTCTGTTCTGCCCTTGTTGTTCCTGTGATTGAGATGCAGGGGAGCTCGATTTTGTTGTTCCTTTACGTTTCTGAGATGTAACGTAATTTTCAAAAACAATGCTACTAAAAAATAAACATAAAAATATGTAATTTAAACTAAATATAAAGAAATACCTTTGTTGTTACCAATGGTACATAACATGAGTGTCTTGTGTGTCCTGTTTTGTCACACCTTGTACATTTTGTGCTTTTCGGTTCCTCCCCTTGTGAACGGATACGGTCTCTCTCTCTTTTGGTCTACCTGCTTGTCGCTTAATAAGAACCGGTGGTTTTACAATTTGCAGGTCAGCAGGAGTACGCCACTGTTTACTGTCTTTTAAAGGATACACCTTTTCTTGGTATGTATTTTTTAGTTCTATTTTCTTAAACCATTTTAACGCCCAACTGCTATTGTTATTCAAATATTCAGCTCTAGATACTGCACACACATGGCCACAGGGTAAACCTGATAATTGCCATTTACAGCAAGTGCATTCTCGTTTTTTAAAGTCAACAACATGAACCAGTCGTGAATCAGTAATTTGGTACAATTTGAACATCTCAATCCCTTTAACAACCCAAGTGGCGCTCTTGACCATTCTATCATTTACTTTTGCGGCTGCCCAATCAGTAAGTTCATCCTTTGGTGCATCTAAAATTAAAAAATTACAATATGCTTAAATATATGAAACGGTCAACAAAACAAAATATACATTATTATGAATTACCTTTATATCTTTCTCGGCGGTCACAATACCATTGTATTAGGAGGCCTATATAGTACTCCATTAGCATGGTTATTGGAATTTTCCGAACTCTTGCTGTCAAGGAATTTACTGATTCTGCAGAATTTGATGTCAAATAGTTGTACCTGTTTGCAGGGCAATATGCTCGTGTTGGGAATTCTGTGTAGAAAGAATTCTGCTGCTGTTTCTGCTGAAAGGATTCTGCTGAAGAGTTGGTTTCTGCTGAAGCAGTGTATCTGCAGAAGACATAGTTCAGCTTTATTAGTTTCTGCGGATGTAGTATTTCCGTGTTTTATGTAATGTAGTTTGGATATGCATGAGTTTATTTAGGAAGTGATAATGCATATCTTTTAGAACTTTTAGAAGATACGTTTCTTGAGAAACGGTTTAGGGTTCCTTGAGTATAAAAGGAACACACGGTTTATGTATTAGATAACTTTTAGAAAACTCTTATCATAATAAAAAAGATCCATAGAGGATCAAGAATTCTTAGTATCAAACTTGTGTTTTGTTTCCGCTTTATTAATACAAGTTGCAGGGATTGTCTATTAGTGTGTTATTGATTACAGTGACATTACTAACGATTCTAGAGTGCTCAAGTAGATCTATCAAGGTCTATAGTTCAACAAGTGGTATCAGAGCCTCGAGAGAGTCTCTGCCATACTAAGAAAAACAAATCTTACACCTTTTCAAACAAATCAACAACCATGCCTGGATCTGATGATGATACTGATACAACTCAAAACATTAACACCACTTCTCTTCAACAACTCAGCCTCTCTAACAGTAATGCTAAGTTTCCATACTTGAAGAATGCTGAAGAATATCACTTGTGGTCCATGAAAATGCAGAACTGGATCACAAATGTAGATTGGAATCTATGGGAGATTGTTAAGAAGGGAAATAGCTTAAAGAAGCATGTTACTGATGCTGATGGAGTTGTGACAATTGTAGCTCCCAAAACTGCTGAAGAGATTCTGGCTGTGCAAAGGGAAAGTAAAGTCAGAACTATTTTGCTCCAAGCAATACCAGATGATCATATGGGTGACTTCCATTTTATGGAGGATGCCAAGGATATTTGGATGGCTATAAAAGCAAGATTTGGTGGGAATGAGGAATCAAGAAGGTTGCAGAAGTCTTTGCTGAAGCAGAAATTCCAAGAATTTCAGATATCTGAAGAAGAGGGAATTCATAAAGGTTATGACAGGTTTCATCGGATCTTGAGTCAACTTAATCAGTTGAAGGCTAGACCTGACAATGAGGACTGCAATGCTAAGTTTCTGAGATCTTTGCCACCATCCTGGTTGCAAGTCAGTATTGCTATCAAAACAAAGGGTGGCTTGGACTTAATCTCCTTTGATGATCTCTACAACAAGCTCAAATCACTTGAGCCTGATGTTAGAAGTCCTATTCGTCCATCTACTCATTCTGCATTTGTTGGTGCTTCTACAAAACCTGTGCATCAAGCTTCAAGTTCATATACATCTGGAGCATCTTCTCAAACTCATAATCAATCTACTCCTAAATCAAGATCAAGTAATGTGTTGGAGGATCTTATTCATTCATTTGTGGCTGAATATGAACCTCAGCAGTTTATTGCTTATGAGGACTTTGAACAGGTAGATCCATTGGAAATGGAGGAGATGCACTTGAAATGGGAGCTTGCAATGATCTCAATGAACATCAGAAGGTTTGAAGCCAAGTCTGGAAGAAAGTTTGGTTTTAATGGCAAAGAAGCTGCAAGGTTTGATAGAAGGAAGGTTAAATGCTATACTTGTGGTCAAGTGGGACATTTTTCAAGGGAATGCAAAGATAGAAAGGCTGGAGATGAAGTTAGATATGGTTCTTATCCACTGGAAGCAGGGAATACCAAGACTGTACCTTCAAAGGCCATGGTGACTCTGGATCACCAAATTGATTGGGGTGATCATGAACCTGCTGGAGAGGAAGCTGCTACTTCTTCACAAGTGAATCTACTGGCATTTACACCTTCAGAAGACAAGAAGGAGCAAGTCTCCTTGATGGGAATCTCTCAGGTACACAATTGTGTGTTTGGATGTAGTGTAAGATACAATGAACTTAAAAAGGAATTTGATGAATTGAAACCTAAGTACAATGAATGTTATATAGAGGTAGAGTCTTATAAATTGGCTTTAAAAACTCTAGAGAAACAAAAAGTATGGTTTCAAAAGAATCAAGTTAAATATGATGAAAAAATAAGAGTTCTAGAAAGTGATTTAGAAATTGCTAAGATAGAATTAAAACGTACTGAAAAAGAGAAGTCTGATTTGGAAAATGAAAACCAAAATTTACAAGTTAAATTAGACAAATAGATAGCTAGAGGTAAACAATGGCAAATGTCAGGTGATAATCTTGCGAGGGAACTTTATGGTAGTCAAGCTGTGAACTCTAAAATAGGTTTGGGATTTCAAAAATATGTTGGTTTAGAGGCTAAGAATGACCTAGGTAAATCCACACCTGCAGGTTTAGCTAACTTTGTCAAAGAAGGTCACTTACATGCTGTCCCTGGACCTATAAGAGGGGAACATATGCCTATTGACCTATCCAAACCTAGTGACTTTGATGGATCACACCATCTCTATGGCAAAAAGTCAACTGACTTGCCAGACCCTAGTGTTAAATCTACTGACTTTGTCTCTTGTTGTGACAGTGACAAGTCTTCTGATGAAGGGTCTACCTCATTTGCCAGCTGTGATTCAAGTGAGAAGTCTGACCTGCCCAAGACCATGCCCAAGACCACACCAAAGATATCACCCAAGACTCCCCACAAGCCTTCTAGAGTTACTGCTGATCACAAGACAATTTCTACTGAAGACTTGTTTTTCAATTCTTTGCATAATAATACTTTTGGCTTTGTTAAAAACAATTCTGTTTGTCATGATGATTTGAACACTTTTTCATGTTATGGAAATTCTTTTGGTTTGAATAAATCTTCTAAACAGAAGAAGTGTTTTGTGTGTGGAAGTAAATATCACTTGATTAAGGATTGTACATATCATGAGCAAAGAATGGGTGCAGGTGTTAGTCAAAGAAAATCTAGGCAATTGTGGAAAAATGTTCACGACATACCATCTTTTGTTCCACATCAGCAGAAACCTAATTCTGCTGAAACTCATTTTTCCTGGAGAAAAACCAGTACTAGACCATATGTCAGACCTACTAGTTCTTTCTTCTATAATGATTATTGGCCTAATCACTTTGACTCACTGAATAATGGTGGTGGGAAATGGAATACTGCTGTGAAGCCCTCAGCAGGTTGTTCTTGGACTAAGAAGGGATCTAATATGTATTACAGGCCCAAGAACAATGGTGGATCTAAAACATCTACATGGCCTGTTACTAATGATCCACAAGGCAGACTCAAGTCAGCAATGACTTGAGTCTCCAATGTGTACTAATATTGTAAATTTTTGTTGTTTTTGTAGGCACATCCTTTGAAATGTACTGAAGTTGGCATCTTTGATAGTGGTTGTTCTAGAAGTATGTCTGGGAACAAGGATAAGATGCATGATTTTGAGCCCATTGAAGGAGGTGGCACTGTTACTTTTGGTGGTGGAGATGGCAAAATAACAGGGAAAGGAACCATAAAGACTCCCTTGTTAGACTTTGAAAATGTTTACTATGTGGAGGAACTGGGGAATTTTAATCTTATCTCAGTATCACAAATTTGTGACTCTAAGCATAAGGTTTTCTTTTCTGAAGATGAGTGTCTTGTACTTTCTAAGGACTTCAAACTCCCAGAAGACACAACTGTATTGCTGAGAGTTCCTAGAACCTT
Source organism: Artemisia argyi (assembly GCA_030686995.1). Taxonomy (NCBI): domain Eukaryota; kingdom Viridiplantae; phylum Streptophyta; class Magnoliopsida; order Asterales; family Asteraceae; genus Artemisia; species Artemisia argyi. The sequence goes on along the minus strand of CM060679.1, from coordinate 35,801,265 downwards.
CAACTTATACACATTCAATCTGAATGATGTTGAACCTGAAGGTGATCTAACATGTTTGGTTGCCAAAGCTTCCCTGGATGAATCTAATAAATGGCATAGAAGAATGGCACATGTGAATTACAAGACCATCAACAAGTTATCAAAACTTGGTCTTGTTCAGGGCCTTCCTTCTAAACTCTTCACCAATGAACACAACTGTATTGCTTGCAACAAGGGAAAGCAACACAGAGCCTCCTACAAAACAGTCCAAGCAGTGAGCTCCATTTCAGAACCTCTTCAGTTGCTGCACATGGATCTCTTTGGTCCAACCCCCATTAGAAGTATTGATCACAAGTACTTCTGCCTGGTTATTACAGATGATTATAGCAGGTTTTGCTGGGTGTTCTTTCTCAAAACTAAGGATGAAACAACTCCAATTCTGAAAGAATTCATTATCTTAGTTGAGAACCAGCTGAATAAAAAGGTTAAGGGAATCAGGTGTGACAATGGTACAGAATTCAAAAATGTTGTATTTATAGAATTCTGTAAGTCTAAAGGGATTAGAAGGGACTATAGTATTCCAAGAACTCCACAACAAAATGGGGTTGCTGAAAGGAAAAATAGAACCCTCATTGAGGCAGCAAGATCAATGCTTGCAGACTCCAAACTACCCACCATGTTTTGGACTGAAGCAGTAGGTACTGCATGTCATGTCTTGAATAGGGTGTCCATCACTAGACTTCATGTTAAGACACCTTATGAACTTCTCACTGGGAAAGTTCCACACATCAGTTACCTTAAGCCTTTTGGATGCAAAGTGACTATTCTGAATACTGCTGATATACTGGGCAAATTTGATGGGAAAGCTGATGAAGGTTATATAGTTGGGTACTCAGCTCATAGCAAGGCCTATAGGGTTTATAATCTGAATGCCAAAAGGATTGAAGAGACCCTTAATCTGAGATTTCTTGAAGATCAGCCTAATATTCAGGGTCAAGGCCATTCTTGGTATTTTGACCTAGACTATTTGACTGACTATTTGGGTTATACTAGGCATGCTTCTAATCCTGATGCAGGTACCAAAGATTCATGTTCTAACCCTGCAGGTTTTATGGATGATGCCTCAGAATGTGAGTCTGAGCCAGAAGAGAATACTTTTGTTGTACCATCTTTTCCACCTAACCATTTTGTAGGTAATCACTCTGCTGCTGAGCCAGATGATGAGTCACAATATGCAGAAGATCTAGCAAGATTGAAGAAGCAGGAACATGCTGCTACAAAGGAAGCTCAGAAACTCAATGATAAGGTTACACAAGAGACTGAGGCTATCCTACATCAATCAGCACAAGCAGTCAGTGGAAACAAGGATACTGCTAAAGGCACACCTCTTCCCACTGACAATGTAAAAGATGCTGATTCTGCTGAAGTTCTTTCTGCTGATCCTACTGAAGTCTCTACCGATTTTGATAAGCCTTTTACCAGATTTCCTAGTCCTTCTGACCTTGGAAATTATCAACCAATGCCTGGTTTGTTTATCTCAGCCTCTTATGACACTGAGTTTGAGCCTACACTCACCAACATTGATGCCACCATTGATGTTCCACCTACAGCTACCAAACGGATTCACAATGCTCATCCCCTATCCAAGATTATTGGTGATCCTAAAGACCCTGTTCGAACTAGAAGCACTGTAAAGAATACCAAATATGGAGAAGTTGCTTTTATCTCTTATGTCTACAATCAAAAGAGGAACAATCACACAGACTTCAAACATTGTTTGTTTGCATGCTTTCTTTCTCAAATTGAACCAACTAGTGTTCCTCAAGCACTGGATGATTCAAGTTGGCTTGAGGCAATGCAAGAGGAGATGCTGCAATTTAAGAATCAGCAGGTTTGGATTTTAGTTCCTCTTCCTGATGGTAAGTATGCCATTGGGACAAAATGGATTCTGAAGAATAAAAGAGATGCCAGGGGTATTGTGGTGAAGAACAAAGCAAGACTAGTGGCTCAAGGTTTTAGACAAGAGGAAGGCATTGACTATGATGAGGTCTTTGCACCAGTGGCCAGAGTTGAAGCCATTCGGATATTTTTGGCCTATGCCTCTTATATGGGCTTTATGGTTTATCAGATGGATGTAAAGGGTGCTTTCTTGTATGGAGAGATTGAAGAGGAGGTTTATGTGACTCAACCCAAAGGATTTGAAGACCCTGATCATCCTGAGTATGTCTACAAAGTTGTCAAAGCTCTCTATGGACTGCATCAAGCTCCCAGAGCTTGGTATGCTAGACTCTCCACATTTCTGCTGCAGAATGGATACAGAAGAGGTGCCATTGACAAGACCTTGTTTCTCAAGAAAGATTCTAGGGATATTATTCTTGTGCAGGTGTATGTGGATGATATTATCTTTGGTTCTACCAAAGAAGCCTGGTGTAGAGAGTTTGAGGATTTAATGAAGGGAGAATTTCAGATGAGTGCCATGGGGGAGCTCACTTTCTTTCTGGGTTTGCAAGTTCAGCAGAAACCTGATGGTATTTTTATACATCAGGAGAAATATGTAAAAGATATGTTGTCCAAGTTTGCTATGGAAAATGTCAGGACTGCCACAACTCCATATGAGGCTCCTAAACCAAAGAACAATCTTAATCCTGATCTTCCTGTGAATGTTCATTTATACAGGTCTATGATTGGTTCTTTGATGTACTTGACTGCTTCACGACCTGATATCACATTTGCTGTGAGTGCATGTTCAAGACATCAAGTCACTCCACTTACCTCTCATATGAATGCTGTCAAGAAGATTTTTAAGTATCTTAAAGGCCAACCACAATTAGGTCTTTGGTATCCCAAAGAGTCTCCATTTCAGCTAGCAGCTTATAGTGATAGTGACTATGCTGGTGCCAATTTGGATAGAAGATCCACAACTGGAGGTTGTCAATTTCTTGGTAGAAGACTGATTTCTTGGCAATGCAAGAAACAGACCATTGTTGCTACCTCTACTACTGAAGCAGAGTATGTTGCTGCTGCCAATTGTTGTGGTCAGGTTCTATGGATTCAGAATCAATTACTGGATTATGGGTATAACTTCATGAATACTACCATTTTCATTGACAATCAAAGTACCATATGCATTGTTAAAAATCCAGTTTTTCATAATAGAACAAAACATATTGAAATCAGACATCATTTTATAAGAGATGCTTATGAGAAACATTTGGTTAAAGTGGTCAAAATTCACACAGATGAAAATGTGGCAGATTTATTAACCAAGGCATTTGATGGACCAAGGTTTCAATATTTGGTGGTTCATATTGGCATGTTAAACCCTTAACTGCAAAGTTTAAGGGGAGGCATAAGCCTCAGGGGAGGCATATGCCTCAGGGGAGGATGATGACTGTAAACTTTGGATTACTTGTATATGTTGTATACTTTCTGAGCTTTAACAAGTTTTTAACACTAACCCTCTAATAGTTGTGCAAGTTGTTTTGTGTATTTGCTTGTTTGGTGTATTTGCAGATGTTCTGAGAATGAAAGTTCCATGATTAATGTCACCAAGAGCTTAAGTCAAAGGAATGTGGTCTATATGCTGAACCTGGTTTCTACTGATCAATTAAATCATGCTGAAGGTCTTACACATTGGATTAATTCAAATAAGATCTTTTCATTCATTCATAGAAACAAGTTACAGCTTACATTCAATGTTGCAATTGAGATACAATGACCATTTCTAAACGATTGGCTAATTCAATACTACTAGCTTCTATCACTTATTACAAAATTCTTGAGGCTATGACAAGTACAATGAAGAAGCTGAAGATGAAAATGTAAAAAGAAGAGAAGGAAGAATGAGAAGATGCTCATGAATTAAGGTCAAGAAAATACTCAAGAACCTTGATCCATGGTTACATTCCTCAGTCACCTACTTCTCCTTCTCCTTTCCCTTACGTATGATCTCAGACCTCTTGATCTGTCCAATATGTTCTTGGTGTGGAAGACCAGGTCCTGGAGCAGGAAGATCCAACACCACATTTTGTGATGTTGGAAGAGATGGATCCCTAGTATTTGATCTTGGTAGGGATCTCTCAGGAGTGGAAGGAGGAAGAAAGGGTGGATCTTCAGGTTCTTCCTCTGAAGTGTCTTCATCAGAGGTATAGATGAAGGGAGAGACAAGCTCTCTTTCAGCAGGAATGGGTGCATTGCTTGTTTCACCTTTCAAGTGAGCATTCCATTGTCTTTCTTGTGCAGCACATCGATCCTCCAATGCTCTTGTAAAGTCAGAACCTTCAAGTCCCCGAGGATATGGTGGTATATCCTCTTCTGATGATGAAGAAGAGGAATTTGAATCTGAGGTTTCTGGGTGTGAAGACATGGGTGAAATGGTGAATTGGGTCTAATTGGAATTAGGGTTTTGAAAGATAATTAGGGAAAGTTGATGAATGAGATGTGAGATTTGGGGTGATTAAATAAGCTAATTTGAGGAGTTACGATATTAAATGCGAGTTGGGTGGCACAGTAAAATCAAGATATTGACCGAAGATATTTTTACCTTGGTTGATTCTGCTGATAGTTGATTGTGCTTCAGCAGATTTGACTTTCGTTACTGCTGAAGGGTTAATTTTAAAATTAGAAGTTTTGTCAGACTTGGTCAATAAGTTGTTCCAATAATTTTGACCACGATTGGGGAACTTCCAAATTTAACTCACTCTGCATATCTTTTCGAATCAAAAATTATTCGCTTATCACTTCACATAAACCCATTATTCTTGGGTGTAATTCATAACCCTCTCACACACATTCAGTCAAATGGCTCAACTTGGATTGAAGGGTGATCATAACAAATACGCTATTCTAACAACAAAGAAGGGACATGAAGAATTCGATTTGATGGTGGAGTTTTTACAAAGGTCGAAGATTCATTATGCTTTGACTTATTGTCCTAATTTGGTGTGTGAATCTCTGGTGAAGCAATTTTGGGCATCTGCTACTAAGAGATCTACTACAGAGATTGTAGCTGAAATTGATGGCGTAGAATATGTGGTGACAGAAGGGTTGATAAGGGCAAAGCTTCAGTTGGATGATGAAGATGGTGTGTATCATTCCAACACTGCAGAGATTCTTGCTGGGTTAAGAGAAGCTGGATATCAAAGTACTGATACTTCAAAGTGGCACAAGAATCAATTTTGTCCGAAGTGGAGGTATTTGGTGCATCTGCTGCTTCAATGTTTGAGCAACAAGTGTGGAGGATGGAACCAGTTCTCTCTGCAATTGGGTTGTGGTATTGTTTGTCTATCTAAGGGTGAAACTTATAATTTTTCTAAGTTTATTTTTGACAATATGCTAGAAAACATAGATAAAGAACAACATAAGTTTTTAATGTACCCTAGATTCTTACAGATTATCTTAGACATAACCACTGAAGATATGACCCATATACCCATTAAAAGTCTAGGTTCTAAGTTGTTTGCCTCTATGAAAACAAATTATATTGGGGCACATTACCCTTTGCTAAAAGAAATGTTGCCACAAGGCAATGCTAATGCAGTTGAGGGTGATGATGCTGGTCATGTGCCTGCTTCTGATGCTGCTGATGATGGTAATCCATCATCTTCTGGTGTTGCTGCTGATGGTATTCCTTCAGTGGTAATTGCGGAAGCGCCAGCTACAACTGCTGAACCTTTACCTGATTCTACTGACTTGCCACCACCTACCCCTGTACACATGTCACCTAGCCCTATCATCTCACCAGTTCAGGATGCTCCAACTGAGCAATTTCATGAGTTTGAAGTTGATCTACAGACTTTTGAACCTGAACTAAATAGGCTACCTTCACCTAGTTCTTTGGGAGAGCAAATTAATGTAGGTTCTCCTAATGTTGTACATGAGTCTGTTTCTCCTACAGGGTTCAATGAAGCTCCTCATACCACTGAGCAATCAAGTGATAGAGCAGAGGACCCTATTACTCTCACATTTGTATATGAATCTCTTAACAGGTATATGAAAATGACTGAAGATCTCCAGAAAGAACTTGCTGAGACCAAGACTACTCTTGGTAATGAGATTCAAAGTCTGAAAAGCAAAGTCAAAGATTTGGAGACACAGCTGGGTCAGCAGAATCAAAGTAAAGATGGATTGGATTCTACTGAAGAGGCAAAGGAGGCAAATTTGGATTCTCTTGAGATTCTAGCTGAAGTTGCTAGACAGTCTCATGTTCTTCCTCCTAAAGCTGCAACAGCATCTCAATCTAAACCAATCATACTAGTTCAAAGAAGAAGTACAAGACAGTATTTGGCAAAACAAGCTGCTGAAGCTTCAAAAGTTTCTGGTAATGATAATGATGTGCTGATGACTGAAGCTGTGGATATACTTCAGGAGAAACAATCATTCAGCAAGGTTACTGCTGATCAATCTGCTGACAAAGGAAATGCATCAGGGGAAACATTTTTTGTAGCTGGGAAAGAATACATGAATTCTCCTGTTCATCATTCATCTGAGAACATAGAGATTTCTACTGATAAAGAGGTTCAAGATGCACATGATGAACCTATGGCAGATGTGGATATGTCTTATGATCATATTGCTGAAGCTAATGTTTCTCATGATGGTTTGGATGAGCTTGTAACTGATGAAGATAGAGCTGGTCAAGGTAAAGTATGGCAAGAATGGGAAAATTATATGAAGAGTGTAAATCTTGCTAAGGAAGTACAAGCTAAGTTTGATGCAGAATTAGATTCAGAGACTCAAAGATATGTGTCTACCTTACCCATTGCAAGACAAAGGGAATTGGATGCAGCAGTTCTAGAGTTTGATGAGTCAGACTGGCAGTCTATTGGAAAACAGATGCTTGCTAATACTAATGTAACTGCTGATCTTTTTGGAAAGAAAGTAGAGGAACAAGATTTTGAATCTGAGATTGTGAAAATGTTGAAGATGAGGAAGAAGGTAGCTGATGAATTAAAGGCTAAAGCAAAAAGGGAAAAACCCATGACTCAAGCACAGCAAACAGAGTATATGAGAACATATGTAAAAAATCAGAGCAGCTCAGTATATAATACTGCTTGGTCTAAGAAATATGTATGGGGACTTCCTTTTAACAACCTAGTTGAGATTTATAATAGAATCAAATCTAGGAATGCTAAAGCTAGAATGGATGCTTCAAAGAAAATTTCACTTCTAAATGTTGATGAGGATTCTTCTAAGAATGTTCATATAGCTGCTGCACAAGTATCTTTACCTGCTACTTCTACTGGTGTTGATGTTTCTATGGATAAAGGTAAAGCCAAAGTAACAACATCAGATGCTCCAACTAGGAAGAGAACTAGGAGACAATTGGAGCTGGAAAGATTAGGTGAGGAGACTGCTAGAAAGTTGACTGAAGATCAAGAAGCTGAACAAAAGGCTGCACTTGCTAGATTTCATGATCTGAAGACAAGAGAAGTTGAAATTCAAGCTGCTAGGAACAAACAAATCAGAAAAGCTATGGATGAACAATATGCCTCTGCTGCACTTGAATCTTCTGAAGATTCTGCTGATGACCAAATGGATACTCCATCAGTGGATACTGAAGCTGCAGAAGGTGATTCTGCTGAAGCAACAGTTCATGATGCTATTTATGTTCCTGGTAGAAGAGGAAAGAGAATGGCTAGAGTAGGATCATTACATAGTCTAATTAATGTAAATGATTCAGATGCTACATTTATAAGGGAAGGATCATCTGATGATTGGCCAGAAGGAACTAGAGTGGTTCTAGTAAGTTGGGAGTTAAGTTCAGATGGTCAACTTAATATCATTCATAGATTGGATAAGTCATCCATATCTTTTGTTTTCCTTCAGCAGATTCTTCATCTTGTAAGTTATCAGGATTTGGTAACTCTACATGAGTTGGTTACTAGGTTTTATGCCACTCATACTCCTGAAGGTTATGGATTGTATTTGTTGGGTGATCTTCAAGTATTGTTTGATTCTTCTACTCCTACTGGTGCAAGTTATGATATATGGAAGAATAATCAGAAATGGAAAGTTCAGAGTTGGAAGTTCTATCCTATGTCTTATGTACATTTGCTGGAAACTACCACTGGTCTGAGGATTATCATGGATATTATTCATAAATATCCTCTGAAGGTATCTTTGATGGAGAAAATGTTGCAACAGAAGTTGGAAATTCCTCCTGATCCAGCTGGTAATACAAGATTGTTTGCTGAATCTTTGGTGAAGGTTTTCAAACAAAGGATTAAGACTTCCAGAGCAGCAGTTGAGTAGGGATCTTATGTTGTATATTTTTTATTCTTAATAAAAAAAAAAAAAAAAAAAAAAAAAAAAAAAAGCTAACATATTGTTATATAGTTTTTGTTTGCAGGTTTGGTTATCAACTTACCTGATGTTGACTATTCCATCATAAAGTTGGCTAGTCCAAAGGGTACAGCTTTGGTAAAGACACATCAAATCTGTTGATAGCTGTAATGGTTTGCTCAAAACCATAGGGTTGTCAACTCACCAATGCTTTGTTGCTGAGTAGTTGAAATGGTTGTCAATTGACCATGGATTTTTCCTTTATGGATTCTGAATAATTGGCTAGCCCACATGTATATGGCTTGTGGTAAAGGCAGTGGAAAACCATATTTGGTAATCAGTTAACCAAGATGATTTTCATCAAGATAATTGACTAGTCCTGAGCAAACGGCTACAGGTAAAGACATCTCAAATCCGTTTATAGCTGATGATTTGCTAAAAATCATGTGGTTATCAGTGTACCTTTGAACACTTGGCTACTCCAGTAGTGATGGCTATTGGTAAAGAGACATCAAATCCATTATTTTCAATGATTCACCTCTCACAGGAGTTAACACACCTGGAAGTGATGAGAATAGTATGAAACTAAATTGTTTTGATGTACATTAAGTCATTTGTTGCTGCAAAGAATGGAGCTTTCAAGTATATGTTGATCATAGAGATTCTGCTGATGATAATTCTTTGCTGGTGCTCTGTTACAATCCTCTTGGTATGTTACTTTAAAGATCTATCAAGAATCTTGAACTTAACTAGGTCAAATTCAAGATTAGGGGAGGATTGTTGGGAATTCTGTGTAGAAAGAATTCTGCTGCTGTTTCTGCTGAAAGGATTCTGCTGAAGAGTTGGTTTCTGCTGAAGCAGTGTATCTGCTGAAGACATAGTTCAGCTTTATTAGTTTCTGCGGATGTAGTATTTCCGTGTTTTATGTAATGTAGTTTGGATATGCATGAGTTTATTTAGGAAGTGATAATGCATATCTTTTAGAACTTTTAGAAGATACGTTTCTTGAGAAACGGTTTAGGGTTCCTTGAGTATAAAAGGAACACACGGTTTATGTATTAGATAACTTTTAGAAAACTCTTATCATAATAAAAAAGATCCATAGAGGATCAAGAATTCTTAGTATCAAACTTGTGTTTTGTTTCCGCTTTATTAATACAAGTTGCAGGGATTGTCTATTAGTGTGTTATTGATTACAGTGACATTACTAACGATTCTAGAGTGCTCAAGTAGATCTATCAAGGTCTATAGTTCAACAGCTCGTGACCACCTTCCCCATCCAGCATCTTCTAACTTTTTATAAACCAGTGGTTTTGAGGCTCGAATCTCAGAAATTGAATCATCAAACTCACGCTCCGTGTAAAGTTTGCAAGTCCTCCAATATATAGCCCTCCACGTTTTACTCTTCAGATTGCAATTCATCATTAAATGACGACAACAATACCCATGAAAAGCATTAGGAAAAACGGTACTACATGCATGTGCAATTGCCAGATGCCGGTCAGATACGATGGACAAACCTTTAACCTCACCAATGCATTCTTTCAATTTACTCATAAACCAAGACCATGTTTCGTTGCTCTCACCTTGACAAACACCAGTGGCAATTGGTAGGATCTGGTTGTTTCCGTCCATTCCAACAGCAACCATATTCGTTCCAAGGTATCTCCCTTTAAGATGTGCGGCATCAATTATTATCAATGGCCGCAAATGACGCAAGAAGCTCCGAATCTATTTAAATAAAGCACATCTTCAATATTCAATACAATGTAACTGATAATATATGTACAATTTAAGAAAATATAATTAAATAGACACTTACAGCAACACCGAACCCTATGAAGCACATCTTAAATCGATCATAATCATCTGTCTCAATGTGTGTTACCGTCCCCTCATTCTCCAACTTTAAGTTGTAGCAATAATACGGTAACTGCTCAAAAGATTCCTTAGGGCAACCGTTTATCAACTGTAATGCGATGTTTTTCCCACCCCAAGCTCTTTTATAAGAAACGTCAATTTTCCACTCAACATTCAAATCCTTTTGTATGTCCTTACCTGTATAGATCCTTCTGCTATCTTTTAGTTTCTCCATAAGTATGCGAGCAAGTATTTGTTGTGTAGCGTTTCGATGATTAGGATTGATTTTAGTTCTCGAACAAGTATGCACGTCGTTAATGCCGAAAACATAGAATTTACGACTAACAATACTTTTTCTTGTGTGAACGCTCCAGTTGCAACCCATTTGCGCACAATTTACATCGTACCTAGTTGGACTAGACTTGATTACTTTATACTCAAACCGTTCAACTATAGCTTTTATTCCTATTGAAAAAATGCACGAATCCTTATCATCAAACCTATTACCCAACTTTACTTTAGATATTATATTTTGTTTTGAGTTATTAACTACTTTAATTATAGGATCAGGTGAATGGGGTGGGATAGGCATATTTTTAAATGAGCATTTCTCCCAACGAGGCTGAACATCCTCAATCACGCGTTCAGTATTATCAGGTTCAGCTGTTGGTGCTGGAAGATCAAACTCATCGGGGAACAAAGAAAAAATTAGATCTATATCAAGATGCTTAGAAGAAGAAGACGGGGTTACCTCCGAAGTGTGCTCTATAACATCGATAAAAAGTGTCTGAACAATGTCTTGCTTACAACAAATTTCTTTAACAAAGAATGATACATCACCATCGTCATGTAGAGTAATATTCTTGAATCCGGATATGTAGTGTAAATTGACGCTCTTGTCTGTAATATCGTATTTCTTCTTGACATACTTTACCAAGTTGCGGTAATTAACGTCAAGTGGAAGTAAAACTCCACGAATTTTTTTTTGATAATCCAATAAAAGTTTTAATTTTAAGGAATTTGATGAACTCATTATATATATATATATATATATATATATATATATATATATATATATATATATATATATATATATATATATTTTACTCTAGACTGTGAAGAAACCCCAGTACCAATCAATTAAGATTGGTCCATGTGGTCGCTCAATTAAGATGTCGCTTAAAAATATACCTCCAAAATTTCATTTTCCCTCGTTCTATGTGGTCGCTCAATTAAGATGTCGCTTAAAAATATACCTCCAAAATTTCATTTTCCCTCTCATTTCCAGTCTACATTTCCCTCCAAAAGTTCATTTCCCTCCCTAGGTATGTGTGATTTTACTATTCACTTTCTATCTATATATTCTTGTCAAAGAATAGGCCAAATAACACAAACAATGACTTCCTCTTCTTCCAATTCTAGGCCAAATATAAAGACCATCGAATACTACATCAATGCAACTCATTGCGAATGTCCAATACCATTGCCGATCGAAGTTCAAACTTCTTGGACACGAAAACATCCTGGTAGAAGGTTTAAGGCTTGTCCTATATGGGTAAGATTATTATACCTACAAAAAGTTACTTAATTATATTGTTACTTTTCATCAATAATTGTTAACAGCGTGACTTGTTTAGGACAAGGAGACGAAATGCGGATTTTTTGGGTTCATAGACCCGGAGCAACCAAGTGAGTACTACAAAGATTTGCTTTACAAAGAACATGAGAAAAATATGTTATACAAGAAGAAGGGGGAAAATATTGTTTCTAGTCAAGCTGTTGCTGTCTCACAAGATGAAATGATGATGAACATGACGAATGAGTTGACTACCATCAAGTCAAAAGTTAAAGTGCATGACAAATGTTTATTTGTTTTCGGTTTGGTGGTTGTACTCTTCGTTGCTCTTGTTTTAGCTACAAGTATTAATTAGTAGGTTGTAATAAACTCGTTTATGGTTGTTGTCAGTAGTAATGAATGTTTCCAATGTAATTCACAAGCATTCACATATGAAGGCACTACATATTTAAAATCAAACCACATAAACCTACGATATCCTTCAACATACATGGTACAATGACTAAACCAGTACACAAAAGGTGGTGGCAACATTAGTATAACAAACACAAAATAAAATAAAGCAAAACCCACCTACCAAATAACTAGAAATCATATAAACATAGTCTATTCAGTTTTTTTTACCACAAGCCAGCTTATACTTCCAAAAGTATCTAACCATGTGCTCTCGATAGGCTAACGCAACCTGAAGAGGATCATCAACCTTCATACTTAGATTGTTAGACAACCGGTACAAAAAAAATGCATACCCATACTCCACAGTCGCCATATAGATTAGCTTGTACAGGGACATTATCAGCCACTCGAAAAGATATCTTATAATTCGAAACAGATATGGATTTGGTTTCAAAAACTTTACATTTCTCTAGATACTTTGGAAGAATTACCTAAAAACTGGCCCTCATTTTTAAATGATCCGGTCTCGTTTCTGGATTTGGCGTAGGAAGTGAATCGTAAAAAGTTACAACGCCGGTACTAAACACTAATTCTGCAAGCAACCAGTGGTCCGATGTTACGTTCAAAGGAAAGTAGACCTACATTTTAACAAAATAATATTAGATGTTAACATAACCATTATGATTAACAAAACTAAAACTAATAATAATAATAATAATAATAATAATAATAATAATAATAATAATAATAATAATAATAATAATAATAATAATAATAATAATAATAATAATAATAATAATAATAATAATAATAATAATAATAATAATAATAATAATAATAATAATAATAATAATAAACATCGGCATAAAACATCGGCATAATATTGTGCGTGATGTTCTTGTTGATATATGCTCTCGGTCCGGAATTTCAGCCCGTAAGGAGGTGGATATTGGGCTTTATGGTGATAGGGATAGATCTTTGCGCCTAGCTGATATATTACTTTACTCCTGGGATAGTGGGCTTGATATTTGTGTTGATCTTACGGGGTCGTCACCTTTGACACAATCTGGTATGATTGATTTTATGCCAGGTCGTGCCGTTATTGAAGCTGCACAACGTAAACGTGTCAAGTATGAGGCCAAATGTGTGGATATCGGATATGGGTTCCTCCCCTTCTCTTTCTCCTCTTTTGGAGAACTTGAGAAAGATGCGGTAACTCTTCTAAAACGTATTCGACGTTTCTCTACGACTCAAGACATCGGGGCGCGGGCTGCAGTTCATATTTTTAATAGAATTGGATTCGCTATTGCTAGAGGTGTGGGGGCCCAGTTGGTTTCTCGGCTCCCCACCAATTTCTTGTAAAATCCTATTTATCATTAATAAAAGTGTTGGATAATAATAATAATAATAATAATAATAATAATAATAATAATAATAATAATAATAATAATAATAATAATAATAATAATAATAATAATAATAATAATAATAATAATAAAGAAGTGGCGTTGAATTGTACCAACCTTGTCAACACTAGACCATGGCACAGGATACCTTTCTCCGTTGCCATAATAAAAAGGCAACGATCCCTTAAGAAGGGTAGATGATAAAAAAGAACTGGCCATCGCCCAATCTGCATTGGCGGGTCTAAAGTGCCACATTAAGTCTATCCAAACATCCAAATGCTGAAAAGTATTTTGATGAGGCGAAAAATGATCCGTTTTTAGGGGGTCATTTAAGCCCGAATTTGAATTTATTTGATCAAATATTGCCCCAAATCGTTCCTTTTGTGATTTTAGGTACTTTGGGAGAGAAATCTAGAAAAGGAAGCAATTCGGACGTTTTTGGAGCATAAAAGTGAAGAAAACGCCAAAGTCTTAATTTTCCATGCTGGGAACAGTAGGTGACGGCGTCAAGAGTAATTCTCTGACGGCGTCAAGAGCAGAAGTCCATGACGACCCAGTACAGATTTGACGGCGTCACGAAGGTAGGGCGTCAAGAGTAAAAAGTCATGACGGCCTGGAAATGATTAAGTCTTGACGGCGTCAAATGTAGATCAAGGCAGTCCGAGAATAGTTTTGGCGGCGAGGTGACGGCGTCACAAGTTTATTCTTGACACCGTCAGACCTATTTTTCTATATATAGTTTTCTAATTTTCACATTAAAAAGAGAGAAGTTTTGGAGAAACCCTAAGTACGATTTTGGTGCAACTTTTACAGGTTTTTCAAGGGTTCCAAACCCTTGATACCTTTCATTGTAATTGAGATAAGTGTTCTTTTAATTCAATCAGTATGTCTATGTGTTGGTTGTCTATATCTTGTTCTTATCTTAATTCCATCATGCTAGGCTAGATCTATCTTGTGTTTGCTTAGATCTAATGAAACCTGGATGTTAATTATGTGTTGATTACTTGTTTATTCTTGTCTTGGATGAATGATTTATATGTTAGGCTTAAGAAAACTGGCAGATCTCCAATTGGTAACATGCTTGAACGTCTTAAGAAACATGAACCGAGGCGTACTAGGTCTTTATTGGTTGTATTTAATGCATGAGCCACTGTTTACAATCCCTATAGTTGTGCTGGGCATGGTGTAGGAGGAGATAAGAGCTCATAGAATTGGGGAGTTATGTGTGCCACCCCATGAATGGTATTAAGGAATACGATCCGTCATCCATGCAATTATAACAAGTAATTAACGTGTAAAAGATGTCTAGGGAGTAGTGAAATCTAAGTAAACACATTTTCTCCATTTACTGCTCACAACCTTAGTATAATTAGTTTATTTTCATTTCTTGTATTTTATTTTGATTGCATCTTAGTATTGGGTTAGTTGACTAGCAACTAATTCCGCCCAAATCCTTCAAACCCGAGATATTTACTTGCTTTCATAAAAATATAAAAACACAAAAATAATCATCCCTCACCTTTAGAACTAGTATTTAGGCTTTCTAATCCTAGCGACACTATTCCTAAGCTGAACGATCAATCCCTCGGTACTTGTCACTATACTATACTACAACGATCAGGTACACTGCCTGGTGGGGGTTGTAAGCTTCTCGAGATCCCTCGAGAGGTAAAGCCTGTTGCGATTCCCACAGATCAAGTTTTTGGCGCCGCTGCCGGGGAATAGTTATTGTCTAGGTTAGAATTTCTTTTTATTAGGTCTACTTGCTAGATTCCTTTCTAGTAAGATTTTATTTTTATTTTTAGGTTCTCTTTAGTCTATCTTATTTCTTTGTGCCTTTGTTCGTAACCACCCAACATCATGGACAACGGGAACATCTTTGAACCCGTCATCCCACCACAACAAAACCCACCATTAGAACCCCTTAGGCCCCGAACCTTAGGAGAGTATTCCCGACCTAGCCACCAAGGCTACCGAAACACCATTGAGCTCACCGAAGCCAATGTAACCCCCTTGCGATCCGACACCATCCGGTTGGTGCAAAGCGGATGTGCATTCCATGGACTTCGTTCCGAAGGTCCAAACCAACATCTTAAGGACTTCCTCAAAATCGTAGATTCTATAGACCTAGATGTTGCAACTAGAGAGACAACCCGATTACGCCTATTCCAATTCTCTCTACGGGATCAAGCTAGTCAATGGCTTGAGCGTTTACCCGCGGGATCCATCACCACATGGGATAATCTCGCCAATCGCTTCCTTACCCAATTCTTCCCGCCGGAAAAGACTGCAATGCTTAGAAGGGACATTTTGATGTTTGAACAACAGCAGGGTGAAACTCTCTACGAGGCTTGGGCCCATTTTAAGGATCTCCTCCACAAGGTCCCTCATCATGGTATAAACCTTTGGTTATTAGTCCAGATTTTCTACGACCATGTTGACTATCACACTAAGCGCACAATCGACAGGGCCGCGGGAGGTAAATTGCGTGATAAGAACGCCGAGGAGTCTTGGGCAATTATCGAAGAGCTCGCTGTTGATAATCATGAGATGTGGGAATTTAATCATACGATAAAAGCGGCCATCAATGCAGACTCGACATCTGGAGGGACCACCTAAATCCCCGATGAACTCCTATGCAAACTCGAGGCAAAAGTTGACTATTTTGAGGAAAGGCAAAGGAGACCTTTAAGTCCTAGACGGGCTACTGTCAACTCTGTCTCAAAACCAACTTCGGAACCATTATCTGAGTCACCTTCTAGAGAAAATGTCGAGACCTTTCAGGACTATGCCCCACCTTGTTCCCCTTCCATGGAGCTTAGCTCGGAGTTTGAAGCTAGGATGAGAGAATATATGGCAACTCACTCAGATCGGCTTGCTAGGTTCGAGGAAGCAGTTTATAAGCAAAAAGAAGAGATGCAGGAGAAAATGAATGAGATGATGAGTTTATTAGAAGAGTATGCCAACCAGAGAACCCCCAAAAGAATACTACTAAGGAAAGAAAGCGCCACTCCCACCACCCAATTTGTTAACTCCATCACCATCGTCCAAAAGGATAACGAGAAGGTAGAAACCCCTGCTAAATAGACCTTAGAAAAACCACCAGAATCCCAACCTTTGAGCTACTACCTGAAACATGCTATAAACAAAAACACCATAACAAATTGGATTAAGGGTAATGGGCGTAACCAACCTTCCAAACAGGGTTCTGAGAAAGAGGAAGAAGTGAAAGATGAGTATGATACGCTACCTGGAGGATCAGTATTCGAGAGGCTATTGGTGCAAAAAGTGGCTACTAAGCAGATAGCATGTGGGAACTTTGAGATACCAACGAGCATCGGGGACTTGAAACATCTTAGTGCTTTCGCCGACCAAGGATCGGAAGTAAATCTTATGCCCCTAACTATTTACATCCAACTAACGTCAAAAATGCCAGCACCTACTCGTGTTAGGTTATCTCTCGTTGGACACTCGTACGTATACCCCCTAGGAATCGCAGAAGATGTATTAGTTAATGTCGCAGGATTCATGTACCCCGTTAATTTTATGATCATCGATGATAAAGGGGATGGATGCAAGCCAATAATCCTTGGGGCACCATTCCTCGCCACCGCTAGGGCTGTCATTAAGTATGAAGGTAGGAAGATTGAGCTTAAATCTGGAAAAAGAAAGATTAGCTTCCCCATGACCCCGCGAAGTGGGCATGAGAATTTGAGTTGGAGAAAGATCAAAAACAACATTGGCACGACACCCATTTGTGTTCAGAATAAAATTCTTGCATGGGAGGCAAGAATCAAAAGCTATAAGAAAGCCAAAAATGAAAGACGAAAAAGCAATAAGGTTCAGGTCGAACTCGAACATACTCGACCCGCAGAAAATCATATACCATTTGAGGAAGGGAACTTGGTACTCTTGAGACACTTGGAAACAACAATACCACTCGATAAACCAAGTCCTTGGTGGTATGGGCCATTCACAATCGAAGGTTTGAGCCAAGATGGGTTAGCTAATTTGAGAAGTAAATTAGGTGGAATGGTGATTGCGAATATCGACAGATTGAGGCACTACCACCATAACAGTAATGATCGCAACTACATGGGGTATATCATTTCAAATGATGAGGTCACGTAGTAACCCATGACCTTGAGTCTAGCTACAAGACTCGTAAATAAAGAAAAGCGCTTCTTGGGAGGCAATCCATGTTTTGTGTGATTTTATTTTGTTTGTTTGTTATTTGCTTCCGAATGCATGCTTAATTTTTATTGTTGGTTGATCATGTTTCTAAACTAAATAGTGGAAATACTTTACTTTGTTGTTTTGGCCTAGTCTTAACTCCACCTAAAGGTATTTTTGCAAAAGATAAGTGTAAGGGGAAACCCCAAATATGTTTTTAAGAAACAAACCGATCATGATTCTCCACAATATTAAATGAACATGTGTATTCATATTTGTTAGAGTCAAATGCTTGTATTGAGTCATAATGAAGTTTTGCAGGATTTTCCAGGAAGTAGGACCAAGTTTTTCCAGAAATTTTCCGGAAACTTAACATAAGGATTTCTGCAGGTCAATTCTGACGGCGTCAGGAGTTTACTCTTGACGGCGTCAGGTGTAAAAATCTGGAAATTTCACCGGTTTTTGTTTTTCTAACGGAGTCTTATGGTTTTTGTGAATTATTAAGTTTTATAATCTCCAGGAGATCTGCAAACTTCATTCCACAAGCATTATATCTTATTTTGTTTTCTAGGATTTAGTAACTTATATAGGATGCTGCCGATTTTATGCGAGGTTGTTTTGTCTATTTTATCAGGTTTTACAGGTTATGTACGACAAGAAGATGATTTATATTCTGGAAGGGAAGCTTTGATTGTTCATTTTCTTGGAAGAAGATTTAACCTGGCCACCCTATTATCCATACCGAGCGAATCAGGGGAGTATTTGATTTCATTCTCTTTACGTTTTCACTTTTACATTCTTTAATTGATCATTGGGGACAATGTTCATCTTAAGTGTAAGGTGAGGGTAAAAAGATGATACCTTACATATGCACTTTCGCTTGAGTTTGTTTTGTTTAATGGTAGATGTGTAATAAAACTATGAGAAATACTTGTTAGTGTAATTTTAGCGCCAAATTTAAAATTTTTTACAACATTTAGGAGTGAAACTTTAGCCATAGCAAGCGTCTCATGGATAGGAGATTGTATGACTAGCACATAACCGTATATTCAGAAAAATTTTCCACCCAAATATGTGAGGTTCGCCTTTAGATTTGATAGGAAAAGCATTTACTATTAGTGATTATGAGTGTACCGGTAGCATTTAGATTCTAGAACTTGCGTTAGTGATGCATCCCGAGACCGCTAGTGAGACTACATTCGTGTAGTAGGATTTACTACATGATAAGAGGCATTAGGATTACCCTTGTGTTAAACCCGTATCATAATTACTTGACCATTTATGTCATATTACTTGGCTAGTTAAGTCAACTAATCTTTCCCACACCCTTAGCGTTGTACTCATTTTTAATACACGAAACCCCTAGTACACCGCTCTGAGCCTATCTTTTCGTTTCAAACTTTAAGCATCTTACTTAAAGGAAGAATTTGTTACACCCCACTTAAATGTACAACCAAATCGCCTTAGCCTTCCGTGTATGCGCTCATTTTTAGTGCATTATTGTTATTTGTTAAACCCTAAGTTAACTTTCTAATTGATTACATGGTTGCTAAGTCGAGTCATATCCTTGTACATGTTGTTTTGGGACGATTGGGACTCATGGGTAAGTACTTATTTTATGAAGTAATGGGGAAGAACATCATTTATTACCCCCATATGAACGTTAATCTTAAAAGTGCTCCAAGTGTTTTGATTTTCCTAATTCGAGACATTAGTTTAGTTAAATGTAAAGTATGTAAAGATTCAAGTGTAAGGGAAATGTTCATTCCCTATGATGTATTATTTTGGATGGTAGGGTAAGAGTGTATGAAAAAAAAAAAAATCGAAAAAAATAGAAAAATCAAGAAAAAGAAAAAAAAAATAGAAAAAGAAAAAGAGAAAAAACATACGGACTACCATCCCGTTTCATTCTATGTTCATTTTATATTTTTTGTTATTTTTCATTTATTAGCTTAAGTCGAGTCTAGTCTTGGCTTAGCAACACCACATTGTACATGTAATTAACCAAGATTGTTAACTCGCCACCAGTAAAACTTCCTTTATCCAACAAAACTGTGTATTTCATATCCCTATACCTAACGTTACAACCCTTTAAAAGACCTCTTTGATAGTTTATCCTAGGTGCTTACGCCATGTGGTGGAGGTTTGATCCTTTCCCAAGCCTATGGTAATCTATTTAGCTATGACAGGTAGTGAGAGATATCTTCCGTTTCCATATTGTAATTTACACTTTATTACACCCGAGATATGTGAGTATCTAAACACTATTTGTGAGGTGCTAGTATATGACCTCCGTGCTTGTCTATTGGTCTTTAGTGGAACGATTATTTGCTGTAATTACTTTTATATTAGTGTTAAATGACCCCTAACTTGTCTTTTGAGTAGAATAAAAGCGCATTTGCTTGAGGACAAGCAAATCTCAAGTGTAAGGGTATATGATGAGGCGAAAAATGATCCGTTTTTAGGGGGTCATTTAAGCCCGAATTCGAATTTATTTGATCAAATATTGCCCTAAATCGTTCCTTTAGTGATTTTAGGTACTTTGGGAGAGAACTCTGGAAAAGGAAGCAATTCCGACGTTTTTGGAGCATAAAAGTGAAGAAAACGCCAAAGTCTTAATTTTCCATGCTGGGAACAGTAGGTGACGGCGTCAAGAGTAATTCTCTGACGGCGTCAAGAGCAGAAGTCCATGACGACCCAGTACAGATTTGACGGCGTCACGAAGGTAGGGCGTCAAGAGTAAAAAGTCATGATGGCCTGGAAATGATTAAGTCTTGACGGCGTCAAATGTAGATCAAGGCAGTCCGAGAATAGTTTTGGCGGCGAGGTGACGGCGTCACAAGTTTATTCTTGACGCCGTCAGACCTATTTTTCTATATATAGTTTTCTAATTTTCACATTAAAAAGAGAGAAATTTTGGAGAAACCCTAAGTACGATTTTGGTGCAACTTTTACAGGTTTTTCAAGGGTTCCAAACCCTTGATACCTTTCATTGTAATTGTGATAAGTGTTCTTTTAATTCAATCAATATGTCTATGTGTTGGTTGTCTATATCTTGTTCTTATCTTAATTCCATCATGCTAGGCTAGATCTATCTTGTGTTTGCTTAGATCTAATGAAACCTAGATGTTAATTATGTGTTGATTACTTGTTTATTCTTGTCTTGGATGAATGATTTATATGTTAGGCTTAAGAAAACTGGCAGATCTCCAATTGGTAACATGCTTGAACGTCTTAAGAAACATGAACCGAGGCGCACTAGGTCTTTATTGGTTGTATTTAATGCATGAGCCACTGTTTACAATCCCTATAGTTGTGCTGGGCATGGTGTAGGAGGAGATAAGAGCTCATAGAATTGGGGAGTTATGTGTGCCACCCCATGAATGGTATTAAGGAATACGATCCGTCATCCATGCAATTATAACAAGTAATTAACGTGTAAAAGATGTCTAGGGAGTAGTGAAATCGAAGTAAACACATTTTCTCCATTTACTGCTCACAACCTTAGTATAATTAGTTTATTTTCTTTTCTTGTATTTTATTTTGATTGCATGTTAGTATTGGGTTAGTTGACTAGCAACTAATTCCGCCCAAATCCTTCAAACCCGAGATATTTACTTGCTTTCATAAAAATATAAAAACACAAAAATAATCATCCCTCACCTTTAGAACTAGTATTTAGGCTTTCTAATCCTAGCGACACTATTCCTAAGCTAAACGATCAATCCCCCGGTACTTGTCACTATACTATACTACAACGATCAGGTACACTGCCTGGTGGGGGTTGTAAGCTTCTCGAGATCCCTCGAGAGGTAAATCCTGTTGCGATTCCCACGCATCATATTTATAAAAATGGGATTGTTAAACTATCAACATATAAATGCAATGTTTTCTATTTAAAACGAATACACCAACTGGTAAATTAAGTACCTTATCGTTGAGCCATCCTCTTCTGTTACCCCGGCCAACTCCAAGCAAACCTAACCAAAATTGCCGATTAACAACAACGTCGGAACCCCAAGGAAACTTATGCGACGACTTTTTACCTTTTGTCATGAAACAATTCTTACTTTCTGGCTTACTTACTTTGTTACCTAACTTCTTGTTCTTAAGGAAACCAACCGGACGCTTCAGATTCTGTAATTTATTTTTTTTAAAGAAAAAATGTAAAGGCATCATCTATTAATATGTACGGAGATATATACAAGGGGTGTTTAAAAATAAATAGTCACATACCTCTACCCAAGGTTCCAGCGGAAATTGTTCAACATTGTTTCCGAGGGCACAGGGTACACCAATCACTTCACTAAGTCTCTTGGACCGCCTTTTGGGCAATTGTGGAGTTGTAGTCGGTAGCTCCACAAAGGGGTCCTTCAAAGACTTGCCAACCTGTTTTGTCCTCTTTGGTTGAACATCAGGAGTCTTCTCTTTTGTCACAGTCTTCCCTTTTGGTACATATTTCTTGCGACGTTTCTTCTTAAGTGGTTGACTTGGTTTGGGTTGTTGTGGAGACTTACCCGGTTTCCTCTTCCTTTGAAGACGCATGAAAATGTCCTGTAAGCACAGTTCATTATTGATATTAGTATCGCTATTACAGTTGGTATTTAAAGTAAGTTAACAACGTACTCATATGGTAAAGTACCTCGAAAGCTTCATTCAAAGGATTATTTACTTGTCCTTCTTTAGAAAGGTCCAGGTCAGTATTTTTGTCGTAATTACAAAAAGTGACCTTTCTTGCTTTTCAGCTTCCTTGTCGATCTTGTCCAAAATCGACTTGGTTATTCTGTCATTTACTTTTTCGATAACTTTATTATTTCCATTATCAACTTTCTCATAGGAACCAGACTCCATTACTTCATGACCATCAACACATTTTTCTTCAGTGGTCAAATGCGCATCGACTAATTTCACACAATGTTTATCAGTTGTCCTAACACAATCTTCATCACCCTTGTAATCATCAGCCCTCGTATCTTCCATATGTAATACACGATCTTTTAATACCTCACCACCAAAATTATCAGTTGTGACACAAACATGGCCATGACAACCTTCAACATCCATATCAACATTCTCATCAGAAACAGACTCCATTACTTCATCACCATCCACACATTTGTCTTTGGTGGCCAATTGTGCATCGACTAATTTGACACAATCTTTATCGTTTACCCTAACACAATCTTCATCACCCTTGTAGTCATCAGCCCTCGTATCTTCCATATGTAAGTCACCATCACACTTGTTCTCGTCAACATCCATGTCATCTATCACACCATCTTTACCACATGTATCTGTAACATGGCCCACACCAACATGCCCATCGCCCATGTTCTCTTCAACATTACCATCACGACTTCCTGCATCTTTACCACATGTATCTGTAACATGGCCCACACCAACATGCCCATCTCCCATGTTCTCTTCAACATTACCATCACGACTTCCCGCATTAATTTTTTCATTATCCGAACCATGCTTGCTTACTGTCTCAACGACAATACCATATGTATTAGTAACATGCTTGCTTACTGATACGTCCTCGTTTTGATAATGATTATTAGTAACATTCAGATCTGCATTGTTGTCTTTATTGTCACAAACATGGGCATCACCGTCGGTGTCGTAAACAGTTACGGAATGCGATGGCGAATCTACCAAATCAGCAAAATCATCTTTATAGATCCCCTGTTCAGAAGAAAACATAAATTGAATAAGTAACTGAATATTAGCAAACAACTATTAAGTGATATTTCTTATGCTAGTTTATAGGTACATGAATAATAAATTGAGAAAAGCGTACATTTAAATTAGTTAGGTTATCAAGTTGGATGTGATCAACTACCGTAAAAGGAGAATTCGGATGACATAGATTCTCAAGTTGTGACATGTAGGATGGGTACGCGGCAGGGTCAAGATAATTAAGCTTTCCATCATCGCCATTAACAGAGGAAGGGCATGTTGATTTGTCGCATGATACATCATACATTGGGCAGGTCTGTAATTAAAAACTTATTAGTAGCTGGGTTAAAAACTAAATATAAAAAAATGAAATATTACGTGGAATATTACCTGTTCAACATCATTGTTTACCGTGTTCTCATTTTTGGCGTTAACAGGACTACAAAAGGGGCTTTGAATAGGTGTCAAAGCCTGAAATAAAAGAAAAATGGTGTTTGAAGGACGATTTTAACAAAAATTTTAAAAATGAACAAACAGAATAAGCACAATCTGATCCAGAAGAAAAGTAGTGGTACAAATTACTTAAGCTACTCAAATTACACTCAGAATCATACACTAAACACAGATACAAGCTCATATGCACAATTGCAGGCTTCAAATGCATAAACAAACCCCTGTCTCAAACAGTCCAATGTACAGAAGCTATAAGCTATCAGTTTAAACCTGAATTGACCAGCTTATGGGGGTAAACTATTGATTGAACTACTAAGAACTCAGAACCCAAGCACAGAATCCATAAGCTATCAGTTTAAACCTGAATTGACCAGCTTATGGGGGCCAACTATTGATTGAACTCAGAAATGATAACCGTTTTTTACTTTTGATTTTAACTACAACTTTGACCAAAATGAAACAATATCTGATCTAAATGACTACTGTAATAATGATAAACAATTATTAATCTAAATTAAGCTACGTAAATATGATTGTAACTAGCTATAATGTTTATGCAACCTAACAATTACTAACAGTTAAACTTTTGATGATCCAAAATATGTTTTGACCTTTTTATATTGAAGTACTAATTTTTATGCAAGCTAGTAAAGACTTAATAATACCCTAAGTAATGTATCTAAGCAAATAACAAACTCTGAAATATTGTCCACTACAACAGACTACTCAAATCCAAACACCCTTTAAGTGACTGTGATTACACTAGGTTTCAGATTACAGGGCTTAATGATGAGGCGAAAAATGATCCGTTTTTAGGGGGTCATTTAAGCCCGAATTCGTACTTATTTGATCAAATATCGCCCTAAATCGTTCCTTTTGTGATTTTAGGTACTTTGGGAGAGAAATCTGGAAAAGGAAGCAATTCGGATGTTTTTGGAGCATAAAAGTGAAGAAAACGCCAAAGTCTTAATTTTCCATGCTGGGAACAGTAGGTGACGGCGTCAAGAGCAATTCTCTGACGGCGTCAAGAGCAGAAGTCCATGACGACCCAGTATAGATTTTATGGCGTCACGAAGGTAGGGCGTCAAGAGTAATAAGTAATGACGGCCTGGAAATGATTAAGTCTTGACGGCGTCAAATGTAGATCAAGGCAGTCCGAGAAGAGTTTTGGCGGCGAGGTGACGGCGTCACAAGCTTTGTCTTGACGCCGTCAGACCCATTTTTCTATATATAGTTTTCTAATTTTCACACATTAAAAAGAGAAGTTTTGGAGAAACCCTAAGTACGATTTTGGTGCAACTTTTACAGGTTTTTCAAGGGTTCCAAACCCTTGATACCTTGCATTGTAATTGAGATAAGTGTTCTTTTAATTCAATCAATATGTCTATGTGTTGGTTGTCTATGTCTTGTTCTTATCTTAATTCCATCATGCTAGGCTAGATCTATCTTGTGTTTGCTTAGATCTAATGAAACCTAGATGTTAATTATGTGTTGATTACTTGTTTATTCTTGTCTTGGATGAATGATTTATATGTTAGGCTTAAGAAAACTGGCAGATCTCCAATTGGTAACATGCTTGAACGTCTTAAGAAACATGAACCGAGGCGCACTAGGTCTTTATTGGTTGTATTTAATGCATGAGCCACTGTTTACAATCCCTATAGTTGTGCTGGGCATGGTGTAGGAGGAGATAAGAGCTCATAGAATTGGGGAGTTATGTGTGCCACCCCATGAATGGTATTAAGGAATACGATCCGTCATCCATGCAATTATAACAAGTAATTAACGTGTAAAAGATGTCTAGGGAGTAGTGAAATCTAAGTAAACACATTTTCTCCATTTACTGCTCACAACTTTAGTATAATTAGTTTATTTTCTTTTCTACTATTTTATTTTGATTGCATCTTAGTATTGGGTTAGTTGATTAGCAACTAATTCTGCCCAAATCCTTCAAACCCGAGATATTTAATTGCTTTCTAAAAAATATAAAAATACAAAAATAATCATCCCTCACCTTTAGAACTAGTATTTAGGCTTTCTAATCCTAGCGACACTATACCTAGCTGAACGATCAATCCCCCGGTACTTGTCACTATACTATACTACAACGATCAGGTACACTGCCTGGTGGGGGTTGTAAGCTTCTCGAGATCCCTCGAGAGGTAAAGCCTGGTGCGATTCCCACGTATCAAGTTTTTGGCGCCGCAGCCCGGGGAATAGTTATTGTCTAGGTTAGAATTTCTTTTTATTAGGTCTACTTGCTAGATTCCTTTCTAGTAAGATTTTATTTTTATTTTTTAGGTTCTCTTTAGTCTATCTTATTTCTTTATGCCTTTGTTCGTAACCACCCGACATCATGGACAACGGGAACATCTTTGAACCCGTCATCCTACCACAACAAAACCCACCATTAGAACCCCTTAGGCCCCGAACCTTAGGAGAGTATTCCCGACCTAGCCACCAAGGCTACCGAAACACCATTGAGCTCACCGGAGCCAATGTGACCCCCTTGCGATCCGACACCATCCGGTTGGTGCAAAGCGGATGTGCATTCCATGGACTTCGTTCCGAAGATCCAAACCAACATCTTAAGGACTTCCTCAAACTCGTAGATTCCATAGACCTAGATGTTGCAACTAGAGAGACAACCCGATTACGCCTATTCCAATTCTCTCTACGGGATCAAGCTAGTCAATGGCTTGAGCGTTTACCCGCGGGATCCATCACCACATGGGATGATCTCACCACTCGTTTCCTTGCTCAATTTTTCCCACCGGGGAGAACTACTAAGCTTAGAAATGACATCTTGATGTTCCAACAACGTCAAAATGAAACCTTTTATGAAGCATGGACTCGATATAAAGACCTACTCCGAAAAGTCCCTCATCATGGCATCGAACCATGGCTCCAGATCCAAATCTTTTATGATAAAGTTGACCATCAGACAAGGAGAGCCATTGATTACGCAGCCAAGGGCAGGCTAAATAGACTTAGCGTTGACGAGTGCTGGAAAGTTCTTGAGAAGTTGGCACAATACGAAGAAGAAGGATGGGAGGACCCGATGTTCACAAGCAATGGAAAACTTGACTACGCATATGCCACCCAAGAACAGTTGTTAGGAAGCATTGAGAAGCAGGTAAAAGAATTAATGAGTATTGAGAAGCTTGCTGCCGAACCCATATGGAATCCTGATCTACGTAGGAATACGGTTATCGACCGCAATTTTCCTGAACGTTCACGACAAGAAGAATTCGAAGGGTTAATGGTAACCTTCATGGATAATCAGGAAAAACAAATCCAGCACCTAGAAGCACGCATGGAAAGCACTCATAAAGCTTTTATGAATTTCACAGATCAATTCATATCAAGGGTCAAAGAAAAGATCAAAGAAAATTCCGTACCTAAAAAAATTGAAAAAATCTTCGAGGTTTCAACCCCTTGGGTGTTTGACCAAGAGGATAGCGGGAAATTGTCCCCAAGTGCTTCACCATTAACCACCTCCCATTCTCGTGAGCATCCCCAGGATGAGAAGGATTCGCAATTCCATAACATTTTCGTTGGATGCTTGCTAACCACATTCCCGAACTTATCCAAGAGACGTTCTTTTTGTTTTAAACCCGGTGTAAAGAGGTTGTACCTCAAAAACACCCCTGATTTGAAACCCTCGATGGAACAACATCTCTCCTTTCACACCAATGACCCGTGCACAAGCTTCAACTTAGCCAAAACGTCACCCAACACCTTCTACAACCTTACCTATTTCCGTGACAGTAATGAAACATTCGACCCTGGTGGACCTCATTAACGGAATAGCTACTCATGGTTTTACTAATGATTAGGTATTCACACAAAGTGCAGGGACTAAATGTGGAATTATTCCATTCCTCTCTTCACACGGGCATCTGACGGCGTCAGACAATTGCTCTTGACGCCGTTAGCTCGATGGATCAGCAATATTAACCCAAAACCAATCACTTTTAACCCATACCCCACAAATCTCACCCAAAGTGTTGCTGCTACTCCGATTCTCCACCCTTCAATTTGACGTCTTCCGCATCTAATCTTCACTTGGAAAATGAGCAAAAGATCTCGTCAACATAAGGGCAGTTCCTCTAGGTCTCAAAGAGTCAATTATGGAGAATTGGTCCATAGTTGGAGTGAATTTGACAATGTGGCCGCCACAACCAAGTACACGGAACTATGTAACCACCACATTGATGCTGGGGCTGTGGTTGATTGGGAGTTTCTTAGGTCCCAAGGGTTGGAAGGTGCATTTCTGGGGAGGATCCACACTGATGAGTTTACGGGTCCTCAATGGGAGAGGTTGTTCAGGATTAGGGAAACAGTGTATAGTGAGTTGGTGAGGGAATTCTTTGCGACTTTCCATTTTGATCAGGCTGAAGCTAGGACAGACATGGGGGGCACCACTATCTATTTTAGGTTAGGAGGGGAGTTGCGATCATGCTCGGTTACTGAATTTGGTTGGAGGTTAGGGTTGTATACTAGGGAGGAGGCGGTTGATGGAGGATTTATGCAGAGATTGTTGAATGGGGAGACCCAGAGGAGTGATATGAGGTGTGTCACTTTTTGGCCAACCATAGGAGATGGGGTTTATACCTCGATGACTGGGGCAACATCGATCAGGGACCCTAGGGTCAGATTGATCCACAGATTCATCACGTACAGCCTGTCAGGACGTCATGGCACCACTCATCGTGTCACTGCTTCAGATCTCTTCTACCTGTACACGATCTTTTCAGCGGATGTTTACTGCAACATCCCATTTTGGGTAGCTAGTTATTTAAGGACCAGTGTAGGTGAGAGGGATATCGACAAGGTGTATGGGGGGATGTTCGTGACCCGGTTGGCTCGTTCCTATGATCTTCTTACTCCTCCGATCATGGGGTACTTGAGCGACTGTGGAGCTTGTAGGTTGGTGAGGGCTAAATCCCTCAGGCAGATGAACATCGTGATGCAGCTTGCTGATGGGTCCTATGGTTGGTACGCGGCAGGGATACCTGATGATGAGGATGATGATGAAGATGAGGTGGGACCCCAGCAGCATCAGTTCCAGGGTTATGAGGAGGGGACGGCTGACTACTTCCGATACATGGGTCGGGGAGACTGCCAGGCACACCAGGGTGCCTGGATGGGTCAGGTGGACGCATGGCGGACCACCACTGACCAGCGCTTTGACTGGATGTATGATCACACCATCCGCCAGATGCAGCACCTCTCCACCCATGATCAGCTTGAACCTCACCTGCAGATTGACCCGTTCCCTGGCCGTGAGACTGACTACCCTCCCTACGGATACACCGGACACCTCCCTCCAGGCTATGACTACCGTTTCGGTCCTCCTCCCCAGTGACTCCTCTTGATTTCTGTTATTTCTGAACAATTCATTGATGGTTGTGTAATTTGAAACATTTGGTATTGTAATAGCTTAGGATGCGGCCTCTGTTGGCCTTGAACAATTTACTCTCATGTTTACGTTTGTTTGAGATAATTTGTGGTGCTCATGGTGACGTTATTCATTTTGTGTGTTTTTATTTGTGTGATTTTATTTGTTTGTTTGTTATTTGCTTCAGTATGCATGCTTAATTTTTATTGTTGGTAGATCATGTTTCTAAACTAAATAGTGGAAATACTTTACTATGTTGTTTTGGCTTAGTCTTAACTCCACCTAAAGGTATTTTTTCAAAAGATAAGTGTAAGGGGAAACCCCAAATATGTTTTTAAGAAACAAACCGATCATGATTATCCACAATATTAAATGAACATGTGTATTCGTAGTTGTTAGAGTCAAATGCTTGTATTGAGTCATAATGAAGTTTTGCAGGATTTTCCATGAAGTAGGACCAAGTTTTTCCAGAAATTTTCCGGAAACTTAACATAAGGATTTCTGCAGGTCAATTCTGACGGCGTCAGGAGTTTACTCTTGACGGCGTCAGGTGTAAAAATCTGGAAATTTCACCGGTTTTGTTTTTCTAACGGAGTCTTATGGTTTTCGTGAATTATTAAGTTTTATAATCTCCAGGAGATCTGCAAACTTCATTCCACAAGCATTATATCTTATCTTGTTTTCTAGGAGTTAGTAACTTATATAGGATGCCGCCGATTTTACGCGAGGTTGTCTTGTCTATTTTATCAGGTTTTACAGGTTATGTATGACAAGAAGATGATTTATATTCTGGAAGGGAAGCTTTGATTGTTCATTTTCTTGGAGGAAGATTTAACCTGGCCACCCTATTATCCATACCGAGCGAATCAGGGGAGTATTTGATTTCATTCTCTTTACTTTTTCACTTTTACATTCTTTACTTGAACATTGGGGACAATGTTCATCTTAAGTGTAAGGGGAGGGTAAAAAGATGATACCTTACATATGCACTTTCGCTTGAGTTTGTTTTGTTTAATGGTAGATGTGTAATAAAACTACGAGAAATACTTGTTAGTGCAATTTTAACGCCAAATTTAAAATTTTTTACAACATTTAGGAGTGAAACTTTAGCCATAGCAAGTGTCTCATGGATAGGAGATTGTATGACTAGCACATAACCGTATATTCAGAAAAATTTTCCACCCAAATATGTGATGTTCGCCTTTAGATTTGATAGGAAAAGCATTTACTATTAGTGCTTATGAGTGTACCGGTAGCATTTAGATTCTAGAACTTGCGTCAGTGATGCATCCCGAGACCGCTAGTGAGACTACATTCGTGTGGTAGGATTTACTACATGATAAGAGGCATTAGGATCACCCTTGTGTTAAACCCGTATCATGATTACTTGACCATTTATGTCATATTACTTGGCTAGTTAAGTCAACTAATTTTTCCCACACCCTTAGCGTTGTACTCATTTTTAGTACACGAAACCCCTAGTACACCCCTCTGAGCCTATCTTTTCGTTTCTAACTTTAAGCATCTTACTTAAAGGAAGAATTTGTTACACCCCACTTAAATGTACACCCAAATCGCCTTAGCCTTCCGTGTATGCGCTCATTTTTAGTGCATTATTGTTATTTGTTAAACCCTAAGTTAACTTTCTACTTGATTACATGGTTGCTAAGTCGAGTCATATCCTTGTACATATTGTTTTGGGACGATTGGGACTCATGGGTAAGTACTTATTTTATGGAGTAATGGGGAAGAACATCATTTATTACCCCCATATGTACGTTAATCTTAAAAGTGCTCCAAGTGTTTTGATTTTCTTAATTCGAGCCATTAGTTTAGTTAATTGTAAAGTATGTAAAGATTCAAGTGTTAAGGGAATGCTTATTCTCTATGATGTATTATTTTGGATGGTAGGGTAAGAGTGTATGCAAAAAAAAATAATAATAAATAAATAAATAAAAAAATAAAAAAAAAATAGAAAAATCAAGAAAAAGAAAAAAAAAATAGAAAAAGGAAAAAGAGAAAAAACATACGGACTACCATCCCGTTTCATTTTATGTTCATTTTATGTTTTTGTTATTTTTCATTTGTTAGCTTAAGTCGAGTCTAGTCTTCTTAGCAACGCCACATTGTACATGTAATTAACCAAGATTGTTAACTCGCCACCAGTAAAACTTCCTTTATCCAACAAAACCGTGTATTTCATATCCCTATACCTAACATTACAACCCTTTAAAAGACCTCTTTGATAGTTTATCCTAGGTGCTTACGCCATGTGGTGGAGGTTTGATCCTTTACCAAGCCTATGGTAATCTATTTTGCTATGACAGGTGGTGAGAGATATCTTCCGTTTCCATATTGTAATTTACACTTTATTACACCCGAGAGATGTGAGTATCTAAACACTATTTGTGAGGTGCTTGTGTATGACCTCCGTGCTTGTCTATTGGTCTTTAGTGGAACGATTATTTGTTGTAATTACTTTTATATTAGTGTTAAATGACCCCTAACTTGTATTTTGACTAGAATAAAAGCGCATTTACTTGAGGACAAGCAAATCTCAAATGTAAGGGTATACGATGAGGCGAAAAATGATCCGTTTTTAGGGGGTCATTTAAGCCCGAATTCGAACTTATTTGATCAAATATCCCCCTAAATCGTTCCTTTTGTGATTTTAGGTACTTTGGGAAAGAAATCTGGAAAAGGAAGCAATTCGGACGTTTTTGGAACATAAAAGTGAAGAAAACGCCAAAGTCTTAATTTTCCATGCTGGGAACAGTAGGTGACGGCGTCAAGAGCAATTCTCTGACGGTGTCAAGAGCAGAAGTCCATGACGACCCAGTACAGATTTGACGGCGTCACGAAGGTAGGGCGTCAAGAGTAATAAGTCATGACGGCCTGGAAATGATTAAGTCTTGACGGCGTCAAATGTAGATCAAGGCAGTCCGAGAAGAGTTTTGGCGGCGAGGTGACGGCGTCACAAGCTTTGTCTTGACGCCGTCAGACCCATTTTTCTATATATAGTTTTCTAATTTTCACACATTAAAAAGAGAAGTTTTGGAGAAACCATAAGTACGATTTTGGTGCAACTTTTACAGGTTTTTCAAGGGTTCCAAACCCTTGATACCTTGCATTGTAATTGAGATAAGTGTTCTTTTAATTCAATCAATACGTCTATGTGTTGGTTGTCTATGTCTTGTTCTTATCTTAATTCCATCATGCTAGGCTAGATCTATCTTGTGTTTGCTTAGATCTAATGAAACCTAGATGTTAATTATGTGTTGATTACTTGTTTATTCTTGTCTTGGATGAATGATTTATATGTTAGGCTTAAGAAAACTGGCAGATCTCCAATTGGTAACATGCTTGAACGTCTTAAGAAACATGAACCGAGGCGCACTAGGTCTTTATTGGTTGTATTTAATGCATGATCCACTGTTTACAATCCCTATAGTTGTGCTGGGCATGGTGTAGGAGGAGATAAGAGCTCATAGAATTGGGGAGTTATGTGTGCCACCCCATGAATGGTATTAAGGAATACGATCCGTCATCCATGCAATTATAACAAGTAATTAACGTGTAAAAGATGTCTAGGGAGTAGTGAAATCAAAGTAAACACATTTTCTCCATTTACTGCTCACAACTTTAGTATAATTAGTTTATTTTCTTTTCTAGTATTTTATTTTGATTACATCTTAGTATTTGGTTAGTTGATTAGCAACTAATTCCGCCCAAATCCTTCAAACCCGAGATATTTAATTGCTTTCTAAAAAATATAAAAATACAAAAATAATCATCCCTCACCTTTTGAGCTAGTATTTAGGCTTTCTAATCCTAGCGACACTATTCCTAGCTGAACGATCAATCCCCCGGTACTTGTCACTATACTATACTACAACGATCAGGTACACTGCCTGGTGGGGGTTGTAAGCTTCTCGAGACCCCTCGAGAGGTAAAGCCTGGTGCGATTCCCACGTATCACTTAATATACTACAAATGATGCTCAAATTTTAACACTTATCAGTCCTAAAAGATAATAGATGCAGTGAAAATGAACCAAAGCAACAGGAACACAGAATCCAAAACAGACACAATACCAAACAAAACCAAACACTCCCTTATCTGTCAATATTCACTACACTAGAATGAGACAGATATTACCATGGCATCTTTGGAATGAAAATCTTCATTCGCAGTTTGTTGTGGCTCTGGATTGGCATGAAAAATATTTGAGCTTTGAATAGATGTCAAATCCTGAAATAAAAGAAAAATGATGTTTGAAGGATGATTTTTTAAAAAATTTTAAAAATGATAAATAAAATAAAAAAATTATTATCAATAAACGATTATAAAGTGTGTATAGGATATTACCATGACATCTTTGGAATGCAAATCTTCATTTCCAGTTTGTTGTGGCTCTGGATTGGCATGAATAATATTTGAGGTCTGAATATGTGTCGAAGCCTGAAATTAAAGAAAAATGGTGTTTCAAGGAAGATTTTTAATAAAATTTTAAAAATGATTAATTAAATAATAAAATAATTATAAATAAACGATTATAAAGTGTGTATAGGATATTACCATGGCATCTTTGGAATGCAAATCTTCATTGCCAGTTTGTTGTGGCTCTGGATTGGCATGAATAATATTTGAGGTCTGTATAGGTGTCGAAGCCTGAAATTAAAAAGACATTTATACACGCTTTTATGGTGACCTAAGATTGTTATTATCAAATTGTGGTATAGATTAAAAAATAAAATTAAACCGCTGACCTCTGGATGATGTATGTTCAAAGCATTCTCAACAATGGCAAGCCTTTTTGTAACATCATTGAATACTTCAACATTCAATCCTGATTTACCAATCAAATGAACTATTGTCTTCAAGGCCTCAACCTCAGCAACTAATTTAGGTACTTCGGTATTTGATTCTGCTGCGGCTGTTGGAAGCCCTCCATCTGTTGCATCGTTGAGCTCTTCTGCTGCATCGTTGAGCTCTTCTGCTTGTACCTAAGTAACAAATAATTTTAAAAGATTTAGGAGATGTACATTAATAATTTATATCTTATAAGCCTTAAGGGTCAAACATAATGTTTTGAAAGTTAACAATGTACCTCAAAAGGAACTTCTGATAGTCGAGGAATGTGATGAGCCGAAAAATGAACCACTTTTAGGGGCTCATTTAAGCCCGGAATTGAATTTATTTGATCAAATATTGCCCTAAATCGTTCCTTTTGTGATTTTAGGTACTTTGGGAGCGAAATCTGGAAAAGGAAGCAATTCGGACGTTTTTGGAGCATAAAAGTGAAGAAAACACCAAAGTCTTAATTTTCCTTGCTGGGAACAGTAGGTGACGGCGTCAAGAGTAACACCCTGACGGCGGCAAGAGTAAATTACATGACGACCCAGTGCAAACGTGAAGGCGTCACAAGTAGAGCGTCAAGAGTAAAACACGTGACGCCCTGGAAGACCCTAACACATGACGGCGTCAGATGAAGATTAAGGCAGTCCGAGAAGTATTTTGGCGGCGAGATGACGGCGTCACCTATTTGGTCTTGACGCCGTTAGCCTCAATTTTCTATATATAGTTTTTAATTTTCATTCATAAAGAGAGAAGTTTTGGAGAAACCCTAAGGCCGAACTTATTACGAATTTTACAGGTTTTCAAGGGTTTTCAGCCCTTGAACCCTTTCATGTGTAATTGAGATAAGTGTTCTTCTAATTCAGTCAATATGTCTATGTGTTGGTTGTCTATATCTTGTGCTTGTCTTAATTCCACCATGCTAGGCTAGATTTATCTTGTGTTTGCTTAGATCTAATGAAACCTAAATGTTGATTATGTGTTGATTACTTGTTTATGGTTGTATTGGATGAATGATTTCGATGTTAGGCTTAAGAAAACTGGCAGATCTCCAAATACTAACATGCTTGAATGTCTTAGGAAACATGAACTGACGTGCACTAGGTTTTATTAGTTGTATTTAATGCATGAGTAAATTCTAATGATCCCATGTTAGGAGCTTCTTAGCCGGCTCGACATAGGAGTGAAGTAGGCACTCATAGGATTGGGGAATTAAGTGTGCCACCCCATGAATGGTATTAAGGAATACAATCCGTCATCCACGCAACTATAACAAGTAATTAACGTGTAAAAGATATCTAGGGAGTAGTGAAATCTAAGTAAACACAATTTCTCCACTTATTGCTCACAACCTTAGTTAATTTAGTTTATTTTCATTTCTAGTATTTTATTTTGATTGCATCTTTAGTATTGGGTTAGTTGACTAGCAACTAATTCCGCCCAAATCCTTCAAACCCGAGATTTTTACTTGCTTTCTAAAAAATATAAAAAATACAAAAATAATCATCCATCATCTTTAGAACTAGTATTTAGGTTTTCTAATCCTAGCGACACTATTCCTAGCTGAACGATCAATCCCCCGGTACTTGTTACTATACTATACTACAACGATCAGGTACACTGCCTGGTGGGGGTTGTAAGCTTCTCAAGATCCCTTGAGAGGTAAAGCCTGGTGCAATCCCTACGCATCTAGCTACAAGACTCGTAAATAAAGAAAAGCGCTTCTTGGGAGGCAACCCATGCTTTGTGTGATTTTATTTGTTTGTTATTTGCTTCCGTATGCATGCTTTATTTTTATTGTTGGTAGATCATGTTTCTCAATTAAATAGTGGAAATACTTTACTTTATTGTTTTGGCCTAGTCTTAACTCCACCTAAAAGTATTTTTACAAAAGATAAGTGTAAGGGGAAACCCCAAATATGTTTTTAAGAAACAAACCGATCATGATTCTCCACAATATTAAGTGAACATGTATATTCATATTTGTTAGAGTCAAATGCTTGTATTGAGTCATAATGAAGTTTTGCAGGATTTTCCAGGAAGTAGGACCAAGTTTTTCCAGAAATTTTTTGGAAACGTAACATAAGAATTTCTGCAGGTCATTTCTGACAGCGTCACGAGATTACTCTTGACGGCGTCACGTGTAAAAACCTGGAAATTTTACCAGTTTTGTTTTTCTAACGGAGTTTTAAAGTTTTTGTGAATAATTAAGTTTTATAATCTCCAGGAAATCTGCAAACTTCATTCCACAAGCATTATATCTTATTTTGTTTTCAAGGATTTAGTAACTTATATAGATTGCCGCCGATTTTATGCGAGGTTGCTTTGTTTGTTTTCTCAGAATTTACAGGTTATGTATGACAAGAAGATGATTTATTTTTCTGGAAGGGAAGCTTTGATTGTTCATTTTCTTAGAGGAAGATTTAACCTGGCCACCTTATTATCCATACCGAGCGAATCAGGGGAGTATTTGATTTCATTCTTTTTACTTATTTCACTTTTACATTCTTTACTTGAACATTGGGGACAATGTTCATCTTAAGTGTAAGGAGAGGGTAAAATGATGATACCTTACATGTACACTTTCGCTTGAGTTTGTTTTGTTTAATGGTAGGTGTGTAATAAAACTATGAGAAATACTTGTTAGTGCAATTTTAGCGCCAAATTTAAATTTTTTTACAACATTCAGGAGTGAAACTTTAGCCATAGCAAGCGTCTCATGGATAGGAGATTGTATGACTAGCACATAACCGTACTTTCAGAAAAATTTTCCACCCAAATATGTGAGGTTCGCCTTTAGATTTGATAGGAAAAGCATTTATTAATAGTGCTTATGAGTGTACCGGTAGCATTTAGATTCTAGAACTTGCGTTAGTGATGCATCCCGAGACCGCTAGTGAGACTACATTCGTGTGGTAGGATTTACTACATGATAAGAGGCATTAGGATCACCCTTGTGTTAAACCCGTATCATAATTACTTGACCATTTAAGTCATATTACTTGGCTAGTTAAGTCAACTAATTTTTCCCACACCTTAGCGTTGTACTCATTTTTAGTACACGAAACCCCTAGTACACCCCTCCGAGCCTATCTTTTCGTTTCTAACTTTAAGCATCTTACTTAAAGGAAGAATTTGTTACACCCCACTTAATTATACACCCAAATCGCCTTAGCCTTCCGTGTATGCGCTCATTTTTAGTGCATTATTGTTATTTGTTAAACCCTAAGTTAATTATCTAATTGATTACATGGTTGCTAAGTCGAGTCATATCCTTGTACATATTGTTTTGGAACGATTGGGACTCATGGGTAAAGTACTTATTTTATGGAGTAATGGGGAAGAACATCATTTATTACCCCCATATGTACGTTAATCTTAAAAGTACTCCAAGTGTTTTGATTTTCTTAATTCGAGTCATTAGATTAGTTAATTGTAAAGTATGTAAAGATTCAAGTGTAAGGGGAATGTTCATTCCCTATGATGTATTATTTTGGATGGTAGGGTAAGAGTGTATGCAAAAAATAAATAAATAAATAAAATAAATAAAAAATAAATAAATCGAAAAATCAAGAAAAAGAAAAGAAAAAAATAGAAAAAAGAAAAGAGAAAAAACATACGGACTACCATCCCGTTTCATTCTATGTTTGTTTTATGTTTTTGTTATTTTTCATTTATTAGCTTAAGTCGAGTCTAGTCTTGGATTAGCAACGCCATATGGTACATGTAATTAACCAAGATTGTTAACTCGTCACTAGTAAAAACTTCCTTTATCCAACAAAACCGCGTATTTCATATCCCTACACCTAACATTACAACCCTTTAAAAGACCTCTTTGATAGTTTATCCTAGGTGCTTAAGCCATGTGGTGGAGGTTTGATCCTTTCCCAAGCCTATGGTAATCTATTTTGCTATGACAGGTAGTGAAAGATATCTTCCGTTTCCATATTGTAATTTATACTTTATTACACCCGAGAGATGTGAGTATCTAAACACTATTTGTGAGGTGCTAGTATATGACCTCCGTGCTTGTCTTTGGTCTTTAGTGGAACGATTATTTGTTGTAATTACTTTTATATTAGTTTTAAATGACCCCTAACTTGTATTTTGATTAGAATAAAAGCGTATTTGCTTGAGGACAAGCAAATCTCAAGTGTAAGGGTATATGATGAGGCGAAAAATGAACCACTTTTAGGGGGTCATTTAAGCCCGGAATTGAATTTATTTGATCAAATATTGCCCTAAATCGTTCCTTTTGTGATTTAAGGTACTTTGGGAGAGAAATCTGGAAAAGGAAGCAATTCGGACGTTTTTGGAGCATAAAAGTGAAAAAACGCCAAAGTCTTAATTTTCCTTGCTGGGAACAGTAGGTGACGGCGTCAAGAGTAACACCCTGACGGCGTCAAGATTGAATTGCATGACGACCCAGTGCAAACGTGAAGGCGTCACAAGTAGAGCGTCAAGAGTAAAACACGTGACGGCCTGGAAGACCCTAACACATGACGGCGTCAGATGAAGATTAAGGTAATCCGAGAAGTATTTTGGCGGCGAGATGATGGCGTCACCTATTTGGTATTGACGCCGTCAGCCTCAGTTTTCTATATATAGTTTTCTAATTTTCATTCTTAAAGAGAGAAGTTTTGGAGAAACCCTAAGGCCGAACTTATTACGAATTTTACAGGTTTTTCAAGGGTTTTCAGCCCTTGAACCCTTTCATGTGTAATTGAGATAAGTGTTCTTCTAATTCAGTCAATATGTCTATGTGTTGGTTGTCTATATCTTGTGCTTGTCTTAATTTCACCATGCTAGGCTAGATCTATCTTGTGTTTGCTTAGATCTAATGAAACCTAAATGTTGATTATGTGTTGATTACTTGTTTATGGTTGTATTGGATGAATGATTTCGATGTTAGGCTTAAGAAAACTAGCAGATCTCTAAATGGTAACATGCTTGAACATCTTAGGAAACATGAACTGACGTGCACTAGGTTTTATTGGTTGTATTTAATGCATGAGTAAATTCTAATGATCTCATGTTAGGAGCTTCTTAGCCGGCTCGACATAGGAGTGAAGTAGGCACTCATAGGATTGGGGAATTAAGTGCGCCACCCCATGAATGGTATTAAGGAATACAATCCGTCATCCACGCAACTATAACAAGTAATTAACGTGTAAAAGATATCTAGGGAGTAGTGAAATCTAAGTAAACACAATTTCTCCACTTATTGCTCACAACCTTAGTTAATTTAGTTTATTTTCATTTCTAGTATTTTATTTTGATTGCATCTTTAGTATTGGGTTAGTTAACTAGCAACTAATTCCGCCCAAATCCTTCAAACCCGAGATTTTTACTTGCTTTCTAAAAAAATATAAAAATACAAAAATAATCATCCATCATCTCTAGAACTAGTATTTAGGTTTTCTAATCCTAGCGACACTATTCCTAGCTGAACGATCAATCCCCCGGTACTTGTCACTATACTATACTACAACGATCAGGTACACTGCCTGGTGGGGGTTGTAAGCTTCTCAAGATCCCTTGAGAGGTAAAGCCTGGTGCAATCCCTACGCATCAGAATGGCATCATCTGAAACATCAGCGACATTTGCTACTTGTCCAAAATATGCAGTACTACGCACAAAGCGTGGGTTCAACTTTTCATCATTAGTCGGAACAAGTTCCACTGGATCCGAACCCTGTGTAACAAATTTATTATAAAAGGTCAAAACCAAATATATATATAAGTCCTAAATTAGTAAACAAATAACACAGAATAATGACAACGAATACCTGACCAAACAGTATAGAATAATCACGTTTTCGGAATGTTTTAATCTTTAACCAAGAAAGACCACGTGGGATCCTATTAGGGACTTTTTTAAACCATTGTTGACTATTGGGATAACTCTCAAGAATCCATATCTAAAATTAAATAAAACAATGAATCTAAAGTTATTTTTAGTACAAGAAAACAATAACAAAAAATTACACAACATGATTTAAAAAAATCATACCTTAAAAGCCCAAATAAATCCACAAATATTATATGTGGCAGTTTTATCTGGGTTACTTCCTGCTTCTTCTTGTAATACCTTTGATAATGCTTAGGAACCAAATTGGCTAGACTGGCGTACAAACGTCTCCACAAGTACTCTCCCCATGGATAAGCATTCCAAGTATTAAAATCCTCAACGAGCTGCAAGAATTCATTAGGTACATTGTATCAAGGTCCACGACCGGTAAATATGACCTCAGCACATATCAAAAGACAAACCCTGACAGCATCCTCAGTTAGTCAGTTGGCAAAGCATCAAATACTTTATCGTTGTTCAAAATATGTAAAAGCTCATTCCCTTTTACGGTAACCTTTCTATCAAACTGCTTATGAGGGAAGATTCGCAAGGCAAACGGGCTACGATCAACTACTACGTGGTCAGGCAAAGGGCCGAAAAGAAAACCAGTCACCAAAAGAAACTCCTCACGGCCAAAGCGCAACAAATTATCCTCAATTCTATATGTAATGGGTGGACAAGTATCAAGCAATTTAGGAATATATACCTGATGCTGTAAAACGAAGTTTAGGAGATGGTTATCATTTGAATGACAAGGGGGAATAGCCAACCATTGCGCGAATACACTTTCCCGGAACAGGCTAATTCGATTTTATTCTTTCCCAACTTACTTTTAATCTTTTCCAGCAACTCTAAATTGGAACGAATCGTTACCTTTGCATGAAAGTAGCCGTCAATATTTTCCATTTACGCATTGACTTATTAATAATTTGGGGTTCGAAATTTGTATACACAAATTTAGGGTTAGGGTTCTAACGTTTGATTTTGATTTGAATTTTGAGTGGGAGTAGGTGTGGAAAGGAAGTTTGGTTGTGAGTTTCTTGGTATTTGAAAATTTAGAATATACAAAACGGTTCATTATGTTGGGGATATAAAAAAAGTCGCTC
This sequence comes from Artemisia argyi, assembly GCA_030686995.1. Taxonomy (NCBI): domain Eukaryota; kingdom Viridiplantae; phylum Streptophyta; class Magnoliopsida; order Asterales; family Asteraceae; genus Artemisia; species Artemisia argyi. The sequence continues at coordinate 35,760,239 of CM060679.1, read as the reverse complement.
GGATATTTGAATATCACTCAGATATTCTAATTATTTCGCTGGATAATTAGGATTAAAAAAGTGTGTTAAAAATGATTTAATACGAATTATTATTATAAAAAAGTTGTTGAAAAGGTACAAAAAAGGTTGATGTGTAAAGTACAAAAAGGTGACATATTGTCAGTCGCTTAAAACTTTTCGCTAGTTCGCTCGGCTTTGGGAAGGTTCAAAAAGAATAAAAAATTATTTATCGAAGTTTGACTATTTCGGAGGAAAGTGACAAAATAGAAGGTCGCTCGAACTTTTGATAAGTCGCCTGTGATAAGTAGCACAAAAGTAACCCTTACACATTATGATTGGGCACTACTTTTGGGGTGCCACATGTCGAACTTATGTCAACTTCGCTAGTCGCTCGGGCCATTTCAAGAAACCAACCTACTTAGGTACACAAAAGCCCACCACTTTGAGCGACTGGTCCGTTTGTAGAATTGCCCCTTTTCAAAATTCACATGTGATTTTTACAGTAATAAATCACATGTGATTTTCGAATCACATGTAATTTTTCTGGGCGAAAATTAAAAGAAAAAAAATAGTTGAATGTATATAGAAGTGTCTATCTATAGAAAGATAATTTTAATTTTTTTTGCGATGGTATAATTATTTCGCGTAACGATTAACAGTTTGTGATATATTTTAATTTTTTTTAATTATGAAAGTGGGTTCTTTTAGCTAATTAAATAATTTAAATTAATGATTAATCTAGACCATTAGATATAAAAATGATGGATGATGGTGATTAATGATCTGATCTTTAGAGAAAAAGTGATCCGTAGAGAAGTTTTATCGTCTCGCTTATTGTATTGTATATACACACATAGAAAAGTTCGTTCTGAAAAACAAATCTCAACCACTTACTTTATAAAAAACAAAACGAGAATATCAAGTAATATTAATATATTATTAAGGGTTTTGCTAATCTCTGCCCACTAGGCAAAAGATTAGCAATATATATAAGGAATGTTGGAGTTAATTAATATCAAAATGATGATCAATTACGGTAATTTTAGAGTTGAATATATGTTCATTAAATGCATTTTTTGACTTAAAATGAGATTTTGTCTTCATTAATTGCGTTCAATTCGTTGCCCAGTAAGCAGAGATTAGCAAAACCCTATTATTAATTAAAACTCACTTCCACCAATCATTTTTAAAAAATTACATATCTCAAGAACCGTAAACCATTAACCTACACAAATTATACCATCTTGATATATCACATTTGATATAACACTAATCTATAAGTTTGAACACTCAACATGCTTTCATAAAATGGGTATTGTTTAGAAATTTAAATAAATCATCGCTTTTGGCATTGAAAAAATGCTCATCCTTAGCTTTCCAACTATTTATCACACATAATTTTTTAACCTCCAAATCAAATATAGTTTATTCATGTAAGTTAGATAAAATAGAAGAATTTTTTTTTAATAATCAAACCAGCTTGATGTATCACATATGATATAACATTAATCTGTAAGTTTGTACACTTAATACGATGTCGTGAAATGAGCATATGTTTGGGTAAAACTTCAAATGATTAATCATTTTTTGCATTAAAAATAAATGCTCATCCTTAGCTTGCCAAACATATATCAAACATAGTTTGTGAAGTTCCAAATCAATAAAATTTATTCATAGAAGTCGGAGGAAATAGAAGTTTTTTTTAAGTCAAACTCGGTTGACATATCACATGTGATATTACACTAATTTGTACGTTCGAACACTCAGTTTAGAACTCCAATAGATTCACTATTTTTTGCATTGAAAATACACATTCTAAGCTTACCAACCATATATAACATGCGTAATATTTGAACCTCTACAACAATACGGTTAATTCATAGAAGTTGGTGAAAAAAAAATCAAACTCATTTGATATATCACATGTGATATAACACTAACATGTAAGTTCGAATACTAAACACGTTGTCGTAAAATGGTCATGAGTATTTGTATACAACTCCAAAAGATTTACCATTTTTTGCATCAAAAAATAATATTATGTCCTTTTTTGTGTCTTTGAATCTAAAAATTAGTGTTATATCACATGTGATATATCAAGCATGTTTGAATATAAATAAAAAATAAAAAAATAAAAAAACATATATTTTCTCCAACTTCAATGAGTAAAGTGTAATAATTTGAAAGTTCAAAAATTATGTGCGATATATAGTTGAAAGACTAAGGATTTGAATTTTTAAATTCAAAAAATGGTTAATCAGTTAGAGTTCTACACGAATATTTATACCGATTTTACAATAGCATGTTTTGTGTTTGAACATACAAATTGATATATCAAGCATGTTGGCATGAATATTACGATATTTAATTTAAACATCCTCTACATGTTTTGATGATAACAAAGACGAAAGTTACAACATATAACGTAAAGTGCTTAAGTTACTTGTGATCACAATTCATCTATGCATTCATACATCAACAAGCATCGACATCTCAACGTCTCGAGTATGCTTCAACCTTTATAAAATGATTATAAACAAATGTCTAATACACTTTATGATCAAAGGGATTTTATTTAGACACTACAACCTTTATAAAATGATTATAAACATTTTATATATTTTGAAAAACACTTTTGGTAAATAAAGGAAAATGTTTAATTCATAATAAATATATGAATTCAAATTTTTAGCCAAAAAATGTTAATTTCACTAGATAAACTTTCCCCAGAAAAAGACAAAAAAAAGCCGTTTTCTGTCTGGGTGGCCCCCTTAATTATGGGCGGCACCCTTAATAATTAAGGGGGCCGGCCATACAATTAAGGGGGCCGATACGCTCCAGTTGTCAGAAACTTTTGCCTATAAATACTGGTTCAAATCTGTAATTTTTTTCTCAGCTTTTGCATGAAAATTTTCAGTCACAATCCTTTCCAAACACACTCATAAATCCTTTGATCATAAGTTTATTAGTCTTTGTTTCAAGTGATTCAATCCCTCATCACTCAAAGTGCAAGAGAAGAATCCTCCCTATCATAAAGCCAAAGATGTATTAGAGTCTAGTTAGTGTTGATGTGAAGTTAAGAGTTATGTGTGTATATGTAATAAGTAGATCAAGATGATCTTACTTAGTAGTGAGTCAATGAGTAAGTAAGAAGTAGTAGTATGGAGAAGTCATGTAGAAGTAGGTGTGTGAATAAGTAGTGGAGTATAGAAGAAGTTGTGAAGTAGTGAAGAAGTCATGAAGTCATGTAGAAGTTGTGTAGTGATCGAAGTTGTGTCGTGAGTTTGGTCCTAGCTAGCATTAGGACTCGACATTTTGCTTGGTGTCGTTAAACGGTGTAAGCAAATGTGTGTACGGTTTTCTCTGCCAAAAGGGAGCTTGTTGAGTAGTGTTGTGAACTCTCGAGTAGGTGACTCGGGGAGTGGAGTAGGGTAAGGAAGGCTTCCTTGTAGCCGAACCACTACAAATCATCGTGTCCGGTTTGCATTTTCTTTCTCTTATCTCTTTACATTTATTCCTGCATTTATCACTTTATTTCTATGCTTGCAAATATGTGTTGATAGTTGCTTATATTGTCATGATAATTAATTGTGTTATAGTTACAAGTTAATATTGTGATTGTGTGTATAATTATATGATATGGTCTAATAGATTATTATTCGCACTTCTCATATTGAGTTTAACTTAATAGATAATTTGATACAAAACGTTTTAAGATTTTAAAAGGAAAACGTATTCACATAAAGATCAACCAAAGCTCCATTCATAAAACTAAGTTTTGAAAACTAATCCAAAAGCACACATATATAATTGATCATATTGATTATAGGTTGTTTTCATACTAAACTCTAATTGAAAGTTTTTCAAACAAACAATTAAATAAATTAGAATCAACATTTTGAAACCAAGTGTTTATAAAATGAAAAAGAGGGAAAACTATTCAACCCCCCCCCCCCTTCTAGTTTTTCACAATTGGTACCAGAGACAGGTCGCTCAAATTTTCAAAACAAATGGTTTTAAAAATTTAGTACGATCCATGTATCAAATTACCCATTAAGGAGGATTAAATATGAAAAGTATTTTGTTGATTAACTTGTATTATTTTTTATGTTATATACACTAATTATACTAGCTCGAGATAAGATTATGCTTTACATAAGTATTATATGTTTGGTATCAAATTCAGAAAGTTTCACAACTTTTAGCAAAGTCAGAAAATAATAAAATTTTGAGTACCAGATGAGGGGCCCCCTTAAATACTAGGCGGCCCCCTTAATTATTTAAGGGGTCCGCCTGTGTGTTCGCAGTTTTTTCTGAAACTTTGAAAAATCATATAAAAATAACTGTAACTCCATAGAAGTCGTGCCACCCGGCGTTTTAAAGGTAATTGAGTCTAATTTCATTTAAAAATACTTACAAGTAACCATTACAAACTTAAATAAGTCAGAAAGTCGAAATACTATAAGGAGGTAAAAAATTTGAGTCTACTTTTAACGTAAAACTAGTATTTTACCTTTTCTTTCGAGTCAGGCATTCCTAATCGGTATATCTTTGAAAAATTAAGTATTTATGCTTTCAAAATATTGATCTTAATTAAATTTTAAAATGGGTAGGAAACAATTTTATTTTCAAATAAAATCAAGCTAAGTAAACATTGGTATATATAATACACAAAATGACGACAAGTGTTTTATGTGCTATGTGAACTCATTTGTGATTTTATTTTGTTAATAGAGTATATTAGATAATCGTTGCTATTTGTAATTTAGCGAATATCTTAGCATATGTGCCATATACTCTATTAGTTCGTAGCTAGTTGTCCATTTTTGCCTAACTAGATCTTATGCTAAATTTCTTGCGTTAAGTTTGCATAATTAGTCTTGCATTGCATATAGGTATAGATGGCTTAATGTCACTTAAACATCTTGTAAATGAGTTAAATCTAGTGACCTAAATATTTCAAACAATCTAATCTGTTTTCAACAAACGCTTAAATATTTTCAACAAATTACCTTGTTTTACCTTAGGTTGTTAAAACAAGAGAAATTGGATCACTTTAAAACATTAGTAGTTATGTAAAAGAAAAAGTACTATCAAAATCTAAGTGTGTTTATTACACGTAACAATAAATAGTTTTTCACATAAACAAAACATATAACAATCATGAAATAATAAGTCAACTTTCAATCATTCACTAATCTCACTCATAAATAATCTTAGGATTAATGGAACACACAATCAAAATGTTTATTTATTTTAAATGAGTGTTCGTGAGGGTCAAGAAAGATCTTGATATTATATCAATTCGTTAATCAAATTATGGTTGATATATTCATCAAATCTTGTTTTTGAGTGTGGACAAGAAATTGGATTGTTATTTGTTTAATTTCAAGATTATATCAAATTATAACAAAAGATATAGTCTTGAATCTACATACTCAATCACACTAGATTGACATGAGAATATTTACATCCTTTATAGATGAAAAGAATATGCATTGGATCATAACTCACACTTGTGTTGATAATGTCATATTCAATCTACTTGTCCAATAGTTGTGTTCTAAATATTAGAATAACATGTTTAACACATGCATAAAATATACAATGAAGTAGGATTGACGACTTGGATGTTTCGGCCGAAATATTCAAGCAATTTACATTGCAATGCAATGGATAAATGTGTCATATCCGAAAAACCAAACATGAGCAAACTAACAACATATGTAAACTTTGCTCACACTACTTAAAATCATCACTTCAAGATAAAATACATATTTAAGAATAATACACACTATATATTCTATGTATTTCATTTTTTTGTAGCATGAATGGTTGTGTTACAAGATAATGCACTATACTTTTCTTTTTGAAATAATATAAGTTATTAGAATTGAAAAATAACCTGTCACAATCCATAAACAAGTAAAATTTATTTTTTAAATGCTAGTTAAATTATGATATATAACAATGGCAAAAATCATAGAAAACAATATTTGTCTAAGAATATATTAATGTCTTGTTTTGATATCATTTGAGAATCACAAACTCATTTAAGATAAATAATCTTAATGAGATTCATTTCACAAGATATGCTAAGGAGCACTCTTAAGTCTAGCACATTTATTAAATCAAGTAGTATGCCATCAAAACCAAACAACCGGTAAATCATGAACAAAAGATTAAAACTTTGTGTTTACTCTTATCTAAACATTCAACACATCTCTATTGGGATAGCGAGTAAAATATATCATGTAGATTTACCTTCATAAAAACATGATGTTTGAGTCACATTAAGCCAAGTATTAGTGAATCAAGAAAACTTCATATTTGGTACTCTTCGATAGGTAAATTTAGGAACTCAATTTCTTCTAAAAAGAGAATGACTAATGGAGAATCTATTGACTAGAAATTCAATTTAACCTAACAGTTGAATTGCGTCTATGTGAGAAGTTGGGTGTGTGTAACCCGTAAAAATGGTTGTATTTAGCCTTAATTGAGCACCACTAGTAATAGTCTCATACTCATTCTCCAACTTGATTAAATTGCTCTTCCTAAATATACATAACGCTAAGCTTACTTTTATGAACTTTGCTTCTCATTAGAATTTTCCATTCATAGATTTATGGCATCTCGCATATGTGATATCTCTAGATGTTTATTTTCTCGATCCTATGTGATTTGATTGTATGCTTTCATAATTATCTACTTAGTTATTGAATGCATGTTTATTATAATAGTGTTTGTTTTTATCTAACTATTTCGATAAGATATATTTTTGTACTTGTTTATGATACATGCCTAAATGCCTTTACTTGCATTACTCTATTTGTCGCTTCTATCTAGATATATATTTCTTGAGTTTAGATTTTATACCCTTATTTCATGAGAACCTTAGTGTCACAATCCGATAGGTCATATTTGTCTCAAAACTGTCTTAAGTGTCCTAGAGTCTCCATGCATACTTACTTCCTTATTCATCATCTTGTTTCCTTCCAAACAATCCACTCCTTTGTCAAGAGATAGTTAGATTGTAATCTAATACCTCTCTAAGTTGATGTGACAACTTAAATATTTCATCCAAAATGTTTAAGTATATTTAATTAGCAAAATACAAATTAAAATGTCACTCATTATTCATATCCATATCTTGAGTCATGACTCTATCATTATATAGATGTCAAACACCTTCCGTCCACCATTAGGAAAACTTCCTTGTATGCTATCCTTCATCCTTCATGTCATTGTCAAACTTATGTTGGTTTGTCTTTATTTGTGTCACACTTTATGTCCGGATGAGCACAAATTTAATGGGAAGGGAAAACACACTCACTCACATATATCCATCTACCTTACACTCAAACCTTATAACCCTTCTTCAGTACATCCTCAAACCACCAATGTGGAATGAAAAACCGAGTCATCCTTTATACTACCAATTTCGAGTCATCCACCATTTCCATGCCCTCAAAGAAACCAAAAATCAATATCATACCTCCTCAACAATAAACCTCAACCTCAACCTCAACCTCAAAACTCCATCACCTCAACCTCAAATTTCATATCCTAGTGAACCTAATGTACTATCTAAAACACCCTCTACCATCATCATCATCATCAATCAATGACTATATCAACACCCACTTGTCACCTCCACCAAGAACCATCATCTCCAACAAAGCCAAGAAACAAAAACTTGTCATCATACAACCAAAACAACTCTTCATTAACCTTACTAATGAAAATGACACCACTCCATCCATCAATGGATATATCAACTCACAATTGTCTCCACCACCAAAAGTATCACCACTACCTCCTACCCAAGAAATTCCTTCCTTGAACATCACTCTTTCGCTTCCACCTAGTCATCTCCACTTGATCCTCATTTCCCATCTTCACAAGAAGATTCAACCATATAACCATTCCCTACATTCTACTAAGTGAGTCATCACCACCAAAACTTAAATCCCTAAAAGTCAAACCGTCTCTCATGATACATAAACCCATGTTCATCCTTGTGTCGCTCTTTGAATCAAAGGGCAACCCTCATATCCATATTCTCATAAACATGTTTGTCCATGTAGTCAAAAGTCAAGTGAATTTCATTATGAAATGCGTCTTTTCCACTTTCTAGCAAGTGAGGAACACAAAGAAGATATCCAAGCTTCAAGTGTTGTCGAGTTATCACCACCTCATCCAAGTGAATTTCATTATGAAATGCGTCCTTTCCACTTTCTAACAAGTGAAGAACACAAAGAAGATATCCAAGCTTCAAGTGTTGTCGATTCATTACCACCTCATTTCACATATCCATCTTCGGTCGTCAACCAACAAAACACCTAAAAATCCCATGATTCCCAATCAGCCACCCTTGTCAAACGATATATTAATCTAAACCATATATGTCAACCTTTTGTCATTACCTTCTGATGACTTATAGTCCGCACTCGGGTCATGAACCCGACCAATGGACACTACTAATACCTAAGCCCATCACGCGTGGGCTATCATGATCAAGATTTGGGATTACAAAGGCCCAAATTCGAATTTATAATTTATGGTCTTGATATAGGATCTCTTATTTATGGGATAAGGATCAATGGACCACATATGTAAGGATACGTCGAAGAGTAAGGAACACAAAACCAACAAGGATTTCGTGTGCATATAAAGGGCATCTCGACCCTTATTAAGGTATCATATAATAAACCTAACTCTTCATTAAAACCCTAAACCGATTACTTACACTCACGCCGGAGGATAATCGTGGGAGACAATCCCACGGTAAGCCTAACGGTGTTGTTTGCTCTCTTAGTGCGCAGGTCTCAAGCATTAAGATCCAATTGATACGGGAACCGGAGTCCAAACAGGGAACGCCCAACTTTTGTATCAACAATTGGCGCCATCCGTGGGACCACACACTAAGAACTAGAATGACGAAGCACGGAAACGCAAACTAGTGGACTCCGCAGGTGAAGAAAACATATGGTGACCTACAAGGGAAGAAGCAGCAAAGTGACTCAACCTCTAAGCATGCCTCTGGAACAACCAGTGCGCCCAGGCACCAAGGATTAGGCTCAGATCTGATCTTTCCGACAGTAGAATAGCCCACAGGGACTACCCAGGTCACTACGACAACCACTAGCGCGGAAGATCTACAGCGCACTTCTTTCACCACCCCCACCAAACAGTGCCAGAAACAGACCCCACCGAGCCGCCACGTGCGCCTAACCGAGACAAGGGTCCTGATTTGGAAACAAACATCCTCGCGCTAGAGGGAGTCGCGCCAGAACTAGCGCCAAGAGATTTAGTGTCTCAAAACTACGAAACCTTGGCTGCGTTTATGCAAGAAGAAGCGAAAAAGAGGTCAAGTCAGAACCTGCAAGCCCGGATTAACTTCGGCCCTGAGTATGAAGCATCTCCACCGCGTCACCAAAAGGATAGACGCGATAAGGATAGCTACCGACTCCCAGTGTTTACTAGGGTCGGAAAGAAAGTTGTGAATGATGAAGCAGCCGACTTACAGTACCTGGAGGAGCATGAAGACGATAGATGGCGTACCAATGTCGACACTAGGCTTGGTAGTCGCAGGGTTCATGATAGACTTGGGCGACAGCGTTCCCCAAGCGAACGCCCTCCAAGGCTTGGTAGTCGAAGGGTTCATGATAGACTTGGGCGACAGCGCTCCCCAAGCGAAAGCCCTTCAAGCTCGGATTCCGAGGAAAGTCGATGCAAGCGCAGCAAAAGAGTAAGCTCGTCCTCAAGTGACTCCTTGGACAACGAGGACAAAGAAACAGGACACTGGAAGTCCAAGAGAAGATATCGCGATGAGGAGGACGAAGATATGTCCTGTCCCTGGCGCCGCCAAAAGATTGACGCATTCACTCGGCGCATCAGCGATTTTTCAGAAAATAAGAGAAGGCGCATGCCCGCTAATGTTAAAACTTATGATGGGACGGGTGATCCTGATAACCACCTAAAAATTTTCGAATCATCCGCTACCATCGAAAGTTGGCCACAACCCGTGTGGTGCCACATGTTTAACTCCACATTGGTGGGGAATGCGCGAATCTGATTTAGTAAGCTGCCACGTAGAAGCATAGATAGGTTTGAAGAGTTTCGAAAGGCGTTTCGCTTGAACTTTACTCAAAGGAAGAAGTGCACCAAGAACCCTGTCGAGCTTGCTAGGGTAAAACAACGCCAAGGGGAATCCACAAGCGCTTATGTGGAACGCTATAAGGACGAATGCATACACATCAAGGCATGCCCCGAAATACTAAAGATCTCAGGGTTTATGAACGGAATCAATAACCCAGAACTTATCAAAAGGTTAAACGATAAGGTTCCTCAAACCTTTGATGAACTTATGAAGCGCACAAGGTCCTTTATCCAAGGGGAAGCCGCCGCTGCGGATAGCAAAAAAGGCTACTCAAATTATAGGTCACAAGAACAGCCCAAGAGACAATCCAACGATCTCAGTAGCAACCGTAACAAAAGCTACCGCAGCCAGGGGGCGGGCGAGATAATGACAAGTACACCCCACTAACGAAGACTCTAAGGGAGATATTTGTGACGGAAGGCGCGAACTTCCCGAAACCCCCACCAATGCGCACCCAAGAAGATCGGCGCGTAGGGAATGGGTACTGCGAGTATCATGGACAGAAGGGCCATACCACCAATGAGTGCGTCCAATTGCGCCAACTAATTGATAAGTTGGTAAAAGAAGGCAAATTGGATCATTTAGTCAAGAACATTAAGGATGGAAAAGACAAACAAAAGATCGGGAGCAAAAAAAAAGCACCTAAAGACAAGGCTGACACCATTTACATGATACAGTCATGGCAGCGAAAGACTAGGCAAAAGATCAGCCAAAAGTTTTCTTATGGGAGCAAAATCTCTTTCCCCACTGATACGTGGGAATCGCACCAGGCTTTACCTCTCGAGGGATCTCGAGAAGCTTACAACCCCCACCAGGCAGTGTACCTGATCGTTGTAGTATAGTATAGTGACAAGTACCGGGGATTGATCGTTCAGCTTAAGAATAGTGTCGCTAGGATTAGAAAGCCTAAACACTAGTTCTAAAGTGAGGGATGATTATTTTTGTATTTTTATATTTTTTTGAAAGCAATTAAAGATCCCGGGTTTGAAGGATTTAGGCGGAATTAGTTGCTAGTCAACTAACCCAATACTAAAGATGCAATAAAAACAAAATACTAGAAAAGAAAATAAACTAAATTATACTAAAGTTGTGAGCAGTAAGTGGAGAAAATGTGTTTACTTAGATTTCACTACTCCCTAGACATCTTTTACACGTTAATTACTTGTTATAATTGCATGGATGACGGATCGTATTCCTTAATACCATTCATGGGGTGGCACACATAACTCCCCAATTCTATGAGCTCTTATCTCCTCCTACACCATGCCCAGCACAACTATAGGGATTGTAAATAGTGGCTCATGCATTAAATACAACCAATAAAGACCTAGTGCGCCTCGGTTCATGTTTCTTAAGACGTTCAAGCATGTTACCAATTGGAGATCTGCCAGTTTTCTTAAGCCTAACATATAAATCATTCATCCAAGACAAGAATAAACAAGTAATCAACACATAATTAACATCTAGGTTTCATTAGATCTAAGCAAACACAAGATAGATCTAGCCTAGCATGATGGAATTAAGATAAGAATAAGATATAGACAACCAACACATAGACATATTGATTGAATTAAAGGAACACTTATCTCAATTACAATGCAAGGTATCAAGGGTTTGGAACCCTTGAAAAACCTATAAAAGTTGCACCAAAATCGTAGTTAGGGTTTCTCCAAAACTTCTCTCTTTTAATGTGAAAATTAGAAAACTATATATAGAAAAATAGGTCTGACGGCGTCAAGACAAAGCTTGTGACGCCGTCACCTCGCCGCCAAAACTATTCTCGGACTGCCTTGATCTACATTTGACGCCGTCAAGACTTAAACATTTCCAGGCCGTCATGACTTTTTACTCTTGACGCCCTACCTTCGTGACGCCGTCAAATCAGTACTGGGTCGTCATGGACTTCTGCTCTTGACGCCGTCACCTATTGTTCCCAGCATGGAAAATTAAGACTTTGGCGTTTTCTTCACTTTTATGCTCCAAAAACGTCCGAATTGCTTCCTTTTCCAGATTTCTCTCCTAAAGTACCTAAAATCACAAAAGGAACGATTTAGGGCAATATTTGATCAAATAAATTCGAATTCGGGCTTAAATGACCCCCTAAAAACGGATCATTTTTCGCCTCATCATATACCCTTACACTTGAGATTTGCTTGTCCTCAAGCAAATGCGCTTTTATTCTACTTAAAAGACAAGTTAGGGGTCATTTAACACTAATATAAAAGTAATTACAACAAATAATCATTCCACTAAAGACCAATAGACAAGCACGGAGGTCATATACTAGCACCTCACAAATAGTGTTTAGATACTCACATCTCTCGGGTGTAATAAAAGTATATATCACAATATGGAAATGAAAAACATCTCTCACTACCTGTCATAGCAAAATAGATTACCATAGGCTTGGGAAAGGATCAAACCTCCACCACATGGCATAAGCACCTAGGATAAACTATCAAAGAGGTCTTTTAAAGGGTTGTAACGTTAGGTATAGAGATATGAAATACACGGTTTTGTTGGATAAAGGAAGTTTTACTGGTGGCGAGTTAACAATCTTAGTTAATTACATGTACAATATGGCGTTGCTAAGCCAAGACTAGACTCGACTTAAGCTAATAAATGAAAAATAACAAAAACATAAAATGAACATAGAATAAGAAGGGATGGTAGTCCGTATGTTTTTTCTCTTTTCCTTTTTCTATTTTTTTTTTATTATTATTATTTTTTTTTTCTATTTTTTTTTTCGATTTTTTTTTTTTTTTTGCATACACTCTTACCCTACCATCCAAAATAATACATCATAGGGAATGAGAATTCCCTTACACTTGAATCTTTACATACTTTACATTAAACTAATCTAATGACTCGGATTAAGAAAATCAAAACACTTGGAGCACTTTTAAGATTAACGTACATATGGGGGTAATAAATGATGTTCTTCCCCATTACTCCATAAAATAAGTACTTACCCATGAGTCCCAATCGTCCCAAAACAATATGTACAAGCATATGACTCGACTTAGCAACCATGTAATCAATTAGATAGTTAACTTAGGGTTTAACAAATAACAATAATGCACTAAAAATGAGCGCATACACGGAAGGCTAAGGCGATTTGGGTGTACATTTAAGTGGGGTGTAACAAATTCTTCCTTTAAGTAAAATGCTTAAAGTTAGAAACGAAAAGATAGGCTCGGAGGGGTGTACTAGGGGTTTCGTGTACTAAAAATGAGTACAACGCTAAGGGTGTGGGAAAAATTAGTTGACTTAAATAGCCAAGTAATATGACATAAATGGTCAAGTAATTATGATACGGGTTTAACACAAGGGTAATCCTAATGCCTCTTATCATGTAGTAAATCCTACCACACGAATGTAGTCTCACTAGCGGTCTCGGGATGCATCACGGACGCAAGTTCTAGAATCTAAATGCTACCGGTACACTCATAAGCACTAATAGTAAGTGCTTTTCCTATCAAATCTAAAGGTGAACCTCACATATTTGGGTGGAAAATTTTTCTGAATATACGGTTATGTGCTAGTCATACAATCTCCTATCCATGAGACGCTTGCTATGGCTAAAGTTTCACTCCTAAATGTTGTAAAAAAATTAAATTTGGTGCTAAAATTGCACTAACAAGTATTTCTCATAGTTTTATTACACATCTACCATTAAACAAAACAAACTCAAGTGAAAGTGCATATGTAAGGTATCATCTTTTTACCCTCCCCTTACACTTAAGATGAACATTGTCCCCAATGTTCAAGTAAAGAATGTAAAAGTTAAAAAGTAAAAAGAATGAAATCAAATACACCCCTGATTCGCTCAGTATGGATAATAAGGAGGCCAGGTTAAATCTTCCTCCAAGAAAATGAACAATCAAAGCTTCCCTTCCAGAATATAAATCATCTTCTTGTCATACATAACCTGTAAAACCTGATAAAATAGACAAGACAACCTCGCGTAAAATCGGCGGCATCCTATATAAGTTACTAAATCCTAGAAAACAAGATAAGATATAATGCTTGTGGAATGAAGTTTGCAGATCTCCTGGAGATTATAAAACTTAATAATTCACAAAAACCATAAGACTCCGTTAGAAAAACAATACCGGTGAAATTTCCAGATTTTTACTCCTGACGCCGTCAAGAGTAAACTCCTGACGCCGTCAGAATTGACCTGCAGAAATCCTTATGTTAAGTTTCCGGAAAATTTCTGGAAAAACTTGGTCCTACTTCCTGGAAAATCCTGCAAAACTTCATTATGACTTAATACAAGCATTTGACTCTAACAAATACGAATACACATGTTCATTTAATATTGTGGAGAATCATGATCGGTTTGTTTCTTAAAAACATATTTGGGGTTTCCCCTTACACTTATCTTTTGCAAAAAAAAAATACTTTTAGGTGGAGTTAAGACTAGGCTAAAACAACAAAGTAAAGTATTTCCACTATTTAGTTTAGAAACATGATCAACCAACAATAAAAATTAAGCATGCATACGGAAGCAAATAACAAACAAACAAATAAAATCACACAAAACATGGGTTGCCTCCCAAGAAGCGCTTTTCTTTATTTACGAGTCTTGTAGCTAGACTCAAGGTCATGGGTTACTACGTGATCTCATCATTGGAAATGATATACCCCATGTAGTTGCGATCATTACTGTTATGGTGGTAGTGCCTCAATCTGTCGATACTCGCAATCACCATTCCACCTAATTTACTTCTCAAGTTAGCTACCCCATCTTGGCTCAAACCTTCGATTGTGAATGGCCCATACCACCAAGGACTTGGTTTATCGGGTGGTATTGTTGTTTCCAAGTGTCTCAAGAGTACCAAGTTCCCTTCCTCAAATGGTATATGATTTTCTGCGGGTCGAGTATGTTCGAGTTCGACCTGAACCTTATTGCTTTTTCGTCTTTCATTTTTGGCTTTCTTATAGCTTTTGATTCTTGCCTCCCATGCAAGAATTTTATTCTGAACACGAATGGGTGTCGTGCCAATGTTGTTTTTGATCTTTCTCCAACTCAAATTCTTATGCCCACTTGGCGGGGTCATGGGGAAGCTAATCTTTCTTTTTCCAGATTTAAGCTCAATCTTCCTACCTTCATACTTAATGACAGCCCTAGCGGTGGCGAGGAATGGTGCCCCAAGGATTATTGGCATGCATCCATCCCCTTTATCATCGATGATCATAAAATTAACGGGGTACATGAATCCTGCGACATTAACTAATACATCTTCTGCGATTCCTAGGGGGTATACGTACGAGTGCCCAACGAGAGATAACCTAACACGAGTAGGTGTTGGCATTTCTGACGTTAGTTGGATGTAAATAGTTAGGGGCATAAGATTTACTTCCGATCCTTGGTCGGCGAAAGCACTAAGATGTTTCAAGTCCCCGATGCTCGTTGGTATCTCAAAGTTCCCACATGCTATCTGCTTAGTAGCCACTTTTTGCACCAATAGCCTCTCGAATACTGATCCTCCAGGTAGCGTATCATACTCATCTTTCACTTCTTCCTCTTTCTCAGAACCTTGTTTGGAAGGTTGGTTACGCCCATCACCCTTAATCCAATTTGTTATGGTGTTTTTGTTTATAGCATGTTTCAGGTAGTAGCTCAAAGGTTGGGATTCTGGTGGTTTTTCTAAGGTCTGTTTAGCAGGGGTTTCTACCTTCTCATTATCCTTTTGGACGATGGTGATGGAGTTAACAAATTAGGTGGTGGGAGTGGTGCTTTCTTTCCTTAGTAGCATTCTTTCGGGGGTTCTCTGGTTGGCATACTCTTCTAATAAACTCATCATCTCATTCATTTTCTCCTGCATCTCTTCTTTTTGCTTATAAACTGCTTCCTCGAACCTAGCAAGCCGATCTGAGTGAGTTGCCATATATTCTCTCATCCTAGCTTCAAACTCCGAGCTAAGCTCCTTGGGAGGGGAACAAGGTGGGGCATAGTCCTGAAAGGTCTCGACATTTTCTCTAGAAGGTGACTCAGATAATGGTGTCGAAGTTGGTTTTGAGACAGAATTGACAGTAGCCCGTCTAGGACTTAAAGGTCTCCTTTGCCTTTCCTCAAAATAGTCAACTTTTGCCTCGAGTTTGCATAGGAGTTCATCGGGGATTTTGGTGGTCCCTCCAGATGTCGAGACTGCATTGATGGCCGCTTTTATCGTATGATTAAATTCCCACATCTCATGATTATCAACAGCGAGCTCTTCGATAATTGCCCAAGACTCCTCGGCGTTCTTATCACACAATTTACCTCCCGCGGCTCTGTCGATTGTGCGCTTAGTGTGATAGTCAACATGGTCGTAGAAAATCTGGACTAATAACCAAAGGTTTATACCATGATGAGGGACCTTGTGGAGGAGATCCTTAAAATGGGCCCAAGCCTCGTAGAAAGTTTCACCCTGCTGTTGTTCAAACTTCAAAATGTCCCTTCTAAGCATTGCAGTCTTTTCCGATGGGAAGAATTGGGTAAGGAAGCGATTGGCGAGATTATCCCATGTGGTGATGGATCTCGCGGGTAAACGCTCAAGCCATTGACTAGCTTGATCCCGTAGAGAGAATTGGAATAGGCGTAACCGGGTTGTCTCTCTAGTTGCAACATCTAGGTCTATGGAATCTACGATTTTGAAGAAGTCCTTAAGATGTTGGTTTGGATCTTCGGAATGAAGTCCATGGAATGCACATCCGCTTTGCACCAACCGGATGGTGTCGGATCGCAGGGGGGTCACATTGGCTCCGGTGAGCTCAATGGTGTTTCGGTAGCCTTGGTGGCTAGGTCGGGAATACTCTCCTAAGGTTCGGGGCCTAAGGGGTTCTAATGGTGGGTTTTGTTGTGGTGGGATGACGGGTTCAAAGATGTTCCCGTTGTCCATGATGTCGGATGGTTACGAACAAAGGCACAAAGAAATAAGATAGACTAAAGAAAACCTAAAAATAAAAAATAAAATCTTACTAGAAAGGAATCTAGCAAGTAGACCTAATAAAAAGAAATTCTAACCTAGACAATAACTATTCCCCGGGCTGCGGCGCCAAAAACTTGATACGTGGGAATCGCACCAGGCTTTACCTCTCGAGGGATCTCGAGAAGCTTACAACCCCCACCAGGCAGTGTACCTGATCGTTGTAGTATAGTATAGTGACAAGTACCAGGGGATTGATCGTTCAGCTTAGGAATAGTGTCGCTAGGATTAGAAAGCCAAAATACTAGTTCTAAAGGTGCGGGATGATTATTTTTGTATTTTTATATTTTTTTTGAAAGCAATTAAAGATCTCGGGTTTGAAGGATTTAGGCGGAATTAGTTGCTAGTCAACTAACCCAATACTAAAGATGCAATAAAAACAAAATGCTATAAAAGAAAATAAACTAAATTATACTAAAGTTGTGAGCAGTAAGTGGAGAAAATGTGTTTACTTAGATTTCACTACTCCCTAGACATCTTTTACACGTTAATTACTTGTTATAATTGCATGGATGACGGATCGTATTCCTTAATACCATTCATGGGGTGGAACATATAACTCCCCAATTCTATGAGCTCTTATCTCCTCCTACACCATGCCCAGCACAACTATAGGGATTGTAAACAGTGGCTCATGCATTAAATACAACCAATAAAGACCTAGTGCACCTCGGTTCATGTTTCTTAAGACGTTCAAGCATGTTACCAATTGGAGATCTGCCAGTTTTCTTAAGCCTAACATATAAATCATTCATCCAAGACAAGAATAAACAAGTAATCAACACATAATTAACATCTAGGTTTCATAAGATCTAAGCAAACACAAGATAGATCTAGCCTAGCATGATGGAATTAAGATAAGAACAAGATATAGACAACCAACACATAGACATATTGATTGAATTAAAGGAACACTTATCTCAATTACAATGCAAGGTATCAAGGATTTGGAACCCTTGAAAAACCTGTAAAAGTTGCACCAAAATCGTACTTAGGGTTTCTCCAAAACTTCTCTCTTTTAATGTGAAAATTAGAAAACTATATATAGAAAAATAGGTCTGACGGCGTCAAGACAAACCTTGTGACGCCGTCACCTCGCCGCCAAAACTATTCTCGGACTGCCTTGATCTACATTTGACACCATCAAGACTTAAACATTTCCAGGCCGTCATGACTTTTTACTCTTGACGCCCTACCTTCGTGACGCCGTCAAATCTGTACTGGGTCGTCATGGACTTCTGCTCTTGACGCCGTCAGAGAATTACTCTTGACGCCATCACCTACTGTTCCCAGCATGGAAAATTAAGACTTTGGCGTTTTCTTCACTTTTATGCTCCAAAAATGTCCGAATTGCTTCCTTTTCCAGATTTCTCTCCCAAAGTACCTAAAATCACAAAAGGAACGATTTAGGGCAATATTTGATCAAATAAATTCGAATTCGGGCTTAAATGACCCCCTAAAAATGGATCATTTTTTGCCTCATCACCCACTCTGGCTGCGGACAACGCAGTAGCGGAACCGCTCACCATCGAGATAAATACGGGGGGTCACGATATCCACCGCATGTATGTTGATGGAGGGGCATCCGTAGACATAATGTATGAACACTATTTCAAAAGGTTGTGACCTAAGATACGAAGTCAGTTAAGCCCGGCCGTGACGTCGTTGACTGGCTTTACAGGAGAAAAGATATAGCCCATGGGGCAAATACGATTACTCGTGGTCGTTGGTGATAAAAAACACTCCACGGAGGCCTGGATGAATTTTATTGTGATTAGATCTCCTACGCCATACAATGGCATTATTGGAAGACCAGGAATATTAGCCATGCGCGCGGTACCGTCCACAGCACATGGGATGCTCAAATTCCTAGTAGAAGGAGGCATTGTCACCCTCTACAATACCACTGTACCACCTAGAGAGTGTAACACGGTTACATATGAGATGACACGCACTTCAGAACAGCACGCAACTAAAGTATCAAACCTGAAGGTTGCAATTCATCCTGATTACCCATAGCAAGAAGTATCGATCGGGGGATCGCTGTCTGATAAAGGCAGAGCGGCCGTGTGCGCACTCTTGCAAAGGAATCTAGATATCTTCGCATGGGAACCAAAGCACATGACTGGTGTGCCACGATCGATTACAGAACACAAGCTGAAAATCCGACAAGGATACTCCCCAGTACGGCAGAAAAAGCACGGCCAGGCTCTAGAGCGCGCAAAAGCCATTCTAGAGGAAGTACACAAGCTTGTGGACGCAGGTATCATGCGAGAAGTCTATTACCATGACTGGCTCTCCAATCCAGTTATGGTGAAAAAGAGTTATGGTAGCTGGCGGATGTGCGTGGATTTCACTGATCTCAACAAAGCATGTCCACAAGACTACTACCCGCTACCAGAGATAGACTGGAAGATAGAATCTTTGTGTGGATACCCCTTTAAATGTTTCTTAGACGCATACAAAGGGTACCATAAAATCCAAATGGCTAAAGAAGACGAGGAAAAAACAGCCTTCCACATAAGCCAGGGTGTCTATTGTTATACAAAAATGCCTTTTGGCTTAAAAAATGCAGGCGCCACCTACCAACGATTGGTAGATAATGCATTTGAAAAGCAAGTAGGGCGCAACCTAGAGGTCTATGTTGACGACCTTGTCATAAAAAGCCATACCAAAGACGAATTGGTACGCAAAATTGAAGAAACATTTAAAACACTTGGAAAGATCAACATGAAATTAAATCCTAAGGAATGCACTTTTGGTGCTATAGAAGGCATGTTCCTCGGATACTTGATAGAGACTGATGGCATTAAGCCATACCCAGAAAAAACAAAGGCTGTCATCCAGCTCCCTTCACCACGCACGTTGAAAGAAGTCCAGTCCCTAAATGGAAAATTAGCCGGGTTGAACAAATTTCTGTCCAAATCAGCAGATAAGTCACTTCCTCTCTTTAAAACACTCAAGAAGTGTACAAAAAAGAGAGACTTTCGTTGGACTGCGGAAGTGGAAGAAGCTTTTACACAGCTTAAGCAACATCCAGCTCCCACACTAGTCGCACCCCGACCAGGGGAAGAGTTAATTATGTATTTGTCTGCGACCCATGGAGCAGTCAGCGCGGTGCTAATGACAGATAGGAACTCCGTACAAACACCGGTATATTTTGTAAGCAAAGCACTCAAGAAGATAGAGATTAACTATAGCGCAATGGAAAAGTTGGTCCTGGCGTTAGTATTCGCAGCCAAAAGACTGTGCAGGTACTTTCAAGCACACCCAATAGTGGTGATCACAGACCAACCTATCAAGCAAGTTATCTCCAAACCTGACGCATCGGGACGATTACAAAAATGGAGTGTGTTGCTAGGCGAACATAACATCTCTTATAGGCCACACACTGCGGTTAAGGGGCAGATACTAGCAGATTTCATCATTGAGAAACCAGACACTGATGCTCCACCTTAAAAAAGCGAGGTAGAACTACAAGAACCATGGGTCCTATTCACGGACGGATCTTCGTGCGTGGACGGGTCAGGCGCAGATCTTATCCTCACCAGTCCAGAAGGAATGGAATTCACTTACGCACTGCGTTTTGAATTCACAGCCATGAACAACGAGGCAGAGTATGAAGCCCTAATTGCTGGATTACGCATTGCAACTCGAATGGGTGTACGCAACCTAGAAGACAAAGTCGATTCCCGATTTGTAGCCAATCATGTGTTGGGCGAATATGTGGCTAAAGAGGATAACATGGTCCAATACCTAGACAAGACCAATTCCCTGATCCAGGGTTTTGACATGTTCACCATTAAACAAGTTCCTAGAGGGGAAAACAGGAAAGCGGATGCACTAAGCAAGATTGCATCTACAAGCTTTGCGCACATATCAAAACAAGTATTGGTAGAGACCCTGAAAAACAAATCCATCTCGGAGATGGAGATATCCACGGTGATAGAAGAGCAGGATCCTACGTGGATGACCCCTATCATCGAATTCATAAGCAAGGGTATATTACCCCATGAGCAGAAGGACATCTCAGCCCTCATTATAAAGGGCATCTCAGCCCTCATTAAGGGATCATCTAATAAACCTAACTCTTCATTAAAACCCTAAACCGATTACTTACTCTCATGCCGGAGGATAATCGTGGGAGACAATCTCACGATAAGCCTAACGGTGTTGTTTGCTCTCTTAGTGCGCAGGTCTCAAGCATTAAGATCCAATTGATACGGGAACCGGAGTCCAAACAGGGAACGCCCAACTTTTGTATCAACACCTTCCCTTTTCATTCACGCTCATCCTTCTTCATTTTTCTACGTTTTTAAAAGAACGTATCATTCTCATCTTCATTTTTTCTTTAACTCTTTTAGAATATATATTTTGGCATCTTTCGCCAAAATATGTCGGTAGAATCTTTGCATTAGGTTCTAATCATTGTCATGTCTTAAGCATTGGTCATGGTAATTTTTTGAGATTTAGGTTGTTATTTTTAAAACAATAATCGCATGTGTCATATTTTTAGTGCATATACCTAATACGTCCATATATTGTTCCCCTATTAGTGTCATGCATATATCTATCATCATCATTATATATATATGTGGACTTGTCTACTAACTTTGTTTTGATGGATTATTTCATCGCTCGATTCTTTGGTAGCCAAAACAAGTTTTGAGCATACACCAAGGGGGAGCATTGAGGTTGATAGGATCAAGGCTTCTGTTAGGATTAAAAGTGACGATCATTATTGAGTCAAATAGTTCGTTAAATATATTCATGTAATAGTTAGTGAAATGCTAGTCTCTTAAGGTTATGTAAAAGCCTTAATGGCTTGGCCCAAAAGAAGGCCCAAGAGAAAGCCCATGGTGGCCTAATGTAAAGACTATAAATACCCTCCTAAGCTTTTTAGGAAGGGTGGGAATTCATGTTATTCAAGGTTTATTTTACACATAGTGCTCTCCACCTCTCTCTCTCTACTTTCTCTCTCTAGCTCTTCTATCTCTCTCTAACATCATATTCATAAGTGATAAAGATAGATCTAAGGTCATACAAGTGGTATCAAGAGCCAAGGGATAATATAGGTTGTTTTAGCTTAGATTCGGTTGGAAAAAACTTGGATTTAAAGCTTATTTTCGGATCAGGTTACTGTTTATCGGCGTTTTTCCAAGTTAGAAAAAAAAATTTCCCGAGTTAGAAATTTTTTTTATCTAGTTAAGAAAATTTTTATCGAGTTAAGAAATTTTTTATCGAGTTAAGAAAAAATTTTATCGAGTTAAGAAAATTTTTATCGAGTTAGGAAAATTTTTTATCGAGTTAGGTGGTGTTTTTATCGAGTTAAGAAATTTTTTTACCGAGTTAGGTATTTGTATCGAGTTTCATACTTTGGCGAGTTAGCCATTTTAGCGAGTTAGCTAAAACACCTTATCGTTTATCGAGTAAGGATTTCACTTGGGTTTTACTAAACGAAACGCTGCCGAAATTTCATTAGGTTATCGAGTTAGTGAAAGTATCGAGTTAGAACTACACGGTGTACCGAGTTACAAAGTTTTACCGAGTTTGCAAAGTTTATCGAGTAAGCAAAGGTTATCGAGTTAGATTATTTTATCGAGTTAGAAAAACTTTCGAGTAACAGAAGTTGTTTCGAGTTAGACAAACCTTACCGAGTTGGCGGGAAAATTTGAGTAAAATTTATTTTTGAGAGGAGACTAAACGTTCAATTTTTACGCGAAATTCAAATTTTGGTATAACGTAGAAAAGTTTGGCCCGAAATTCAAATTTTTAGGCCAAAATTCAAACTTTTTCGGTAAAATTTGGCGTCAAAATTTTTAAAACTCAAATTTTTCTGGTAACCTTAGAATTACATTTCATAGCGATTTTCAAATTTTGGGAGAGAAAATTTTCACATTCAAGTTTTGGAGGGAAAATTCGAAATCACTAAAATAAAAAATTAACGCTTTTCAAACTTCGCCAAAAACATCTAATCTTCAAACAACAACCTTTGTTATCTTCAACGATCCAAGATCAACTTTATCACACATCGTTTTACAATGGAAATGAAAATGCAAATCCAAGAGAGAGATTCAAAGAAAGTGTTTACAGTGTTCAAGTCATATGTAGAGAAGGTCATCAATATTTATGGTTATGAATCAAGGTTCGATCCGGCATTTGAATACTTCATCCGAGTCCGATATCACAATTTCAAAGAAAAACTCAACCAAAGCCTGAATCAACTTGAGATGCTACTTAATGAAGAAGAACTTTATATGAGTAACTGCAAGGAGCTTTTAAAGTGATCCAAACTCAACTTCAGAGTATCTTTAACCCTTGGATAATGAACCAGTCAGAGTTTATCGATGCATTTTACCAACAATTTTAGGTAAGCTATGCGACCTTCCGAACTACATGCATCAATCAAATGGGTGACCTCGAAAAGATACTTGAAACTGAGAAGCTGAAACGGGAAAGAGAGCAGATTGAAAAAGATATGCAGTTAAAGGAAAGAGAGCAGATTGAAAAGGAGACGCAGTTTAATGAAAGAAAGATAATTGAAAGAGAGATGCAGTTAAAGGAAACAGGGGTGATTGAAAAAGAGACAGAGAAAGATTTTCAAACAGAAGAGGATACGATCAACGAGGGTGAAGCATCTGATGATAGTTTGGTTTTCACGGGAAGTGATTCTTCTTCAGAACAGCAGGTTGAAAGCAGCAATCCTAGATATGATTCAGATACTGATGGTACACAAAGGAATGAAGCTATTTGGGACACCGAAGATGATCATATCAAACCTTCATCAGACACAGAGATATTGGCAACGGTACAACATTCACATGCTCATGATAATGTTAATATCTTTGATAATGTGTTTGCTCATGATCAGACACATCCTGCGCATCCTGAGTCTATTAGTGACACATATGTGGTGGAACAAAATGATAGGAATATCACTTTTGCTACTCTAGATATGGATCCTAATAGAGGTGAGCCTGCCCAGGATGGATCTTCTTATGAACAAGATCGTGCTTTATTTGCTTCTTTAATCGATAATTTCAAACATGAACTTGAAAAGTGCAAAGAGGACAATCGCAAAGCTAAGCAAACAAATATCTTATTGACAAAAGAGTTTGAGAGATTTAAAGAAATGGAAAAAGGTTTTCAAAATGCAACAAAAAGAAAAGCTGAACTTGAATTTGAAAACTTAAACCTTAAATCTCAAGTTCGGAAGTTTGAAATGAATGGAGAGTCTGTCAAACCTCTTTTAAAAAAGAAATGAAGAACTTGAAGTTGGTTATAGAGAAGTTGTTCTTCGTGAAAAACATTCTATTCAAAATCTGGATTATCAAATGGTTCTTAACAACAGAAAGGTTCAAACGCTTGTAAAAGAGAACAGTGATTTAAAAAGTGAAAATTCAAGGCTTAAGAAAAGCACTTCAAATTTTGAGATTGTTAATACAAAACTTTAGAATGAAAATCAAGAATTTTTTAAACGAACAAACGATCTTGAAAACAAACTTCGAAAATTGGGACAAACATCTCAGACTATCAACATGCTGCCTACTAAAGATGAGGAGGTTGATAAACAAACATCTGGGATTGCTTTTTGTGAATAGTGCTCATGTGGAAAATGAAAAACCATGTTTTTTAAACAAAGTGCAAAAGTTGACACCTATTTTGTATAACGCTGAAGATATGGGAAAAGGATTGTCAGCTGATCTTTTGTTTGAGTCACAAGATATTTTAAAATCTGAAGAGGAAAAACGTTTGCAAGTAAAACAAACAAAAAACCCACTCTCGTACCACAGCTTTGTGTATGGTTGTACACAATTGACAGATATACCAAAAGAACCTTTCAAAAGAAAAGACACAAATGTGAAAAGATTTTTCAAAGATGCTCAACTTGCTAATTATGATGCTAATTTATGGCAAAACAAAGCAAGGAAACAATTTTGTGGTCTTAAACACCACATTGAGCAAACATTAAAGGTCATTTGGTTTAAGCAAGAAAACATCACAAACAACGTTTTCTCTAATCCTCTTTCATTAGATTTACGCCTTTCGTTAGAAGTCAAAAAGATTTTGAAAGAGGAGATTGAACCTCGTGTGAAAGATATCAACTTATGTTTTGAGTACTTTGAAAAACATCTTGTAACTGAAATGAGAGAAGATCTAAAGTACGTACACTCTCTTGAAGATGAATTTGATGAAAAATGCTTAATTCTGGACATTCAAAAGGAATTTTTCACAAATCAAATAGAGTCATTCAAGTCAGCATCTGTCAGCCATGAGTATGAGAATGTGCATTTTGAACAAACATCTTCTTTGAAATATGAAAATCTTTGTCTCAAAAAGAAAATCACCGAGCTTTCAAAAGAAGCAGCTGATGTCAAAGAAGAATTGTTAAAAAGAACTGCTCAGTTTGAGAAACATCTTGCAAAACTCGAAGCACAAAGTATCTCTTTCCAACTAAAATTGCAAGAGAAGAATGAGAAAATGTCTTCTGAAAACTCTTTGACATCGGTGCTTAAAGGAAAAGAAAAGATTTTTGAAGAAACTTGGTATGATGCCAATATCAAGTTTGATTTTGACGAACTTGATACAAAAAATCTTGAATTGGAACATGTTGTGGCATCATTACAAAAAGAAAATGAGCATTTGAAACAGACGTACAAAAACTTGTTTGATTCAATCAAGCGGTTAAGAGTTCAGAATCAAACTTCAAACAAATCTGACTCTCAGATCACTCCAAATCATCTTTTTGAAAAAGAAAATTCTGTGCTTCAAAAGAAAATTGTTGAAATGGAAAAAACGATTGCACAACAAACCAAGGATTTTGATGATGCCAAAAATGATTTTTCAATAGAAACAGACAAATATGAAAAATATTTTGCACATCTTGAAAATCAAAATGCTTCTTTGCAAGAAAAACTGGCATCATCAGATCATCTTTCTCTTCAAAAAGAATACAATGATTTGAGAACATCATACAATGCCTTAAAAGCAAAGTTTGATGTTCTTAACCGGTCAAAAGGAAAATCTCATGTTTCAAACGAGTCTAAACCATAAGAAAGTGTTTTGGAAAAGGTTTACACGGGTGAATCTTCAAAACCATTTTCAAAAAGGGTCTCTCAGTTTACTAACTATTCTTTACAAAAAGGAATGAATTTTTCAAAGAGACCACATTTTTCTGAAACATTCACTCCTCAAAAGGTTTCAAATGCAAGTGCTCATAAAGAAAAGAATCAAGGTTTTCAAACTCCATACTCTCGTTTTACTCCGGTAAAGCTAGTGTGGAAACCAAAGCGAAGCCGTTCAAAACATTTGAAATATTCATACTCTGAAATGCTTCCGCTACAACAAAAGAACGGCTATGCTTTGAAAAATCCTAATTCTGGAAGGTTTTCATTCATCTCAAAAATGAATTTTCAAAATGAAATGCCGAGTTTCAACAATGGATGGAAAACTTCTTCTTCAAGTTTTAAAACTCCAAGAGAGACACCGAGTTTCTCAAACAAGTTTCAACAGCAAAAGAGTTTTAAATCACCATTGATTCCACGAGCTTTATTTCGAAATGAAACACCAGTTTTCAGTCCTCGTTGGAATTCAACTTCTTTTTTCTCGGATTGACACAACTTTCAAATGGATTTCAAAATATGGTAAACCCGTTGGCGCCGTGCTTAAATGGGTTCCAAAAGTTGTTGTCTAATCCAAAAACACGGTGACTTCTTAGTATTTCAGCTAAGGACTCGTTCTTTAAAGAAAGGAAAGTGCTTAAATCAAAACAAAGGTTTTACATATTCTTTGAGCACTTATCCTAAAAACATTATGGCTTATGCACACATAACATTGTATAACCCGCGATTTTCAAAGAAAGGACCCTGTTGTACATTTCTGTGCGACAATCCTAAAAAGAAGACTTCTCACCAAAAAGCTTATCAAAGTCTTCTTAATTTTTTGAGCAAAATTTTGAAAAATGTTTCAAAAGGTTTTCAAAACTTTTCACGATGTTGCTCAAGATATTACTCCCTCAAATCCTTAAAAGCTTAAATTTACTCAAAATGTTCTATTTTTGAGGGGGAGTAATAAAATGATGTTCCAAAAAGGTCATGCTTAAACGAAACTAATTCGGAATTTACAAACATCCGTTTCTCCCATAAGCTATCCAAAAAGAAAAGGTTTTAATCAATTGGTATAAAAAATACCATGGATATGCTATTTTTGAGGGGGAGAAATGTGATTAAAATGTAATCGTCTTGAATCTCAAATGAGATCGACTCAGAAAGTACCAATGAATTGAAGAAGCTTTAAATGTCAGTAATCAAAAAGACTTGTCCTGGACGGGTAATAATTTCAAGCTAGTTTAACTAGTGATGTAAGCATGTCTCGAATAGGACTTGTCTGAGTAGAATGTACCGTCTCGATAGACTTTCTTTGGATTTGACCAGGACGGGTAATAATTTCAAGCTAGTCTAACTAGTGATGTAAGCGTGTCTCGAATCGGTTGTGTTCATTGAAAGTGGATCAATTCAAAAGTGCAAACTCCTCCCGCATGCGCAAATTTCCTAAAATATTATGAGCACATGTGAAGGGGGAGTCCTTCAAAAAGAAATCAAAACTCTCAAAGTGTTAACAAAGTATGTTTCATGATAATAAACACTTTGAGAAGATTTTCAAATATTTGGTTTGATGGGAATAATAGGATAGTCATGAAGATATAAGGTGACTAAGGTTAGGAAAAACCGTCCTATGATCCGCCAGAGCTGGAGGGATCTACCCAATGACAATTCCAATAGATTAGAATTAGAAGTCCTTAGGTATGATTGAAAAAAGGAGAAAATGAGAAAGGAGAAAGAAGGGGTTGAAGAATTAAAAAGAAAAGTTAAGAAAAAGGGTGAAAAGAAATAGCCCTCCATATGTTCAACCTTAGGGCAGACACCGGATTCAACTCATATGCTACTGGTTGTTACTAAGGTGACACCGGTATTGAAGATAAAGACGTCATGGACCCAGTGACGCACTCCACTTAACCTTCTAGCCACTCGAGTATCTCTTAAAAGAGCTTGTTTCATTCTCACGGGGAACCGGTGTAATCTATCAACTTATCTCTTAGAGATGGTTGTTATAGAAGTAGGAGATCCATCCCTAGTCTCCGCATAGGAAAACAAATTATGCACTTATCGAGTCTAGAGCCATGAGATTCATCAAAAGATCTCTTAAGATACACTTCCTATGAATACACTTGTGTTCACCAAAAAGGACACAAGTTGTAAGAGTCTTTATGAGATCTACGGGTCTTGCCTCATCTATCATGATGGATACTATGTCACAAAACGGTCTACAGTCGTGGAGTGATCCCCATCGACTCACCCATTCGTTGATCTACTTAGTAGGTCTCGTAAGCTCTCTCGGGAGTATCCGAAATGGGAACGGCCTTGGTAAGGGTTAGAAGGAGTCTTCTCACTATGTTGTTGACGATCTCTAATTCCGAACCTGTAAGTACCGGTTGATTTATTGCTAACTATTTTATGCAGGTACTGATGAATGTTTCTTGGAGAAAGACCGTTACTATCACTCAAAAATCCACATGCTCATACCCTGTAAAGCTCTCTTCAAAGATCAAAGCAAAGCAAAGCTCAGAACGTTTCTAAGTTAAAGTCAAAGAATCTACAAACTAAAGAAATAAAGATTAAAGTCAAAGAAAAGAGAACTTCACAAAGATTCAAAGTCAAGCAAAGTATGAGCATGTTGGAAAAGACTTAAAGACAACACAGTAAAGATGTTAATCAAAGGCAAGAAAGATCACAAAGCATGATTGGAACAAAGGATCTAGCAAAACTATTACACAACAAGACTCAAAGTTCAAGAGAACACCCAACCGTTCGACCATGTTGAAGATTTCCTAACTCAAAGTTCAAGATGACGTATAGCCTATATTTGGGCCGCAAGCCCAAATGATAGACATTACTTATACTTAAGCCCATCACGAATGGGCTACCATGACAAATGGTATGGGCCGCAGTATCAACGCTTGGGCTTATGAAGCCCAAAGGCCCAATCTAACTCACCGGATATCCGATAAGGATCATCTATTCAAGGAATAGATATCCTTACCTCGGATAAGCACCATGCGTGCGTAGAGTAAGGAGCAAGAAACACGGTTTCTTAGCCCCTATATATAGAATCATACGATTCTCATTGAAGGTACGATTCACGGAATCCCTAAACTCTTAAACCAAAACCTAAATTCGATTACTTACTCTCACGCCGGAGTCTAATCGGGGGAGACAATCCCTCGATAAGCCTAACGGTGTTGTTTATTTTCTTAGTACGCAGGTAACAAAGTGCTAAGGAACGAATTGATATAAGAGCAAAGCCCAACAATCAGGTACGCCCAACTTTTGTATCAACAAGTGGCGCCATCCGTGGGACCCTACAACGAACTAGAATGACGAAACATAAGAATTCGAGCCAGCGGACTCCGCAGCCAGAAAAACGTGACCATCTGAGGAAGAATCAACAAGATCCAACCTCTAGACAAGTCGCTGGGACAACCAGCACACCTGGTCACCATGAGGCAGGGACAACCCAACCTCCCCCAGCGGTAGAACTACCCAGGATTACTTTAGAGGTCCCCAGCGTTGAAGAACTCCAACGCACCCTCTTCACCACTCCTCATCAGGCTACACCCGCAGTGAACAACACTGTGCCGCCAGGCGCTCCTGAACGGAACAGGGCGCCTAACACTGAGGAAGAAATTCTTGCAACAACTGAGGACGCACCGGATCTGACTTTGGGAAACTTTGTATCCCAAAATTATGAAACATTAAATGCCCTCATGCAAGAAGAAGCGGCAAGAAGAGCAGGTGCGGATCCGCAAACCCGACTTAATCTTGGTCCAGAACGCGAACCATCACCACCGCGCCACCCGCGAGGAAGACGTACAGAACGTACCTCTGTCCATGATAGGTTAGGTGCGGTACCTGACTCACAAAACTCTGGAGACAGCGGTAGGCGCACCAATGTCCATTCCAGACTTGGCAGTCGGGGAATACACGATCGATTAGGGCCTCAGCATTCGCCAAGCCAAGGATCTTCCAAACCTAAAAGTAGGCGAATACAAGATAGATTGGGGAGGAGGAGATCCCCAAGCAGAGATCCCTCAGGCTCCTCTTCTGAAAGGAGCAGGCGCAAACGCCGAAGGAGAGATTATTCTTCCTCCAGCGATTCCTCGGACAACGAGGATAAAGAAACAGGGCACTGGAAATCAAAAGGAAAACGTCGCGAGGAAGAGAACGAGGATATGTCTCTCCCATGGCGACGCCACAAAATTGATGCGTTCACACGTCGCATAAGTGATTACTCAGACGACAGGCGCAGGCGCATGCCCACTAATGTGAAGACATACGATGGAACAGGTGACCCAGATGACCACCTAAAAATTTTCGAGTCAGCCGCAACTATCGAAAATTGGCCACAGCCTGTGTGGTGTCACATGTTTAATTCCACATTGGTAGGGAATGCGCGCACATGGTTTAGCAAACTCCCACGTAGGAGTATAGGCGGCTTTGAGGAATTACGAAAAGCATTCCGCCACAACTTCACCCAGCGAAAGAAGTGCGCTAAAAATCCTGTAGAATTGGCAAGGGTGAAGCAACGCTAAGGAGAATCAACCAGCGCCTTCATGGAGCGCTTCAAGGATGAGTGCATACAAGTCAAAGCATGTCCCGAAATACTAAAAATTTCAGGGTTCATGAATGGAATTAATAATCCAGAACTCATCCGAAAGCTCAATGATAGAGTTCCACAGTCTTTCGATGAACTCACAAAACGCACCAGATCCTTTATACAAGGAGAAGCAGCTGCTGCGGATAGCAAAAAAGGATATTCAAACTATAGGCAACAAGAACAGCCGCGGAGACAATCCAATGATCAAAACAATAACCGCGGCAGGAACTACCGCAGTGGAAGAGACAACGACAAATATACTCCTCTCACTAAAACTCCAAGGGAGATATTTGCAACAGAAGGTGCGAACTTCCCAAGACCACCACCAATTAAAACGGCAGAAGAAAAACGCCAAGGTAGTGGATACTGCGAGTACCACGGCCAAAAGGGCCATACAACTAACGAGTGCGTCCAACTGAAACAACTAATCGAAAAATTAGTGAGAGATGGAAGGATGGACCACCTCGTAAAAAACATCAAGGAAGGAAAAGAGAGACAGAGAAATGGAGGCAAGAAAGAACCCCCAAAAGAAAAGGCTGATACTATATACATGATACAATCATGGCAGCGCAAAATAAAGCAAAAAGTCAGCCAAAAATTCTCTCCAGAAAAAGAGATATCCTTCCCTACAATCGCTGCGGACAACGCAGTCGTGGAACCTCTGACCATTGAAATACATGCAGGAGGACACGACATCCACCGCATGTATATTGATGGAGGAGCATCCGCAGACATCATGTATGATCACTGCTTCAAAAGGCTGCGACCTGAAATCCAAAGTCAGTTGATACCAGCTACAATGTCACTAACAGGATTTACAGGAGAAAAGATCTGGCCCATGGGGCAGTTACGCTTATTGGTGGTCGTAGGAGATGAGCAACACTCAACTGCGGCATGGATAAATTTTATGGTAATCAAGTCTCCCTCACCATACAATGGCATAATTGGAAGACCAGGAATATCATCCATGCGCGCAGTACCATCCACAGCACACGGAATGCTTAAATTCCCAGTTGAAGGAGGAGTGGTTACTCTCTATAACACAACGGTACCACCAAGAGAATGTATCGCAGTGACAACTGAAGCAGATACTATTCCAGAACAGCGCACGGAAAAATCGCCAAATTTAAAGGTCGCTATTCATCCAGACTATCCGGAACTACAAGTTTCGATTGGAGGATCTTTATCTGACAAAGGTAAAGCAGCCGTATGCGCACTCTTGCAAAAGAACCTAGACATCTTTGCATGGGAACCAAAGCATATGACAGGAGTGCCTCGTTCTATCACAGAGCACAAACTACAAATCCGACAAGGATACCCTCCAATACGACAAAAGAAGCGCGGCCAGGCTCCAGATCGTGCAAAAGCTATTTTGGAAGAAGTACACAAGTTAGTAGATGCGGGCATCATGCGCGAGGTGTACTACCACGACTGGCTCTCTAACCCAGTCATGGTAAAGAAGAGCGATGGTAGCTGGAGGATGTGCGTGGACTTCACGGATCTCAATAAAGCATGCCCGCAAGACTGCTATCCATTGCCAGAAATTGATTGGAAGGTTGAATCCTTATGTGGATACCCCTTCAAGTGCTTCCTAGACGCATATAAAGGGTACCACCAAATCCAAATGGCAGTGGAGGATGAAGAAAAAACAGCTTTCCACACCAGTCAAGGGGTATACTGCTACACAAAAATGCCTTTTGGCTTAAAGAACGCAGGCGCGACATACCAACGGCTGGTGGACACAGCTTTCGAAAAACAAGTAGGCCGCAACTTGGAAGTCTACGTGGACGACCTTGTTATAAAAAGCCATACAGAGGATGAGTTAGTGCGCGACATCGAGGAAACATTCCGAACGTTGGGGCGGATAAACATGAAACTGAATCCAAAAAAGTGCACCTTTGGCGCAACTGAAGGCATGTTCCTCGGATACTTAATAGAACCCGATGGAATCAAACCATGCCCAGAGAAGACAAAGGCTGTTATTGATCTCCCCTCCCCGCGCACACTCAAAGAAGTCCAATCACTGAATGGAAAGCTGGCAGGGCTGAATCGCTTCTTATCTAAGTCAGCGGACAAGTCCCTTCCTCTCTTTAAAACACTCACGAAGTGTACAAAAAAGGGAGACTTTCGTTGGACCAATGAAGCGGAGGAAGCTTTCCAACAACTCAAACATCATCTGGCATCTCTTCCCAAACTAGTCGCACCGCGACAAGGGGAAGAACTAATCATGTACTTATCAGCAACCCACGGAGCAGTTAGCGCAGTACTATTGACAGATAGAGACTCCGTCCAGACACCCATATACTTCGTAAGCAAAGCCTTAAAGAAAACAGAGGTTAACTACAGCGCCATGGAAAAACTGGTCTTGGCTTTAGTGTTCGCCGCCAAAAGACTGCGCAAATACTTCCAAGCGCATCCAATTGCGGTAATCACTGATCAGCCAATTAAACAAGTTATCTCTAAACCAGATGCATCGGGACGCTTACAAAAATGGAGTGTAATGCTCAGTGAGTACAACATCTCATACAGGCCGCGCACTGCTATCAAAGGGCAAGTTTTAGCTGATTTTATCATGGAGAAGCCAGAGGGCGACAGCCCAACATCTGCAGCAAAAACGGATCTACAGGAACCATGGACACTGTTCACCGATGGATCCTCATGCGCAGATGGATCAGGCGCAGGACTCATTCTTACAAATCCAGAAGGTATGGAATTCACCTATGCGCTACGCTTCGAGTTCACAGCCACAAACAATGAGGCAGAATATGAAGCCCTACTGGCCGGACTACGCATCGCAATTCAAATGGGTGTACGCAACCTAGAGGCAAACGTAGATGCTCGGCTAGTCGCTAACCACGTGTTAGGAGAATACGAGGCCAAGGATGATCATATGATCCAATACCTGGAAAAGACAAAGTCTCTGATCAAAAACTTCGATAGGTTCACAATAAAACAAGTACCTAGAGGGGAAAACAGAAAGGCGGACGCACTCAGCAAGATCGCATCTACAAGCTTCGCACACCTTTCAAAACAGGTATTGGTGGAAACCTTAAAGAACAAGTCCATCCTTGATATGGAAATATCAACGGTGATAGAAGAACAAGATCCCACGTGGATGACACCTATCATCGAATTTATCAGCAAGGGAACCCTACCCCAAGATAATAAAGACGCTCGAAGAATACGGCGCACAGCGCAACGATTCGAATTCCGCGACAACGTACTCTATCGGCGATCTTTCTTACAACCATGGCTCAGATGTGTTGGACCCCTTCAAGCAGACTATGTACTCCGCGAACTTCACGCTGGATCATGTAGTATGCACTCAGGACCGCGATCCGTGGTGGCAAGCGCTTTAAGGGCAGGATACTATTGGCCAACAATGCACCGCGACGCACGCGACCTAATAAGAAAGTGCAGCAACTGCCAAGTACATAGACCTATTCCGCGCCGACCACAGCACGAGCTAACACCAATCACCTCACCATGGCCATTTTACAAATGGGGTATCGACATCGCAGGACCTTTTCCCGTCGCAGCGGGAGGAGTAAAATTCCTCATCGTAGCCATAGATTATTTTACAAAGTGGATTGAAGCAAAAGCTATGGTGAACATTACGGGAAACCAAGTAAAACGCTTTGTCTGGGACAATATTGTCTGTCGCTTCGGCCTACCAGGCGAGATCGTATCAGACAACGGAAAACAATTCTGTGATAACCCATTCAAAGATTGGTGCGCACAATTAAACATCACACAACACTTTGCTTCAGTCAAACACCCACAAACCAATGGCCTAGTTGAGCGCGCTAATCGCAGTCTAGGCGAAGGCATAAAAGCGCGCCTTGACAGACATAAAGGAAGATGGGTAGATGAGCTCTCGCACGTCTTGTGGGCGCATCGCACGACAATCAAAACCAGTACTGGCGACACGCCATTCTCCTTAGTCTATGGAACAGAAGCCGTCATACCAGCCGAGATAGGAATGCCAACTATACGCACGGCAGAGGTCAACGTCACAACAAATGACGAGGAACGGCGCATAGACTTAGATATACTGGAAGAAAGACGCGAACGCGCAGCTATACGTGAAGCAAAGGCTAAGGCAAAAATGAAGAAGTATTATGATGCAAAAGTCAAAAACACTTCATTCAGACCAGGAGACTTTGTTTACCGCGCCAATGACGCGAGCCACGTAGAAGACACAGGCAAGCTCGGACCCAAATGGGAAGGACCTTACGAGGTCACAGACGCGCTCGGCAACGGCGCATACAGGTTGCGCGATATGGAAGGTCACGACCTAGCGCGCACTTGGAACATCTGTAATCTCAAAAGATGTTACTTTTAGGCTACGGCCCTTACACAAACACACTCACACCCTACGCGGTGCCCAATAAGTGTTTGTCTTTCTTTTCTTTCTTAGGAATTATGTTTTCCATTTTTTCAATAAACTTGCAAGTATTAATAAAATGTTATGGTTTCTAGCTAACTCCATAGCGCACTTTTACTTTATTGCATATATGTCAATATTGTCTATCTTATATTTTTTGCCTACATGGCGTGCATGCACCACTTAAAGACCCACGAAGGCATAAAGGATGAGTTAACCTACTAATTTACTCGTTGAATAAGAGGGTTGCAAACCCATCAACATTGGATCACGTATCCTTGCTAAGCGCCTTACTCTTGAGACGTCAAAGTAAGTTTCATATGCGCACCCCACGACGGATGCGCATATACCAAGTACACCGTACGAGCTTAGCAATATAACGAGCCAAGACACTTGGTCAAAAATAAAACTTAGCAAACAATGCAAGTATACTTAAGTTACGCACTTAAAAGACTTAGTCAAAAATAAAACTTAGCAAACAATGCAAGTATATTTAAGTCACGCACTTAAAAGACTTAGTAAAATAATCAAACTTAGCAAACAATGCAAGTATATTTAAGTTACGAGCTTATAACAAAATGTATTTTATTCCATATTCATTAAATTACAAGGACAAAATACATAAGTTCACAAACAACCTATATGCTATGGCGGTGATCATGGCTCTCTTCTGGAGCGGCGGAACTCCCTTCCTTCAACTTACTCAAGATTATGGCATCCTGCATCGATACGGTTGGAACACTTACAGCCACGCCATCTGATCTAGGAAGGTGTGCAGCGCCAATACCGCACATCACGGCCTTGCCCTTGATACCCTTCTTCACAGCAGCCCTCTGCGCATGTTGCTCCAGCACCTCCTTCAAGGGGACTTCCTTCTCCAGAGCAAAAGGCTTGAGGATATCATGGGGCCGCGCAAAAACTGGGACTTGCAGCTGCGATACATCAGGTTTTAGATAATAGTCTAACTCCTCTTCCGCATTCTTCTCAAGATGGCGCTGCAAAGTTAAACCGGCCATCAGCACAGCTATAGGGTCATCTTGGTCGCGCTCCAATTTCCCTATATGCGGCAGCTCAAGAACCTTCAGCCCCGCCATCGCCTCCACCAGCTCATCGTACGCCGTTGAGCTATAACTAGGAATCTCCGCCAAATCCTTCTCCAGCAACTTGGCCTCACGGAGCTCCTCCATCGCCTGCGAACGGCCACGCGCCATCGCGCAGTGGACAACCTTCCCAAAGGCCTCCACCACCTCCGCAGACTCTAAAGTACTTAGAGCTGCCAGACGAAGCCCATGGCTGATCAACCACCTGCATTCACAAAGTGGTAACAAGATAAGATAAAATGGAATGAAGAAAACAATTCTAAAAGATAAGGGTGTAAGAATACCTGCGCACAGCAATCACAGACATGAGATGAGGATACAGCTCCTCGTCGTACTCAATGCTAAGTGCGCGCAGCTTCTCCTCATACATCACGAGCGTCTTCTCCATGCGCTCCTTGAACTCTTGCAGGCTAGCATAATGCTCAGACCTTTTTTCCTCAAGGAACAACACAGACCATGATGCCTTGGCCTTTATCTGCTCGTTGCACGCCCTCGCATGTAGCAGATCAGCCAAGATGCTCATCTTGTCCTGAGCCATCTTCTCCCCATACGCCCTTGACTCCCCGAGCTCAGCCTGCACGCCCGCCAATAGCACGCGCAGCTTCTCCAACTCTTCTTCCTTCTGGGCCAGAGCACGACTCTCCCCAACGCGCTTTCCCTTCAGCT
The DNA here is from genome assembly GCA_030686995.1 of Artemisia argyi. Classification (NCBI taxonomy): domain Eukaryota; kingdom Viridiplantae; phylum Streptophyta; class Magnoliopsida; order Asterales; family Asteraceae; genus Artemisia; species Artemisia argyi. Next base: position 35,723,234 of record CM060679.1, on the reverse strand, counting down.
GCGCCACCAGCTCAGCCTGACGGGCAGTAGTCGCAGCCAACTCATCAAGAAGTTGCTGCGCCTCACCACCATCAGCTGCCAAGGTATCCTCTCCCTTGTTTTCATTCTGCGGAGAGGATACTTCATCGTCCTTCGCGTCGTCATCCCTACGGAACAAAGACAGTCAACAAAAAATTACAACAAGTAATTGCAAAAAAAAAAAAAAAAAAAAAAAAAAAGAGAGAAGAAATGCACACTTACAGAAACGGAGAAGCATCAGCCTTCAACCGTGCGCCGGAGGTCGAAGTTTCTTCCGCGTTCGACTCTGCGTCTTTGATGACGTGTCGACGCCTCTTGCTGGTGCCACTGGTTCCAGCCTCTCCCTTGCGCTTCAAGTTCTGCGCAACCTCTTCCCTCAACACCTCCTCAGGTTTCAGGATCCGAATACTGTCAGATGACCCTGAGCGCGCCTCCTCGCGCGCCACCTCCACTTTAGGCACCACAGTGGGCGCCACCACTACCTCTGGCGCCATACTCTGGACGGGCGTCACCACAAGTGGTGGCGTGTCCTCGGGGACTGTCGCGGGCAAAACAGTCAAACGCCCCGCGGTCGCTTCCAGCAAAGGCAGCTCCCCTTCCCTCAGAGGACGCACCCCTATGGTCACCTGCTTTGGCTTATCAAGCTTCACCACTGCGAATAAGTCCATCTCTGCACATATAAAAATGAAGCAAGAAAACAACGAAAGATTAGTTGGTAAATGCGCGAAGAAAAAGGATGAAAAACTTACAAACAATTACAAAGGATGAACACCCACCCCGGCCATCCTCACTCAGGAAAGTGGGAACCTCATCCGCTGCGCCAAAATACGCGCGACTCAATCCTACATGCACCAAAAACTCCTCCGGATAGGGGTTAATGGCCAATCGATTGGCATTTAACGTCTGCGCGTCAGCAATACTATAGGAACCGGGTGCGGGATGCCCATCCCTTGGTAAAGACGCCTGAGTATAAAACTCAAAATTGGAAGGAAAGACCACGTCGTCTACCCAAAAGAAAAATTCCCTCCAATTCTTGAGGGCGTCAACCTTCTCCGTATAACATTGAAACGCTCGCGGGCGCTTCGCAAAGGACACCCAACCGTTCGACCATGTTGAGTGGTAAAAGGAGCGGAATAAATCTACAGTTGGTTCTATCGCTAGTAAACGGCAGTTTACCTCAAAATTCGACACCTTCGCCGCACCTATACAGTGCAGCTGAGAGATGTGGAGGCGATAGTGATTGAGCAAATCGCTCAGAAATATAGATATAGGTACGCGGTAGTTAGCGTACTCGAAAAATTTCGTGTATAAACCTATCTTCCCTTCGGGGAAGTCGGCTATACACGCATCGACATCTGGCGCCTCTGAATGTACATCCAAAGGCACAAAAAAGTCGGAAGAAAAGCGCATCACATCCTCAACAGACAACGCAGAGCGAAACTCCTCTAATTGAGCGACCATGTTCATCTTAAAACTAAGTGGACGCACACAAAGATTACCTACAGAAGTTCAAAGGTTTTCTAGCAAAAACGCTCTCAAAATGAAGAAGATGAATAGTGGTTGTGTGTGTATTTTACTGTGTGGTGAAAATAAAGGGGGACGGCACTCTTATATAGGGTGGTAAAAACCCTAATTCACGCCCACGTGGATCCCACTCACAGTAAACGTGTGGCTAGAAGATCAAAAGGTACAACACTTTTTCCCGAATCCCAAGTGAAACGTGGACACCACCCCCAATTACCGAGGTAACTATTTTGAACCTGTTAGGTGCATTGCACCTCCAAAAAGGCGGTAACAATTTGTTCATTATCCCGCCACGCTTACCGCTGCTTACATTAAGTCTAGTACCCGCGGCTACGTGTCGCGCATACTAGACTGGGGGGACATGATGACGTATAGCCTATATTTGGGCCGCAAGCCCAAATGATAGACATTACTTATACTTATGCCCATCACGAATGGGCTACCATGACAAATGGTATGGGCCGCAGTATCAACGCTTGGGCTTATGAAGCCCAAAGGCCCAATCTAACTCACCGGATATCCGATAAGGATCATCTATTCAAGGAATAGATATCCTTACCTCGGATAAGCACCATGCGTGCGTAGAGTAAGGAGCAAGAAACACGGTTTCTTAGCCCCTATATATAGAATCATACGATTCTCATTGAAGGTACGATTCACGGAATCCCTAAACTCTTAAACCAAAACCTAAATTCGATTACTTACTCTCACGCCGGAGTCTAATCGGGGGAGACAATCCCTCGATAAGCCTAACGGTGTTGTTTATTTTCTTAGTACGCAGGTAACAAAGTGCTAAGGAACGAATTGATATAAGAGCAAAGCCCAACAATCAGGTACGCCCAACTTTTGTATCAACAAGCTTCAAAGATCAAAGATCAAGGTCACAAAAGAGAGATCTCAATGATCACCCTTAGGGGGAGATTGTTAGCATTAGAAGTGTTGATCATTTATGTAATCAAAGAGAGATCTCAATGATCGTTCCTTAGGGGGAGATTGTTAGGATTAAAAGTGACGATCATTATTGAGTCAAATAGTTAGTTAAATATATTCATGTAATAGTTAGTGAAATGATAGTCAATTAAGGTTATGTAAAAGCCTTAATGGCTTGGCCCAAAAGAAGGCCCAAGAGAAAGCCCATGGTGGCCTAATGTAAAGACTATAAATACCCTCCTAAGCTTGTTAGGAAGGGTGGGAGTTCATGTTATTCAAGGTTTATTTTACACATAGTGCTCTCCACCTCTCTCTCTCTACTTTCTCTCTCTAGCTCTTCTATCTCTCTCTAACATCATATTCATAAGTGATAAAGATAGATCTAAGGTCATACAACTTCACTTATGATGGTGCAAGCTCGCGTTATACATTTTATCTCAAGGGTTCAAGCATAGTAGAAGTCTCGTCTAAGATTCCACCTTTTTGCTTCGACAAAAGGGGGAGAAGACGTGTAAACAAGTGATGAGTGTGTAAATACTCATCATTTTTACCGTATCTGAACTGCCAAAACATCCAAAAACACTAAGAAATGCATCAAAATACAGAATTTATCCCAAAAGTGTGTTTTATATGTTTTAGATGCAAAATGTTTAAAAACAAATGAAAAACGTACAAAGTTTGCATAATTGGCAGTTTCAGTCCCTCAAGTTTCATAAATTGACAAAACTAGTCCCTGAAGGTTTAAAACAAAAGAAAAGTCAACCTAAGGCATTTAAAACTCAAATGTTATCAAATATGATCCTTGGGTGAAAAGTTTGAGAAAATTACACTTTTGGTCCCCGAGTTTCAAAAATGGCAAAACAAGTCCTCGGAAATTTAAAATTGGAATTTATCAAATAATTTCCTTGTACTAATGTTATATGGCAGGTTTGGCCCCTTGAAGTTACTTTGGAACATTAGCAACATTGGTCCCTCAAATTTTTAGAATTGCAAATATGGTCCTTGTAATTTCTAGTAAGCCAAACGGACCCTTGTTATTTCTTAATACCCAAAACCAAATAAAACCCAAATAATAAAACACCCCAGCCCACCTTTTGACTACCCAAGCCCATTACCCCTCATCTCAGCCCAATCCAAACACAATAACATAATCCCACCCCGTTATTTTTATATATCCTCAATCAACACCCTCCTTTGACCCCCTCCTTCCACCTCATCCCTGCAACCCCCTGCTACTCCATCATCACCTATCCACTCACCACTAATACCTATGCAACACTCAATACCCCTCCCCCCTCCTACACTCAAACTAACACTAAACTCCAAACCCACCCCCCTAGCATCAATTATTCAAAGAAAGAAGCCAAAGGCAATTTGGGCGCGAAAAACTTCAAATGGCTAGGATCATAATTTGTCATCCAATGGCTGTTATTGTTATGATCAAAAAACACCTTCAGGAGGTCGGGGATGCTCGAAATAAAGAGTAAACATGGTATATTATTAGCTTCAAGAAAGGGGAAGGTGTGTGTGTTTTCTAGAGAGAGAAAGAACGAAACCACACACACCTTGAAATACAATGAGACATCCAACCCTCCTAGTTGAGACTAGGAGGGGTATTTATACTAGAATACAAGCCTAACTTAGCACTGTTGTCTAAACTAGTCCTTGTACATAGAAGGAGATGCTATTCCCGAATATAACATTACTTTTAAGGCTAACAATCTCTCCCCAAAGTGATGTTATATGGGAATAGCTTACAACGTTCCCTACAAGTAAGATTAAATACAAAACATAAGCACAGCAGCTCCGAGAGTGGTCTTCAAACTTCATTGATTCATTCAGCTTCCTGAATCTTCTCAGCTGCCATCTCTTTACTTGCAGAAGAACAATGTGAGCAAATCTAATTAGGGATTAAATCTGGCTTGACACTCTCCCCTAATTAGTGCTCTCCGCCAAACTGACAACCTTTCTGATGAATGCCCCGAAACTGAAGAAGTCTTTTGATACTTAAATGCAAACCGTCTTTAGTCTTCAAACACGCAGCGGAAAATGTAGAACAGACTTTAGACTCGACCTTCTTCAAGATTGTCCATTCGGGGGAACTAAATATCAACATCTTCATCTCACCAAATGCATTCCAGTTATCTTGCACAAAGCAAATCAGTCCATAACGTACACATGAAATGATAACACCAAAGTAACAAGTTGAAACACCGATCATCTTGAATTTGTTGCCCGAAATTGGTGAAGGTGGATAAGGTAGAGGTACGTAGAAAAAGTTGAGAGGATAAGGATATAGAATCAACCAATCTCCGACACAAATCATTTCATAAATCATTAAGCCTGATCACGTGAACTTGTTGTGCGTCCTCGATGTATACATTTCTCTCCCCTGATGATTGCGATCTCATCGGAATCAGCATAACATTGTGTACATGAAGTATTAACTGAAAGCACTTTATCATAAATCACATAAGCCCGTGAGAAGATGTCGATAAACCCAATCTACTAACAATACCATTTGAAATTGTCGTACTCTTTATCAACCTCTGAATCAACAACGGCTCTCTGCAGTAACCCCATATGAAGATAACCCGATATGACGAACTTGAGAATGAAGTAAAATCCCTCAGACTTGTGACTTAAGCTTGTACTATCCTTGTGACTAAGAACGGTGTACCATATACCCCTAAAGAAGTGTAATAAGCACAATCCATCTTGACATATCCTCAACTACGTGAGACACTAAGCACTACAACGTAACTCCTTAAAGTGATAGCAACTTTGTGAGTATAGAGAGAAAGAATCACAAAAGTAACTAGATATCCAAGTCTTCGTCACCATTAATATATGCCCAAACAAGTCATCTTCGCGGAAGTGAAGAAAGAAAGAAGATGAGATAAGTACACGCGCCCGTAAAACGTTACTTCAAACCCGAATAAATAATAACGAATTATCCCCATATTCACAAATATCCGATACTAGCCGTTGTCATTTGATTGTGATTCTTGATCAGGATCGTTTAAGCAATCCGTGGTGTGTTTTGGTGAAGCTTGAAATTCTATTTCGGGTGATTCGTAGTGATTTCGTATTTTCCCTCCAAAAATAAAATTGGAAAGTTTTCTCGCCCATTATTTGGAAATCACTATGATATGCAATTCTAAGGTTACCAGAAAATTTTGAGTTTTGAAAATTTTTACGCAAAATTTTACCGAAAAAATTTGAATTCTAGCCTAAAAATTTGAATTTCGGGCCAAAATTTTCAACGTTATACCAAATTTTGAATTTCGCGTAAAAATTGAACGTTTAGTCTCCTCTCAAAAATAAATTTTACTCAAATTTTCCCGCCAAAAAACTCGGTAAGATGGTTGCTTCAAACTCGGTAAGATGTCTAACTCGAAACCTGCTCTAACTCGATATTGTTCCTAACTCGATAAGCCAATGAAATTTCAGCAGTGTTTCGTTTAGTAAAACCCAAGTGAAACCCTTACTCGATAAACGATAAGGTTAGATCAGCCTAACTCGGCAAAACATATATAACTCGATAACATGTAGCCCTAACTCGATATCAAACCAATAACAAAGAGTCCTAACTCGATAAGAGTTCTAACTCGGCAAAAGTCCTAACTCGATAATAGTTCTAACTCGGCAAAAATCCTAACTCGATATATACCAGCACCCTTACTCGATAAAATCAACCCTAACTCGATCGCAAACCTTCCTAACTCGATAAAATCAATACCTAACTCGGTAAACCTTATCAAACTCGATAATAACAGAAGATCTAACTCGCCAGAAAAACCTAACTCGATAATCTAGGGCTTGGAGCTCGCTGAATACATAAAAACAGCCCAAAACACGAGATTTTTCACCCAAAAACACGATTTTTCACCACAAAACACCACGATTCGCCCCCGGTTAGCTCTGATGCCACTTGTTATGATCAAGAAACACCTTCAGGAGGTCGGGGATGCTCGAAATAAAGAGTAAACATGGTATATTATTAGCTTCAAGAAAGGGGAAGGTGTGTGTGTTTTCTAGAGAGAGAAAGAAGGAAACCACACACACCTTGAAATACAATGAGACATCCAACCCTCCTAGTTGAGACTAGGAGGGGTATTTATACTAGAATACAAGCCTAACTTAGCACTGTTGTCTAAACTAGTCCTTGTACATAGAAGGAGATGCTATTCCCGAATATAACATTACTTTTAAGGCTAACAATCTCTCCCCAAAGTGATGTTATATGGGAATAGCTTACAACGTTCCCTACAAGTAAGATTAAATACAAAACATAAGCACAGCAGCTCCGAGAGTGGTCTTCAAACTTCATTGATTCATTCAGCTTCCTGAATCTTCTCAGCTGCCATCTCTTTACTTGCAGAAGAACAATGTGAGCAAATCTAATTAGGGATTAAATCTGGCTTGACACTCTCCCCTAATTAGTGCTCTCCCCCAAACTGACAACCTTTCTGATGAATGCCCTGAAACTGAAGAAGTCTTTTGATACTTAAATGCAAACTGTCTTTAGTCTTCAAACACGCAGCGGAAAATGTAGAACAGACTGTAGACTCGACCTTCTTCAAGATTGTCCATTCGGGGGAACTAAATATCAACATCTTCATCTCACCAAATGCATTCCAGTTATCTTGCACAAAGCAAATCAGTCCATAACGTACACATGAAATGATAACACCAAAGTAACAAGTTGAAACACCGATCATCTTGAATTTGTTGCCCGAAATTGGTGAAGGTGGATAAGGTAGAGGTACGTAGAAAAAGTTGAGAGGATAAGGATATAGAATCAACCAATCTCCGACACAAATCATTTCATAAATCATTAAGCCCGATCACGTGAACTTGTTGTGCGTCCTCGATGTATACATTTCTCTCCCCTGATGATTGCGATCTCATCGGAATCAGCATAACATTGTGTACATGAAGTTTTAACTGAAAGCACTTTATCATAAATCACATAAGCCCATGAGAAGATGTCGATAAACCCAATCTACTAACAATACCATTTGAAATTGTCGTACTCTTTATCAACCTCTGAATCAACAACGGCTCTCTGCAGTAACCCCATATGAAGATAACCCGATATGACGAACTTGAGAATGAAGTAAAATCCCTCAGACTTGTGACTTAAGCTTGTACTATCCTTGTGACTAAGAACGGTGTACCATATACCCCTAAAGAAGTGTAATAAGCACAATCCATCTTGACATATCCTCAACTACGTGCGACACTAAGCACTACAACGTAACTCCTTAAAGTGATAGCAACTTTGTGAGTATAGAGAGAAAGAATCACAAAAGTAACTAGATATCCAAGTCTTCGTCACCATTAATATATGCCCAAACAAGTCATCTTCACGGAAGTGAAGAAAGAAAGAAGATGAGATAAGTACACGCGCCCGTAAAACGTTACTTCAAACCCGAATAAATAATAACGAATTATCCCCATATTCACAAATATCCGATACTAGCCGTTATCATTTGATTGTGATTCTTGATCAGGATCGTTTAAGCAATCCGTGGTGTGTTTTGGTGAAGCTTGAAATTCTATTTCGGGTGATTCGTAGTGATTTCGTATTTTCCCTCCAAAAATAAAATTGGAAAGTTTTCTCGCCCATTATTTGGAAATCACTATGATATGCAATTCTAAGGTTACCAGAAAATTTTGAGTTTTGAAAATTTTTACGCAAAATTTTACCGAAGAAATTTGAATTTTGGCCTAAAAATTTGAATTTTGGGCCAAAATTTTCAACGTTATACCAAATTTTGAATTTCGCGTAAAAATTGAACGTTTAGTCTCCTCTCAAAAATAAATTTTACTCAAATTTTCCCGCCAAAAAACTCGGTAAGATGGTTGCTTCAAACTCGGTAAGATGTCTAACTCGAAACATGCTCTAACTCGATATTGTTCCTAACTCGATAAGCCAATGAAATTTCGGCAGTGTTTCGTTTAATAAACCCAAGTGAAACCCTTACTCGATAAACGATAAGGTTAGATCAGCCTAACTCGGCAAAACATATATAACTCGATAACATGTAGCCCTAACTCGATATCAAACCAATAACAAAGAGTCCTAACTCGATAAGAGTTCTAACTCGGCAAAAGTCCTAACTCGATAATAGTTCTAACTCGGCAAAAATCCTAACTCGATATATACCAGCACCCTTACTCGATAAAATCAACCCTAACTCGATAGCAAACCTTCCTAACTCGATAAAATCAATACCTAACTCGGTAAACCTTATCAAACTCGATAATAACAGAAGATCTAACTCGCCAGAAAAATCCTAACTCGATAATCTAGGGCTTGGAACTCGCTGAATACATAAAAACAGCCCAAAACACGAGATTTTTCACCCAAAAACACGATTTTTCACCACAAAACACCACAATTCGCCCCCGGTTAGCTCTGATGCCACTTGTTATGATCAAGAAACACCTTCAGGAGGTCGGGGATGCTCGAAATAAAGAGTAAACATGGTATATTATTAGCTTCAAGAAAGGAGAAGGTGTGTGTGTTTTCTAGAGAGAGAAAGAAGGAAACCACACACACCTTGAAATACAATGAGACATCCAACCCTCCTAGTTGAGACTAGGAGGGGTATTTATACTAGAATACAAGCCTAACTTAGCACTATTGTCTAAACTAGTCCTTGTACATAGAAGGAGATGCTATTCCCGAATATAACATTACTTTTAAGGCTAACAATCTCTCCCCAAAGTGATGTTATATGGGAATAGCTTACAACGTTCCCTACAAGTAAGATTAAATACAAAACATAAGCGCAGCAGCTCCGAGAGTGGTCTTCAAACTTCATTGATTCATTCAGCTTCCTGAATCTTCTCTGCCATCTCTTTACTTGCAGAAGAACAATGTGAGCAAATCTAATTAGGGATTAAATCTGGCTTGACACTCTCCCCTAATTAGTGCTCTCCCCCAAACTGAAAACCTTTCTGATGAATGCCCTGAAACTAAAGAAGTCTTTTGATACTTAAATGCAAACCGTCTTTAGTCTTCAAACACGCAGCGGAAAATGTAGAACAGACTGTAGACTCCACCTTCTTCAAGATTGTCCATTCGGGGGAACTAAATATCAACATCTTCATCTCACCAAATGCATTCTAGTTATCTTGCACAAAGCAAATCAGTCCATAACGTACACATGAAATGATAACACCAAAGTAACAAGTTGAAACACCGATCATCTTGAATTTGTTGCCCGAAATTGGTGAAGGTGGATAAGGTAGAGGTACGTAGAAAAAGTTGAGAGGATAAGGATATAGAATCAACCAATCTCCGACACAAATCATTTCATAAATCATTAAGCCCGATCACGTGAACTTGTTGTGCGTCCTCGATGTATACATTTCTCTCCCCTGATGATTGCGATCTCATCGGAATCAGCATAACATTGTGTACATGAAGTATTAACTGAAAGCACTTTATCATAAATCACATAAGCCTGTGAGAAGATGTCGATAAACCCAATCTACTAACAATACCATTTGAAATTGTCGTACTCTTTATCAACCTCTGAATCAACAACGGCTCTCTGCAGTAACCCCATATGAAGATAACCCGATATGACGAACTTGAGAATGAAGTAAAATCCCTCAGACTTGTGACTTAAGCTTGTACTATTCTTGTGACTAAGAACGGTGTACCATATACCCCTAAAGAAGTGTAATAAGCACAATCCATCTTGACATATCCTCAACTACGTGAGACACTGAGCACTACAACGTAACTCCTTAAAGTGATAGCAACTTTGTGAGTATAGAGAGAAAGAATCACAAAAGTAACTAGATATCCAAGTCTTCGTCACCATTAATATATGCCCAAACAAGTCATCTTCGCGGAAGTGAAGAAAGAAAGAAGATGAGATAAGTACACGCGCCCGTAAAATGTTACTTCAAACCCGAATAAATAATAACGAATTATCCCCATATTCACAAATATCCGATACTAGCCGTTGTCATTTGATTGTGATTCTTGATCAGGATCGTTTAAGCAATCCGTGGTGTGTTTTGGTGAAGCTTGAAATTCTATTTCGGGTGATTCGTAGTGATTTCGTATTTTCCCTCCAAAAATAAAATTGGAAAGTTTTCTCGCCCATTATTTGGAAATCACTATGAAATGCAATTCAAAGGTTACCAGAAAAATTTGAGTTTTGAAAATTTTTACGCAAAATTTTACCGAAAAAATTTGAATTTTGGCCTAAAAATTTGAATTTCGGGCCAAAATTTTCAACGTTATACCAAATTTTGAATTTCGCGTAAAAATTGAACGTTTAGTCTCCTCTCAAAAATAAATTTTACTCAAATTTTCCCGCCAAAAAACTCGGTAAGATGGTTGCTTCAAACTCGGTAAGATGTCTAACTCGAAACCTGCTCTAACTCGATATTGTCCCTAACTCGATAAGCCAATGAAATTTCGGCAGCGTTTCGTTTAGTAAAACCCAAGTGAAACCCTTACTCGATAAACGATAAGGTTAGATCAGCCTAACTCGGCAAAACATATATAACTCGATAACATGTAGCCCTAACTCGATATCAAACCAGTAACAAAGAGTCCTAACTCGATAAGAGTTCTAACTCGGCAAAAGTCCTAACTCGATAATAGTTCTAACTCGGCAAAAATCCTAACTCGATATATACCAGCACCCTTACTCGATAAAATCAACCCTAACTCGATAGCAAACCTTCCTAACTCGATAAAATCAATACCTAACTCGGTAAACCCTATCAAACTCATTAATAACAGAAGATCTAACTCGCCAGAAAAATCCTAACTCGATAATCTAGGGCTTGGAACTCGCTGAATACATAAAAACAGCCCAAAACACGAGATTTTTCACCCAAAAACACGATTTTTCACCACAAAACACCACGATTCGCCCCCGGTTAGCTTTGATGCCACTTGTTATGATCAAGAAACACCTTCAGGAGGTCGGGGATGCTCGAAATAAAGAGTAAACATGGTATATTATTAGCTTCAAGAAAGGGGAAGGTGTGTGTGTTTTCTAGAGAGAGAAAGAAGGAAACCACACACACCTTGAAATACAATGAGACATCCAACCCTCCTAGTTGAGACTAGGAGGGGTATTTATACTAGAATACAAGCCTAACTTAGCACTATTGTCTAAACTAGTCCTTGTACATAGAAGGAGATGCTATTCCCGAATATAACATTACTTTTAAGGCTAACAGTTATCAATGCTGGGAAACTTCAAGTGGGTCCCACAGAGCCCTGGAAAGATATAAAAATAGGAAGAAAGAGGCTGAGAGAGGTGTTAGGAGTTAAGTTAATTTTCATTAGTAGTAGAATAATCAATAGTTAGAAGCATGTAATCACTTCTTTGTATTTTTCTTTAATTTTAGACTTATTCTCCAGTTGTACTTCTAAGTTTTCAATTTAATTCAAGTTTTCTTCAAGTTTTATGCAATTTGTAGTTTTGATTAAAATTTAAGTTTCTTACTGTTTCACTTATTTACATCTCACATTCTCTCAGTAGTTTCATTAAATCTTTTTAAAGTGGTTTGAAGTGACAGAAATCACAAATTCAGAAGAGAAAAAAAATATAAGAAAATTACTCAAAAAAAAAAAGAAATGCAAGAAAATTATTGGAAAATCAGAAATCAGAAGGAATGAGGATTGAAGAATTGGAGCAGGGTTATAATGGACTGTTTTATGGTTTAGTGTCTCAGGGGAGACCTTAGGATAGGTGTGTTGGCCTGGTTCTCACTTTGTCACTCACTGGATCAATTGTAAGCAAAAATTCCAATTTTTCTTGTTTCACTGTAGAATCAATGTACCCTGGCTTATTGAGTGTTTATGTCAGTTTTTGTGTGCTTATTATCCATTAGAATTAGCCACTTATGTTTGCTTGATAGCTTAGGTAGGATTAGTTTTAAATTTGTTGTTTTACTGTCATTATAGCCAACCCTTGTTCATTGTGATTTGCTTAACTGTCATGCTTATTTTCTTGTTCCTTTTTATTGCATTTGTCATATTATAGCTATATCAGTGCTTAGCTCCCACTTTTCAAGCTTAAAAGCTCAGTTTCCCTTGAAAATAAAAAACAGTTAGCTTGTTAAGGGGTGTTGGTTCAGTAGGATTTAGGGTGATATGACTCAAGTCTGTTGTTATCGTTGATTGAAACATCTCAGTTTAGGATAATATAACATATTGAAGCCATAAAATGTAGGTCTTTAACACTAGAAGTCAAAATTCATGGTTAAATCCCACCATTTCATTAACTGTTAAGGTTATGGGTTGCATAATTATCCATTTTGATTCAAAAGTTGTTTATCCACATTAATTCAGTCATAATATAGCTTATAACATCAATTTCAGTGTTTAGGATCCAAGAAAAGTTCAATTAAGTCAACTTGTTAGTGTAACTTAAAAAGTCAAAAGTGCATGTCTTCAATTTTTCCAAAAGTTCAAAGAATTTTATAGATTTTTGTGATTGGTTTGAAGGTCTGAATTTTCTTGTGTGTGTACTATACCAGCTGAACTCTTGAATCCCATGGTCCTTTCATTTTTGTGATTTTTTATCTGGGCCCCACACACCCTCAAAGTAGGCTACAGGGTGGGTATACCCCCTGCTGCACAGATCAGTCACTCACCAACACCACTTTGGTGGTGGTTTCTGATCACCTCAGTGGGCCCCACAGCCTCCACCTTGATCCTTTCAACCCCCCTCCTACCACAATTTAAATATTGACCTTTGGTTTGACCTCAAACCCTCTGGGACCCACCTGAATTAGCCACAAAGATCTGTCCCATTTTCAGTTGAGTACCAAGTTCCAAAGTGTTTGTTTTGAGCTTATTGGCTTATTATGTGGGTATTTTTTGTTTTTTCTTGCTTAAACATGTTCCATTAACTTATTTAGATCAGAATCATCCATTGTGGGCCCCACTCTTGGTCATTCAAACTATTTTCTAGCTTTGGTCAACATAAGTCAACTGTTTGGCTTATTGCTTTCCATTGTGCTTATTTATAGTTTATAAAAAAGTTGTTTTCACAAAAAGTGTTTGTTTTTAGGTCTAAAATAGATTTGTAAAAGAAAAATCAAAAAAAAAAACAATTTAATTATAAGTGATAGTTTCTATTTAATGTAATTTAAATTTTAATTTTCATTTTCAAATTTTTGTTAAGCACTTAGTTTTTTTTATATTTTTATTAATTACCTTTTATATTAAAGTAATTTTAGTAAATTTCTCAGATTTTTATTTTATCATTTAGTATTAATTTGAATTAATATTAGTTTTATCAATAATTAAGTTTTGAATAGCATAATTAGTTTTTATTAAGTAAGACCTAGTTTTTATATTTTTTCTAGCTTTTATTTAATATAATATAATTTTAGGAATTTTTCTAGAATTTTTACTGTTCATTTGCTATTTTTTATAATTTAAAATAGTTTAATTAGGTAATTAATAATTAATTAGTTTTTAATTACTAGAAAATCCATAAAAAGACAAAAATATTTCTTTTTAATTTTTATACTTTCTTCAAGTTCAATTAGAGGTTTAGAAAATATTTTTGTGAGTTTTTAGTTTATTTTGTAACCTTTATCATTTTTAGTTTATTTTAAATTAGATTTAAAATAGTTTTAATTAATTAATTAGTGTTTAAATATTAAAATAATCAAGTTAATAACTTTATTTTCATTTTATATTTTCTTTTTATTTTAGGTTTGTAAAAAAGTCATTTTCACCCCCTGTGGGTTTTCAGATTTCAGTTTTCACGTTTTATTTTGTACGTTTACGTTATTTAAAACGTAAACGTACGCTTTTTAAGTTTTAAACGTTTCTGGTTTTTCTACTTTTCCAGTTTTATTCATATAGCTTATTTAAGCTATTTCATTGTAAATTCCTTAGTTTAATAACTCACAAACCCCATTCCCGTCCAGATTCACCCGATCACAAACCCGTTTAATAACCATCACACCTCGTCGGGACATAACGATCCGGGGAAACCCTATACTTCCACGGAGCATTGACTCTAGGCAGTTTGACCTTGTTGACCATTCCCTGGTCAATTTAGGTTGACCGTTTAGCATCAATCAAATTTTGGCGCTGGTGCCAGGGAGGTTGTGCGCGTATTCTAAACGGTTTTACAGATTAGTGAATCTGGATATACACTCATTGTATATTCACTATCCCTTGTTCATATTTTCTTATTATCAAAACAAAACAGTTCCTGAAAACTTTTTAAAATTAGTTTTCAACGAACACAAAAACACAAAAAGATTTTCTTTCTTATAAAATGTTTATCAAAAACCCGAAAAATATTCACCTTTACCCTCCTACCATTTTGATTCTTCATCCCTTAACCCTCTATCCTTTTGATTCTAACTTCTTCCACTTGTCCCGTAATTGATTCTAATGGCATCTCTCGATGACGATTTCTTTGAACAAAGGGCCTTTAAAAGCAAAATTGAAAAAATTCAGGCCTTATAAAAAATGTCGAGATGTCGTGTTGATTATGATGGACCTTCGATCCCTATTCCCTCTCCGGTGAGGGAAATGGATCAAGAAACCGAGGTGACAAAGGACCCTGTACTTCCCTCTAACGATGGAAGTGCTAAATACGTCCAACCTACGGTTGTCCAAAAATCTAAGCTCACAATTGCTCCTAAACCGTCAAGAATTGATCCTAACCTTTCACGGTTTACGGTTAAAAGTTTGTCAAGCAAACGTACAGAGCTTAGGGCAGTGACTGAAAAGAACGACTTGCCCAATATCAAAAACAAAAACCCGAGACCATAACGGAAGTGGTGGAAATTCCTAGCTCTAAGAGCACACCACTTGTCCCACCTCCGGATTTTATTCCTTGTGTTGGTTGTGGTGAGCCGCTTTTTGGTTTACCATGTCGTTGGTGTACATGTGAACAATGTGGTAATGATATTCGCGACGGGAGTTGTTTGTTTTGTGGTTCGAGGAATTCATTTTCTTATGATCCTAATCAGAACTCATTCAACGACTCTTCAAATTTTTCCAATTACCCATCACATTCATACGAGCAAGAATCATATTATCCAAATCATAATGATGCTTCGTATCAAAATACACCAAACATTTCTTGTGAGTATTGTGGAGGTCCTCACCAGGGTTTTGATTGTTATAATAGTCAAAATGTTGGTTACGACCAATATCTATACAACTCACCAAACCAGACTCAACAGTTTAGCTGTTGTGAGTACTGTGGTGGCCCACACTACAGTTCTGATTGTCAATCGGGAAACACGCTTGTCTATGAGCAGTTTCCTGATAACAATTATGACTCTAGCACATACGACTCACAGCCACATCAGTTTTACTGTTGTGATTACTGTGGAGGTCCACACTCTAGCTCGGATTGTCAAACCAAGAATCCATTTCCTTGTAACAATTACGACTATTCGTTTTCAGACCCACCTCCACAGTACCAAATGATCCAAGCAACTCCTCATGATACCGAGCAAGGCCTTTTACTAGAGGCTCGTGAAATTTTGCAAAAACTTAAGGAGGAGTTGGCTACTACATCGTTTCAAGAATCTCGTGAAAAATCAATGGCAGAATTACTTGCTGAAGAACGAGATGCTAGAAACGAAATGAGCATGGAAGAATTACTTGCTGAGCAAAGAGCCGCTAAAATACGTGAAAATCTTCGGTACGCTGCTCTATATGATGACGATGATGACAGTGATGATGATGAAGATAACATTGTCATTATTCAAAAAGATTCATCAGATTCATCAGTTGTAATTCCTTCAATTGAAAATCAGGGAGAAAATAATGTGACAAAGTCACTAGCCGTTGATCAAATGGAACTTGAAAATTCCATAACTGCTAGTACTTCTAAACTCCCTCAGTCTATTGATATCACACCCGAAGTTCACACTCACTCTCTGAATATGGGGGATGAGCATCTTAGCACTGTTCCTCAAAAAGAATCGGACGAATTCATAAATTCTAGTGTTGAGATCCTTGTCCCAATCCCAGGAGAGTCACAGGGAACTTTTGATCATGTGTGTGACCTACCTTCTCACCCTGAAAATCCAAAAGATCATTTTGAGACTTTCTCCAATTTTAATGATGATTGTACATCTTATGGAGAAGTTGAGTATGAGGAGGCACCATTGCCTCATTCGGATGTTGACCCTCTTATTGAGGAGTTCACAAATGAACTTACTCACATCAATCCACTTCCGTTGGGAAATGATGATGGTCTCCTTGATTTTGAAGCCGATATGGGAGAAACTGAAAATCTTTTAAACTCTAATCCCAACATCGAGCTTAGTATTTCACATGCTGATGAAAATTCTTTATCTTCTGGAGACATCAGTCATGTGGAAGGATTACCTTCTGAGCTAGTCAGCTTAGAAGAAGTGAATGATGAGACTGACACTGAAATCAAGGATGAAGCACTTCGTGCAACATTATTGAATGTCAATCTCCTAATTTCTAAAATCGAGGCTTTCAAAGAGAAACCTATTTCATCTCCTATCCCCATTAAGGATAGTGACATTTTCTCCGATGATCCTATTCCGGAGTTTGAAGCCTTTACTTTTGATCCTATGGGAGAGAAGATTAGTGGCAGTACCACTTATCATTCTCATAATTCTCTCCCCGATTATGAATCATTTACCTTCGATGAGTTCTCCTGTGAACTCACACACATCAATCCAGAATATGATTCATTCACATTCGATGAGTTCTCCTGTGAACTCACTCATATCATATCTCCACCGGAGTATGATAACTTCTACTTTGATCTAGACACGCCCGGGATATGTCTTGATCACATGAGCTTAAATGATGAGATTCATGATGATGAATCTATGAATTTTCCTGAGGATGATGATGAGTTAGTCAAGATGTTTATCATGACTTTCTTTCTCTTCTTCACCTATCCCGTAGCTTCTCCTGTTCTTCACTCCTTCGGGAATGAAGACATTATCTTTGACCCCGGCATCACCGCTTATAGTTTATACTATCTTAAGCCGGGATTATATCTCATCGGTGTGGAACTTTCACGTGCTTCAAATGTTTGTCCAAACATCTTGAATAAAAGTCTGATTGAGATTGTTTCTTCCACATCATGCTTCTCCAAGGACAGATGAATTCGGGGTCGAGTCAAGCTAGCGACTCGGTAAACAAAAACAGTAGCATGCTTATAGGGTTTTCACCCTAAGTGTGGGGGAATTACCCCTACTGTGGTTACAAATAAAGTGAAAAACAAAATTGTGTTTCCACATTTAGCTTGTAATGTTGCCCTTTTACGTTCAAAGAATCGGCATAATAGCCGGGACTTTGAATATTGAGGACAATATTCAATTCTAAGTGTGGGGGGAAATTCTTGCGAATTTTATTACAAAATACTTTCTAAGTACCCCCGTTTTTGACCAAAAATTTTAAAATTTTTTCACTAAAGTTCAAATTTTTTTGTGGTAATCAGTCCGCCAAGTCTAAATGACAAATGGATTGGCTAGTCCAGGAGCAAACGGCTCTTGGTAAAGACATCTCAAACCCGTTGATGGCTTGCAATTTGCCCAAAATTGTATGGTACCTCAACTGGCCATATCCCATAAAGCGAATGAGTTGGCTAGCCCACAAGATTATGGCTTGTGGTAAAGGCCGTGGAAAATCCATAATTGGTAATCAGCTCACCAAGATGTTGACTATTCCATCAAGAGCTGGCTAGTCCAGAAGCAAACGGCTTTTGGTAAAGACTAATCAAATCCGTTGACAGCTGGTGGTTTGCTCAAAATCACATGGTTATCAAGTGGACCACAGTTCCTAATCGAACTGATACATTTGGCTACTCCAGAAGTAATGGCTTTTGGTAAAGAGTTTTAAATCCATTAAGCTTTTCTTAAAAAGATTGCTAGGGACTAGCAATAGTTTAGTATGGGGGATTGATGAGTGTGTAAATACTCGTCATTTTTACCGTATCTGAACTGCCAAAACATCCAAAAACACTCAGAAATGCATCAAAATACAGAATTTATCCCAAAAGTGTGTTTTATATGTTTTAGATGCAAAATGTTTAAAAATAAATGAAAAACGTACAAAGTTTGCACAATTGGCAGTTTCAGTCCCTCAATTTTCATAAATTGATAAAACTAGTCCCTGAAGGTTTTAAACAAAAGAAAAGTCAACCCAAGGCATTTAAAAGTCAAATGTTATCAAATATGATCCTTGGGTGAAAAGTTTGAGAAAATTACACTTTTGGTCCCCAAGTTTCAAAAATGGCAAAACAAGTCCTCGGAAAGTTAAAATTGGAATTAATCAAATAATTTCCTTGTACTAATGTTATATGGCAGGTTTGGCCCCTTGAAGTTACTTTGGAACATTAGCAACATTGGTCCCTCAAATTTTCAGAATTGCAAATATGGTCCTTGTAATTTCTAGTAAGCCAAACGGACCCTTGTTATTTCTTAATACCCAAAACCAAATAAAACCCAAATAATAAAACACCCTAGCCCACCTTTTGACTCCCCAAGCCCATTACCCCTCATCTCAGCCCAATCCAAACACAATAACATAATCCCACCCTATTTTTTTATATATCCTCAATCAACACCCTCCTTTGACCCCCTCCTTCCACCTCATCCCTGCAACCCCCTGCTACTCCATCATCACCTATCCACTCACCACTAATACCTCTGCAACACTCAATACCCCTCCCCCCTCCTACACTCAAACAAACACTAAACTCCAAACCCACCCCCTGGCATCAATTATTCAAAGGAAGAAGACAAAGGCAATTTGGGCGCGAAAAACTTCAAACGGCTAGGATCATAATTTGTCATCCAATGGCTGTTATCAATGCTGGGAAAGTTCAAGTGGGTCCCACAAGCCCTGGAAAGATATAAAAAGAGGAAGAAAGAGGCTGAGAGAGGTGTTAGGAGTTAAGTTAATTTTCATTAGTAGTAGAATAATCAATAGTTAGAATCACGTAATCACTTCTTTGTATTTTTCTATAATTTTAGACTTATTCTCCAGTTGTACTTATAAGTTTTCAATTTAATTCAAGTTTTCTTTAAGTTTTATGCAATTTGTAGTTTTAATTAAAATTTAAGTTTCTTACTGTTTCACTTATTTACATCTCACATTCTCTCAGTAGTTTCATTAAATCTTTTTAAAGTGGTTTGAAGTGACAGAAATCACAAATTCAGAAGAGAAAAAAAATATAAGAAAATTACTGGAAAAAAAAAAAGAAATGCAAGAAAATTATTGGAAAATCAGAAATCAGAAGGAATGAGGATTGAAGAATTGGAGCATGGTTATAATGGACTGTTTTATGGTTTAGTGTCTCAGGGGAGACCTTAGGATAGGTGTGTTGGCCTGGTTCTCACTTTGTCACTCACTGGATCAATTGTTAGCAAAAATTCCAATTTTTCTGGTTTCACTGTAGCATCAATGTACCCTGCCTTATTGAGTGTTAATGTCAGTTTTTGTGTGCTTATTATCCATTAGAATTAGCCACTTATGTTTGCTTGATAGCTTAGGTAGGATTAGTTTTAAATTTGTAGTTTTACAGTCATTATAGCCAACCCTTGTTCATTGTGATTTGCTTAACTGTCATGCTTATTTTCTTGTTCCATTTTATTGCATTTGTCATATTATAGCCATATCAGTGCTTAGCTCCCCTTTTTAAGCTTAAAAGCTCAGTTTCCCTTGAAAATCAAAAACACTTAGCTTGTTAAGGGGTGTTTGGTTCAGTAGGATTTAGGGTGATATGACTCAAGTCTGTTGTTATCTTTGATTGAAACATCTCAGTTTAGGATAATATAACATATTGAAGCCATAAAATGTAGGTATTTAACACTAGAAGTCAAAATTCATGGTTAAATCCCACCATTTCATTAACTGTTAAGGTTATGGGTTGCATAATTATCCATTTTGATTCAAAAGTTGTTTATCCACATTAATTCAGTCATAATATAGCTTATAACATCAATTTCAGTGTTTAGGATCCAAGAAAAGTTCAATTAAGTCAACTTGTTAGTGTAACTTAAAAAGTCAAAAGTGCATGTCTTCAATTTTTCCAAAAGTTCAAAGAATTTTATAGATTTTTGTGATTGGTTTGAAGGTCTGAATTTTCTTGTGTGTGTACTATACCAGCTGAACTCTTGAATCCCATGGTCCTTTCATTTTTGTGATTTTTTATCTGGGCCCCACACACCCTCAAAGTAGGTTGCAGGGTGGGTATACCCCTTGGTGCACAGATCAGTCACTCACCACCACCACTTTGGTGGTGGTTTCTGACCACCTCAGTGGGCCCCACAGCCTCCACCTTGATCCTTTCAACCCCCCTCCTACCACACTTTAAATATTGACCTTTTGTTTGACCTCAAACCCTCCGGGACCCACCTGAATTAGCCACAAAGATCTGTCCCATTTTCAGTTAAGTACCAAGTTCCAAAGTGCTTGTTTTGAGCTTATTGGCTTATTATGTGGGTCTTTTTGGTTTTTTCTTGCTTAAACATGTTCCATTAACTTATTTAGATCAGAATCATCCATTGTGGGCCCCACTCTTGGTCATTCAAGCTATTTTCTAGCGTTGGTCAACATAAGTCAACTGTTTGGCTTATCGCTTTCCATTGTGCTTATTTTTAGTTTATAAAAAAGTTGTTTTCACAAAAAGTGTTTGTTTTTAGGTCTAAAATAGATTTGTAAAAGAAAAATCCAGAAAAAACAATTTAATTATAAGTGATAGTTTCTATTTAATGTAATTTAAATTTTCATTTTCATTTTTAAATTTTTGTTAATCACTTAGTTTTTTTTATATTTTTATTAATTACCTTTTATATTAAAGTAATTTTAGTAAATTTCTCAGATTTTTATTTTATCATTTAGTATTAATTAGAATTAATATTAGTTTTATCAATAATTAAGTTTTAAATAGCATAATTAGTTTTTATTAAGTAAGACCTAGTTTTTATATTTTTTCTAGCTTTTAATTAATATAATATAATTTTAGGAATTTTTCTAGAATTTTTACTGTTCATTTACTATTTTTTATAATTTAAAATAGTTTAATTAGGTAATTAATAATTAATTAGTTTTTAATTACTAGAAAATCCATAAAAAGACAAAAATATTTCTTTTTAATTTTTATACTTTCTTCAAGTTCAATTAGAGGTTTAGAAAATATTTTTGTAAGTTTTTAGTTTATTTTGTAACCTTTATCATTTTTAGTTTATTTTAAATTAGATTTAAAATAGTTTTAATTAATTAATTAGTGTTTAAATATTAAAATAATCAAGTTAATAACTTTATTTTCATTTTAAATTTTCTTTTTATTTTAGGTTTGTAAAAAAGTCATTTTCACCCCCTGTGGGTTTTCTGATTTCAGTTTTCACGTTTTATTTTGTACGTTTACGTTATTTAAAACGTAAACGTACGCTTTTTAAGTTTTAAACGTTTCTGGTTTTTCTACTTTTCCAGTCTTATTCATATAGCTTATTTAAGCTATCTCATTGTAAATTGCTTAGTTTAATCACTCACAAACCCCTTTCCCGTCCAGATTCACCCGATCACAAACCCGTTTAATAACCATCACACCTCGTCGGGACATAACGACCCGGGGAAATCCTATACTTCCACGGAGCATTGACTTTAGGCAGTTTGACCTTGTTGACCATTCCCTGGTCAATTTAGGTTGACCGTTTAGCATCAATCAACAAGTAACTTATACATTTTACTATGAGTTATAGTTTACATAGTTTGTCATCATCAAAAAGGGGGAGATTGTTGGCATGAATATTACGATATTTAATCTAAACATCCTCTTCATGTTTTGATGATGACAAAGATGTAAGTTACAACATATAACATAAAGTGCTTAAGTTACATGTGATCACAATTCATCTATGCATTCATACGTCAACAAGCCTCGACATCTCAACGTCTCGAGTATGCTTCAACAATCACTTAAGGTATGTACAAACAAATGTCTAATACATTTTATGATCAAAGAGATTATATTTAGACACTACAACCTTTATAAAATGATTATAAACATCTTATATATTTGGAAAAACACTTTTGGTAAATAAAGGAAAATGTTTAATTCATAATAAGTATATGAATTCAAATTTTTAATCAAAAACAGTTAAAATTTCACTAGATAAACCTTCTCCAGAAAAAGACAAAAAAAAAACCGTTTTCTGTCTGGGTGGCCCCCTTAATTATGGGCCCATACAATTAAGGGGGCCGGCACGCTCCAGTTGTTAGAAACTTTTGCCTATAAATATTGGTTCAAATCTGTAATTTTTTTCTCACCTTTTGCACGAAAATTTTCAGTCCCAATCTTTTTCAAACACACTTCTAAATCCTTTGATCATAAGTTTATTAGTCTTTGTTTCAAGTAATTCAATCCCTCATCACTCAAAGTGCAAGAGAAGAATCCTCCCTATCGTAAAGCCAAAAATGTATTAGAGTCTAGTTAGTGTTGATGTGAAGTTGTGAGTTATGTGTGTATATGTAATAAGTAGATCAAGATGATCTTACTTAGTAGTGAGTCAATGAGTAAGTAAGAACTAGTGGGAAGAAGTAGTAGTGTGGAGAAGTCATGTAGAAGTAGGTGTGTGAATAAGTAGTGGAGTATAGAAGAAGTTGTGAAGTAGTGAAGAAGTCATAAAGTCGTGAAGAAGTCGTGAAGTCGTGTAGAAGTTGTGTAGTGATCGAAGTTGTTTCGTGAGTTTGGTCTTAGCTGGCATTAGGAATCGACATTTTGCTTGGTGTCGTTAAATGGTGTAAGGAAAGGTGTGTACGGTTTTCTCCACCAAAAGGGAGCTTGTTGAGTAGTGTTGTGAACTCTCGAGTAGGTGACTCGGGGAGTGGTGTAACGCCCCAACCCGGTAAGGGTAGAAACATTACATTATGGTGACACATCAGATACAAACAATTTCAAATCAACAGCGGAAGTCTTAAATAAAATTCATCAAAAGAGTAATCAACGGGGACTTAAACAACATCAATGCCCCAAAACCAAACAAAACAAAGTACAAATACAAGTGTCCAAAATCCAGAAATAACGATAAGGAAATAAGTCCGTTATTCAAAATAAAGCTCTAGGGTTGGCCCACACTCTCTCATCCCCAAAGCTAAACCCCGCATCCTAGCTTAAGTACCTGCCGCATGGAAAAGAAAGCGGCTGAGCATAAAAAGCTCATTGAACAGATATCAAACAAATAACAAGGCAATACAAAAGAGATATGATAATAAAAGGAATACAAAAATAGATTACACATGGTGTCAAATGAGTAATCAAAAGATATCAAGGTTAAGTGTAAGATGTAATGTATGTGGAATTCAGTATTTTACCCCAGGCCCAATCAATATACAATACAATCCAATAGTAACCCAATATGGAGTGATCAACTCCCAATATGTGAGGGGTTGCAATGCACGCATACCCAGTCACTAAACCATGTAGCATAATCAATGTAGACAATATAATAGTCACAATCAATCAATCAATCAAATCTAGGATGCATCCATACGCCCCTGCAGGCCAATCATAAGCATAGCAGTAGTCGATAACAAAATCAGGGACGGTGTGGTACATCTCTCCAACCACACTAGAGTACATAACATTGGTGCATCAATGCTATGGTTGTGGCTACTCCACAACAAGTAATACATGCGTAAATACTGAAGGGTCATGTAGTCAAGGTTCAATATCAAAGTATAAGTGCCAAGTAATAATCAAAGGTTCAATGGCAAAAGTTCAATATCAAAGGTCAATATCAAAAGATCAATCAAAGGTTCAATATCAAAGGTTCAATCTCAAAGGGGTCAAGATCAGAGGGTCAATATCAAAGGTCCAAATAATATAAAGGAAAGAGAGAATAAGTCATGAGAGAGAAAGAAGTTGTACTCTTGCCGAAGAGTACGGAATATCTATACCTTAGTCCAACACAAAAGCAAGGTCACAAATCAAACAAGGAGAGACGGATCACTCCCACTTCACCGAACCTAGAAGAGAACGGATACAAATCAAGAAGAGTCCAAATCATGTAGGTTACTTCTTTTAGTTATCTTTCCATTTTTTTAGTAGCTTTCCATATTTAGCAGCTTTCTATTTTAGGTAACTTTCCATATTTAGTAACTTCCCACTTTAAGTAGGTTAAGCATTTTAGAAGACTTTCTATTTTTAGTAAGTTTCCTTATTTAGAAAGTTTCCAATTTTAGAAGGTTTCCATAAATAATACTTTCCAAAAATAGCAGGTTTCCATAAATAGCAGAATTCCCATTTTAGCCATTTTCCAATTATAGTCATATTCAATATTATTAGGTTTATCATTTTAGCAAGTTCCCATGATTAAATATGATAAGTATTTCATTTTATACACATTTTCCAAGATTAGGGTTTCGTATGAACTTATATCAAAATTAGGGTTCAAATATGTCAAATAAATAAGTCAAGGGTCAAAAGTGAAAATATATATCCATATAAGCATATATACGATCCACATAAGCCACAAATGTCAGATTTACACTTTACACCCTTAAGTTTCAAAAGTTACAAATCAATCCTTTAATTAGTCCATTTTGCTTATTTAAACCATTAACTAATATAATTAGCACATAAGCATCAAAACTATACAAAAATGTCACAAATAGCCCCTCTACTAATATTAGGCCGAAATTAGTCCAACATATCTATATTTACATTTTTAGTCCTCCAAGTTATCATATTTACAATTTAACCCTTTTAATTATCAAATTAACACATAAACCACATAATTAATCAAATAACCACATAAATCCACCAAGTATCACAAAATGACAATTTTGGTCCCTCTATATTATTTTTAAGTCAAAAATTACATATTTACAATAATAGTCCTTCAAGTTTTCAAATTAACAGAACTAACATTAATTTATAAAACAATTATCAAAATCATCCAAAAACCCTAACAAACATCCAATCATTACACCAATCATCATCATCATTATTTAAATAATTTAAAACAATATAAACCCTAATTCATATATAAAACAAATCGAACCAAAATCAAACATAAACCATTTATCATTTTAATTCAACAATTAACCAACTAATCACATAATCTTCATTATATTATCATCATAAACACATTATCATCATCAAGTATCAAAAACAAATAGGAACCTACATCACAAAATTGTATTCAAACCATATATATATATATATATATATATATATATATATATATATATATATATATATATATATATATATATATATATATATATATATATATATATATATATATATACCATTGTCATCAATTTTAACCAACCAAATCAATTACATACTATACCAAATCAATTCAAATATGAAATTAAGCATCCATAACACATAACATTTATCAAATTAATCATCAAAAATCATCTTGGGTCATCCTTAGGTTCGGCCTCATTTTTATATTACAAGAGAGATTCGTTTTCAAATCAAACAGACGTGTTATGTGTTACAACTGTTACCACAAACATGTTTTAATCATCATATCATCAAAATAATCAAGGTTTATCAATTTCCTCATAAAAATTATTATGGGTCGATTTGTATATATTCATGTATATCAATTCGTATATTTTTTATTCTTGCGTATAATGATATTTGTAACGAAAAGAATTCAAGGAGATAAACAATAATCAAAATAAAAATACCAAACCCTTCTATGGGTGTTGTATGATTCGAATGGGGAAGAAAACACAAGAAGCAAGCCTCCAAAAGCTTCCAAACAATCTC
This sequence comes from Artemisia argyi, assembly GCA_030686995.1. Classification (NCBI taxonomy): domain Eukaryota; kingdom Viridiplantae; phylum Streptophyta; class Magnoliopsida; order Asterales; family Asteraceae; genus Artemisia; species Artemisia argyi. The sequence goes on along the minus strand of CM060679.1, from coordinate 35,696,997 downwards.
CAATATACACCAAATTCTCCCACGAACACGTACAATTAATTTTCAATGATCAAGGAACAAAGTTTTTGGATGGTGGTGTGTTGTTTATGGCGTAAAGATGAGAGGAGAGGAAGAAGGAGTTTTAAATTTAAGGTTTAAGTTATATTTGCAGATAATAATCAATTTTAATGAAAATAAATGTAATTAGCACAAATCAAGGGATTTCATTCCCCCCCCCCCCTTGACGGGCCATACAAAAGGTAAGGACCAAAATTTGTAATTTAATTATCAAAATATACTTTAGGATATAATATGGTATTTATTTTATAGGCTGTGTACAAGTTTTAAGGTTTTTGGACCCGTTAGGTCACGTAACGTGCAACATTCATTTCTAAGTCCAAATTTTATATGCTTGGGTTCTCATAATTTTGTAGTAGCTCAAATGTGATTTACTTGAAGTTACAAGTCCATGTTTGTGATTGTACGATAACCGTTTTTGATTTCCGGCTTGTTTGGTAAACGTACTTAATTCTTCAAAATTTTAAATTGGAGGGTATTTTAGTAATTTAATCATGTCATGAAAAAGTGGGTTTTACAACTATTCCCCTCTCAAAAAGAATTTTCGTCTGCGAAAATGAAATAAGGAATAAGGTAAAAACAAAATGAAAGCATACCAGACTACAAAGGAAAATGAGGGTAGCTAGCTTGCATAGACTCCTCGGTCTCCCAGGTCGCCTCACGTGGTGGATTGTTCTTCCAAATAATTTTAACAAAACGAATAACTTTATTTCTCATGACTCTCTCTTGTCTATCAAGAATGGCTTCCGGTTCTTCCGGAAATGACATGTCTGGCTGAATCTGGTCGAAAGGATATGACACCACATGTAAAGGATGATAATTGTATCCCCGCAAAAGAGATACGTGGAAAAAGTTCTGCAAATGTGCCAGCTGAGGTGGAAGAGCCAAACGATAAGACACCTCGCCAACATGCTCCAAAATTTCAGATGGACCAATAAAACGAGGACTCAATTTGCCCTTAATACCAAAATGTTTGACGCCGCGAAAAGGAGAAACTTTCAAAAATACCCGGTCGTCAACCTGAAACTCTAACTCGCTTCGATGCTTATCTGTGTAACTCTTCTGTCGGGACCTGGCTTCCTTAAACCTCTCTTTAGCAATATTCACCTTTTTGTTGGTGATTTCAATCATCTTAGGACCCTCAATAATCCGCTCGCCTACTTCATCCCACATAGTAGGTGACCTACACTTGCGCCCATATAACATCTCGTAAGGTGCCATCCGAATACTAGCGTGCCAACTGTTGTTATACGCGAACTCGACTAAACATAAGTACTCGTCCCAACTGCCGGTCCAATCAAGCGCATGAGCCCGTAACATGTCTTCCAACGTTTGGATAGTCCTCTCGGATTGACCATCAGTCTGCAGGTGAAAAGCAGTACTGAACTTAAGACGAGAGCCCCAAGCCTAATCTAATGCCTTCCAAAAACGTGAAGTAAACCTCGAATCTCTATCGGAAACAATCGAAACTGGTGTACTACGCAATCTAACAATCTCCTGCTGGAAAATTTCTGCCAACTTCGCTACACCATAACCTTTCTTAATCGGTAGGAAATGAACTAACTTGGTTAGCCGATCAACGACTACCCAGATCGCATCATGTCCTTTTCGTGTGACCGGTAAACCCGTAACAAAATCTAACGTTATCTCTTCCCACTTCCACTGAGGAATCTCCAACGGTTGCAAAAGACCACTAGCTCTTTGGTGCTCAATCTTTACTTGCTGGCAAACCAAACACCTAGCAACATACGAAGCTACATCCTACTTCATCACGTTCCACCAAAAATGCTGTTTCAAATCCTGATACATCTTCGTAGACCCCGGATGTATGGTAAATGGAGAACTGTGAGCTTCTGATATAACTGTCTCACAAAGTTCAGGATCACTCAAAACACAAAGGCGGTCCCCTAACCAAACAATACCGTCGTCGTCGACCCAAAACTCTGACTGTTTCCCCTCTTCTATATTCTAAACAATGGCCCATAACTCTCCATCATCATGCTGAGCTTCTTAATCTTCAAGGTCAAGTTAGACTCAACTTTCAAACTCGCCCAATAACCGTCGCGTCCAGGAAAACAAAACTCCACCTCCATGAGCTCAAGATCATGCAAAATCTTAGGCTCAAATTTCAGACTAGCCACCATACCCGACTTACGACTAAGAGCATCTGCAACTACATTAGCCTTTCCCGGGTGATACTGAATGTTAGTGTCGTAGTCCTTGAGCAATTCCAACCATCTAAGCTGTCTCATATTCAACTCCTTCTGGGTAAATATGTATTTGAGACTCTTATGATCCGTGAAGATATCGACAGAGTCCCCATACAGATAATGTCTCCAGATCTTAAGAGCAAAGACAACTGCAGCCAACTCTAGATCATGCGTAGGATAGTTCTCCTTATAGGGTTTCAACTGACGTGAGGCATACGCAATAAGCTTCCCGTGCTGCATTAAAACACAACCTAACCCCTTCTTAGAAGTATCACTATAAATCTGATATCCGCCCGTACCAGATGGAAGTTTCAAAATGGGAGCTGACACAAGTTTCTGCTTCAGAGTCTCAAAACTCTCTTCCTGTTCATCGGTCCAATTAAACTTCAACCCTTTCCTCATCAATGTAACACCCCCAAAATACCGCAGCGGAAGACTGTGTCATAGGGGTGCTACTTCATAATACAAAGTACAAGTTATAGAAAACGAACTCTAAATGAGACGTTTTGAAAAGTTACCATTCTATTAATGAATTCAAAGTTACAAACATGAGATTCCAAAGTATGATACATAAATGTATACAAAATGTTTTGAATGGTAAATGATAAAAGCGTAAGTCTTCAGAATATGCAGCTTGACTCTAAGTTCCACGCACTAGCTATCGTCTTATAGACCTGAGATAACATGCTAAAGTGTCAACACAATGGTTGGTGAGTTCATAGAGTTTGTCTTAAAACAATTGAAAAGCCTTAAAAGAATGTTCACACAGCAAAGGCATCGTGAATCCACTCAGTTGCAATTCCCGCCATAAGAGACTTGCAACCTGTGTGTTCACAACCCACTGCTAACATATATAGTATGAATAAGACATGTATAAGTTCATCAAGACAATTTAAGCAATTAGAAGTGAGTCTCTACTTCATCTCCGAAGACCTCACTTTTATGATGTATCCAACATTCGCAAATGTTAGGATGTATCAAAGACAACTGGGAGTCAATTCCCAAAGACAACTGGGAGCCACTTCCCAAAGACAACTGGGAGTCAATTCCCAAAGACAACTACTAGTCAATAAATAGAATAACGCAATTAAGTATAACGCAGTCATGTATGTAAGCAATCAAGTATAACACAGTCAAATATAGACGTTTTTGAGTATTTGTACAAGTAAGCAAGTAGTTGAGCATGTATCCCCCCCAGGAGTTAAAACAAGTACGAAAAGAGTAGGGGCTATGACTCACCTTAAGCTTATGTAATGAAAAATGAAAGTGGTAGTCGAATCGCGAAAGCCTCTAAGAGCAGCCTATAATAGAACGTTGTGACTTAGGTTTGGAGTAACGTCTAAGAATACGAAGAATTGCCAATATATGTCTTGCATAATGTTCATGATGTAGTACTTAGTATATAGTGTAAGTCGTTGAATATAAATGGTCTATGAAACATGTATAAGTTGTATATCTCTTACTACCGTTCGGGCCGACATAATTCAGAAGTCATGGAGTAAACGTTCGAGGAGCCAGGACACTTTAACTCGTAAATCCACAACTCGTCTCGACGGCTTACTCAATGAACTCCTCACATGAGGCTCCCTACTATTGTAGTATTTGATAACATATATATATATATATATAAGCTTTTTGATCTTTAATAGTTATATGGTCTTTAGTCGTGGCTTTGCCGTGACCTTGGTCATTGTTACCATGATCTTGAGACTCAACCTTGGCTTTAGCCATGGTTGTGGTCTCGGCTTTAGGTCATTAGACCTCTTGGTCTCATCTAATTATAATGATTATATAGTAACTTTGGTCTAAAAATGGGCTGTTAAGAATTTGAAGAAATTTATCACTCAGAAAGCGTTTTCAGGTCTCGAGCTTCTTTGTTCCTGAACGAAAACGTCGTTCCGGACAACTTTCGTGTTTTAACTTTTTGATGAATCGGACCAGAAGTGGGACTTTCAAATTCATAATTTGATCAGAATGCTAATTAGGCAGATTTGCCGTTTTGGTTTCGCTAACTTCAAATGGTCATAACTTTTGACTCGTGTACTCGTTTTGGGTGATTCAAATTGCTATGTTTTCCTTGTTAAGTCCTCTTTAACAGTAAGTAAGTGTCAAATATCAAAGTTATACTATTGTGGTCGTGGTTCTCCATAAAAATCACTAGTTTGCTTGTTTGCTTGTCATAAGTTAACATATGTATACCAATACTCGTTTTATCCATTTTTAAACATCATGAACATAATAACAAGAACATATATAGCATGAAAGAAACATAATAAGCATGAAATGATATTGAGCAAGAAAGTGTAATAGGATTTCTTACAACTTTTGGCTTTCTCTTAAGAAAGGAAGTCAAGTATGAACTAGGACACTAAACCTATGCTTGTAAACCCTTTACCACAACTCTTGTAACCCTTGCTAGCCTTGATCTAACCCTTGTGAAAATCATTTAACTTCAGCCCTAGTAACCTTGTGTAGCTCCTAATTCAACCATGGAATCACCAAACAAACTTAAGAACTAGGTAGAGAATACTAAGACCTTGAACTTTGTAGTGTAACTTGTAGTTTGAAGATCAAAGGATCATGGAGCTAGGGATTGTGTTGTGGCGTTTTATTTATGAAGAAATGATGGAATGAGCTCTCTATTTATAGCATGAAGAGGAGGTTAGGAAGCTTACTAGGAAACTACATAAACTTGGTGACCAAGGTTAACTTGGAGCCAAAGTTGTAATTAAGTAAAGAATCAATGGTCAAAATTTAACCACAAGTGTGAAACCCCCCCCCCCTAGTGGCGGTTTGAATGAGGATAAGATGACTAGATGATGACTCTTGGTCTTTGGATGATAATATCCTAAGTATGTAGCTAGTTTTGGACCCGTAAATTGCTAACCGTAAGTTTTTAGGCCACGAAACGTAAAACCGGGTATCCTAAAAATATGAAACTTATAAATATGGTTAAACATGTCAATATAGTCCATAATAAAATATAAAATGAGTGGTAGGTTCTATCGGGTGCGAAAACCCTGCTAAAAACTGGAAACACGGGTCTAAAACGCGCAATTCGCGTAAAACGCTGAACTGAAAAACGTAAAATTCCGAAACTTTTGGAATTGTCCTAAAATGAGAGAAAATCATATTTCTATTGTTTATAATGTTTTATGGACATATCAGGATGCTAGAAGGACGTTTAAACCTAAAAGTAAATCTCGGACACGGCTTTGCGATTTTTGCAGAAATGATCCGACGAGCGTCAAACTCTCGGATTATCGTTAAAATAGTTTAACTTACGAGAATATGAAATAAAAATTTTTGAGATGAATAGTAAAAAGTGAATAGTAAAAAGTGAATAGTAAAATTTTCGGGAATAAAAGTTAACCTGAAATTGCGAATTGTTACAATCAACTTAGGCAATGGTGAGGCAAGTTGTGAGAATCCCTCGAAAAATATCCGATAGTAACCTGCCAAACCATGAAAACTCCTGACCTCGGTCACCGTAGTAGGTTTCGGCCATTTAGTGATAGCCTCAACCTTTGTTGGATCCATAGTAATACCACCAGCGTATACCGCATGACCAAGGAAAGCAACCTGACTAAGCCAAAATTCACACTTGGAGAACTTCGCATACAACTTCTCCTGTCTCAAAATCTGCAAAACTGTACTAAGGTACTGCTCGCGTTCTTCCTCGGACTTCGAATAACCCAAAATGTCGTTCATAAAAAAGATCACGAACTTATCGAGAAAAGAACGGAATACCCGGTTCATAAGGTCCATAAACACTGTCGGAGCATTAGTCAGTCCAAAAGGCATAACCAAAAACTCATAGTGTCCATACCGAGTTCGAAAAGCAGTCTTAGGAATATCCTGCTCCTTAACCCGAAGTTGATGATAACCGGACCTAAGATCAATCTTGGAGAAACATTTAGCTCCTTGGAGCTGATCAAACAAATCGTCAAAATACGAGGCAAAGGATAACGGTTATGGACGGTAATACGGTTCAACTCCCGGTAGTCTATGCACAATCTCATACTATCGTCTTTTTTCTTCACAAATAGGACATGTGCTCCCCAAGGAGATACACTCAGATGAATGAATCCATTCTCAAGGAGTTCCTGTAGTTGCTCTTTCAATTCTGCATGAGCCATACAATAGGGAGTCTTAGAAATGGGTTCCGCACCCGGAATCAAATTAATGCCAAATTCTATGTCGCGATTAGGAGGAAGGCCCGGAAGTTCTTCCGAAAATACATCGGTAAAATTACGGACAACTCGAATACTATCGATAGTAGGACTCTCCATTGAAGTATCCTGAATAGAAGCAATAAAACCCGCACAACCGTGGGATATCAAAGTACGCGCCTTCAAAGCAGATATGATCTTAACATATCGAAGTGGTTGGGAACCAAAGTACACAAATTCAAGTTTAAACAAATCACCAGATATAACCTTCCGCTCATGAAAAACAATAGTGGCTCGATGAGAGGTCAACCAATCCATACCAAGAATCAAATCAAAATCAAACATATCAAGCGGAAGAAGATTAGCCGGACTTATGCGATCATCAAAACGTAGCGGACAATCAATAAACTCATGATCAATGATAACGTTATGTTTCATAGGCGTAGATATAGTTAAGGGAGTTATTAATGGTGTTGGGGTTAATTTCAGTTTCTTTGAGAATGTGAAAGACATAATAGAATGAGTTGCGCCAGTATCAAACAAAACAAATGCAGTATAATCACCAATATGAAGAAAACCCGTAATGGTACCTGAAGCCTTATCTGCCTGCTAGCGAGTAACAGAGTAAACACGGCCTAAGGAAGTAGAAGGTTTAGAAGAGCCTGCAGGAACAATGCCGGTTTTCATCGGGCAATTCTTCACCTGATGCTCAGTGGAACCGCACTCATAATAAACTCCCGTGACTTTGTGGCACGGTCCGGGATGGGCATTACCACAAGTAGGGCAAAGCGGTGGGGGTGGCAAAATCTCAGCACGCCTCTGCTGACTTGACGAGTTCCCCGAACGATACTGCTGATGCGAAGATCCAGAACCCAAGTACATGTTCTGCTAGTTGCCCCTAGAAAACTGTCTCTAGTTGCTGTTACCCGACCTGTCACCCTGTCTACCAGAAGATTTATAATCCGAACTTCTCTGAACTTATCGACCCTGGTCATGTCCCCGGTTAAACTGTCCCCTGTGCTCATACTAACGGTCCGAACGACCGCGGTGATCAAAACTCTGCTCAGAACGACCCTGATGGTCAGAACCCCGGTTATGGTGCCCAGAAGGTCCAGACTGAATCCTGTCCCCATCATGGTTCCTCTTGTTCGACACCCCACTCTCATGCAACAATTCAATATTACGTGCCGCATCACAAACCATGGACACATCAGCATAATCCGTGTTAACAATACGGTCAAGCACCCAATGCTTCAATCCCCACTTGTAGTGACGAGCCTGTCTCTGTGCATCTCCCGTCACAGTAGGTCCTACGAAGCTAGCCAACCTAAGAAAATGTTCCATGTATTCTGCCAAGTTATCTCGTTCCAACTAGTGGATCGAACTATACTCCCTTTCATATCGCTGCTGTTCTGAGAAAGGGATATACTTCTTATAGAAAGTCTCACGAAACACAGCCCAAGTACAAGTCTCAGCATAATTAACGCCCTTCGCCTGAACATGCGCTTTCCACCAATTGAGGGCATCACCCTCAAGCTTGAAAGCGGCTAAATGAGTTTTCACCTCATCCGGACAACCCACAACCTGAAACATCTTCTCACAATGAGTAATCCAGTCCTCCACCTCGGTAGGAGTGGCGGCTGACTTGAAAGAGATGGGCTTCAGCTTGTTGAAACGCTCAATCCACACATGAATACCCTCATTTCTGCTCCTAGCCCCATCAGTATTTCGCAGAGTCTCAAGAATCTGAGGGATAGCAGCAGCTACTGCTTGGGAAACAATCTCATCAACATTTGGAGGGTTATCACCAGCGCCTTGTCGAGTGTTCACCATCTAGAACGATACCAAACAATTAGCGAAAGACAAACGAATATGAAAAGAAAAGTCAAAACAAAAGCTTAGTGTCTACCCAAATCTCACAGGTCACGGCCTAAGCCCTGAAGATCCAAACCATTGTCTCTGATACCATAAATTGTAACGCCCCAACCCGACAAGGGTAGAAACATTACATTATGGTGACACATCAGATACAAACAATTTCAAATCAACAGCGGAAGTCTTAAATAAAAGTCATCAAAAGAGTAATCAACGGGGACTTAAACAACATCAATGCCCCGAAACCAAACATAACAAAGTACAAATACAAGTGTCCAAAATCCAGAAATAACGATAAGGAAATAAGTCTGTTATTCAAAATAAAGCTTTAGGGTAGGTCCACAATCTCTCATCCCCAAAGCTAAACCCCGCATCCTTGCTTAAGTACCTGCCGCATGGAAAAGAAAGCGGCTGAGCATAAAAAGCTTAGTGAACAGATATCAAACAAATAACAAGGCAATACAAAAGAGATATGATAATCAAAGGAATACGAAGATAGATTACATATGGTGTCAAATGAGTAATCAAAAGATATCAAGCTTAAGTGTAAGATGTAATGTATGTGGAATTCAGTATTTTACCCCAGGCCCAATCAATATACAATACAATCCAATAGTAACCCAATATGGAACCACTGTAAGATGTCATGAAAAAGTGGGTTTTACAAGTGGAGTAGGGCGAGGAAGGCGTCCTTGTAGCCGAACCACTGTAAATCATCGTGTCCGGTTTGCATTTTCTTTCTCTTGTCTCTTTACATTTATTTTTGCATTTATCGCTTTATTTCTATGCTTGCAAATATGTGTTGATAGTTGCTTATATTGTCATGGTGATTAATTGTGTTATAGTTACAATTTAATATTATGATTGTGTGTATAATTATATGATATGGTCTAATAGATTATTATTCACACTTCTCATATTGAGTTTAACTTAATAGATAATTTGATACAAAACATTTTAAGATTTTAAATGGAAAACGTATTCACATAAAGATCAACCAAAGCTCCATTCATAAAACTAAGTTTTGAAAACTAATCCAAAATCACACATATATAATTGATCATATTGATTATAAGTTGTTTTCATACTAAACTCTAATTGAAAGTTTTTCAAACAAACAATTGAATAAATTCGAATCAACATTTTGAAAAACATTTTGAAACCAAGTTTTTATAAAATGAAAAAGATGGAAATCTATTCAACCCCTTTCTAGTTTTCCGCAAAGCAAAATAATACACTAAAAAAAACAAATAATAATAGTAATAGTAATAGTAGTAGTAATAGTAATAGTAATAGTATTAGTAATAATAATAATAATAATAATAATAATAATAATAATAATAATAATAATAATAATAATAATAATAATAAATGAAAGAATGATTATCGAAAATATATGAAAGTGCCCATTTATTGAAAGATAATTACATGCTTATCGTAATTGTGAATTAATTTCTCCAAGCAATTAACGGTTTTTGAGATATATTATTTTTGAGAAAGAAATGTAAAAATGAGGTTTGATTAAAAAAGTGAGGTGGGAAAAGTAGAAGTAGATGTTTTTAATATATGATTTGGAGATCAAATGATGTGTGTGGTGAAAATTAATCTCTTAGATAATTTAGATTGCATGAAGATAAATGAATGTAACTCAACTTACTCTTTTAAAGAAAATGCAACAAAATATAAGGGAGAGTAACAAAACCGAACTAAAAACCAAAAAAAAAAAAAAAAAAAAACCAAAAAAACGGCTCCAAAATAACCGAGCCAATTATAAAACTTATGGTACGGTTTTGGTTCTTGAAAAACCAAAAGTTTTAGTTTGATTTTTGGTTTAATATGAAAACCTATACCGAAAAAACTGAACCGTCCATACTAATATTAATAAAACTAATAAAAATATATATACATTTTGGTTTTGATAAAAGTTATCACAAAAGTCCAAAAACTAAAAGACACATACATTATATATTCCTAACATATGTTTATTTAGACACTGCAATAAATTCGCAAAGTTAATTTTATTTATTTCATATATGTTCACACATCTCATCTTTATATACATGTTATGAAATCTTATTATTTTTTGGCAAAATATTCAACTTATTTTTTAGGATTTCTTGATTTAGGTTGATTTAGGTTGTGGGTGTTTAAAAAACATTCATATTCGAATATCTGAAAATTGATTAGAATTTACTAAAAAGATTGGGTTTTATGGAATGTCAGTTTTAGAGCTCATGTAAGAGTTTTTCAAAAATTATAAATATTCGGATATATAAAACTGTTATTCGAAATTTCGAATATTCGAATTAAAAAAAAAAAAAAAAAAAAAAAAAAAAAGGCTAAAATAATGGCTATAACATAAAACTGTCATCGAAAATTTTAGATATCTGAAAACAGAAAAAACGAAAATCGAACCGCAAAAAACCAAAAACCGATACAAACCAAACTTTTGGTTCGTAGTTTGGTTTTAAAAAACATAAAACCGAACTTTTGGTTCGTAGTTTGGTTTTAGCCAAAAAAACCGCCCCAAACCGCCCCATGATCACTTCTATTATATTAAGTTGGAGATTTCTAACTTGTGTCATGGTAGCACAAGATTTAACTTATAAACTAAGTCAAATTACCATATATGTACATGTTGGTTGATATTAATAGTTTTTTAAAATAATAAGGTTTATTAAATTTATTATTGTTTTATACAGAAATAAAGTTCGTTTTAAAAAATAAATGCTTTAAACTTGTATTATAAGTTAGAAAAAACATCAAGTCGTACAAAATTGACTTCAACAATATATTCCTTTTTGGTGAATTCTTTATTGGAAAATGAAGCAACCGCTCTAACTGTGACAACTATGTTTCCACAAATAAAAACAGAGCAGACTACCTGGACCAATTCGACCTCAATTATTAACCAAATATTCGAATACCTCAAGAAATAGTAAGAAGTATGAATTATCATCTACTTTAGAGCAAATATCTCACTAATGGAGGTATTAACCATACTTTTCTTTTGTTTCCATACATTACTTACGTGTACCATAGCAGTCGACACCATATCCATAAACCAAACCCTTAGAGATGGTGAAACTATTGTTTCAGCTCAAGAATCATTCGAGCTCGGGTTCTTTAGCCCGAGCAACACCACCAAAAACCGATATCTAGGCGTATGGTACAAAAAATTAGCAACTGGCACCATTGTTTGGGTTGCCAATAGAGAGACTCCAATTGGTAACAAAACTGGTGAGCTAACTCTCAATCCGGGTGGATTATTGGTGCTTCGTGACTCCAGCTCCAACCGAATCATTTGGTCATCGAATACGTCAAGAGACACTAAAAACGTGGTGGCTCAGTTATTGGATAATTCAAATTTTATGGTTGTTGATAGTGAAGCTGGACCAGAAAATTACATTTGGCAGAGTTTTGATCATCCAGGAAATACCAAGATGCCAGATATGAAATTTGGGAGAAATTTGGAAAGAGGTTTGATTACGAACTTTACATCATGGAAAAATGATGATGATCCTTCACAAGGCCAATATATGATTTGTATGGATTTTAATGGACTCCCACAAACATATCAAAAAAATGGAGATGAGATTGAGTATAGGTTGGGATCTTGGAACGGTCTTGCATTTAGTGGCAGCACGAATAACCATCCGAATCCCATGTATGAAAATTTTTATTATATGGATGAAAACGAGATTTCGTCTGTATTTGTACTAAGAAATAAATCGGTTCTAAGTAAGTTGACACTAAGTCCAGAAGGAAACATGGAGCAATGGTATTGGATCACGGGAAGGCAACGTTGGTTTCTATATTCTTCACTCACAACAGATAGTTGTGAACGATATGCGTTGTGTGGAGTTCATGGGATTTGCAACATTGCGCAATCGCCTAATTGTGGGTGTATAAGAGGGTTTACGCCTAAAAGGCCGGATCAATGGGAAATATCTGATTGGTCGAGCGGTTGTCAAAGAGAGATACCATTGAATTGCAGTGTTGGGGAAGGCTTTAGAAAGTATTCATTTGTGAAATTACCCGACACTCGAAAATCATGGTTTGATAGGAATATGACGATGGAGCAATGCAAGGTGAAATGTAAAAATGAGTGCAATTGTACGGCTTACGCGACTTTGGATATTAAACATGGTATTGGTTGTTTGATATGGTACAATGAATTCATTGATATGAGAATACTTCCTGATAACGGGCAAGACATTTATATCCGAATGAGCGCTGTTGAATTAGGTAAAAGCTTAATCTTGTAGGTCAAAGATATGCAATTTAATTTATGTGAGTGGAACGTTCACATAATTCAAAGCACATCTCATTTGCTTAGAATTATGAAAACTATAACCATCAAATTTTGTATTGTTTTAGAGAAAGACATAAGGGGATCAGGAAGCAAAACAATAGTTCGAGCAATTGTAATCCCTGCTACTCTAGGATTTGTGATTCTACTGGGACTATGTATATTGATCATCATGAAGAAGAAGAAGAAGGCCAAGTCACAAGGTAAATCACTTTTATTATGTATCTATGCTTTCTAAATTTCCTGTGTTTTATAATATAAGACGAACGAGGTTCCTCTGTAAAACCAATTGGCAAATACAGAGGAGTAACTCATCAAATTATATACAGGGCATTTAATTTTTTCTCTTTTTCTAATACTAGACGAGTACCCGTACATAGTAACAGTATTTTATAGCGACAGATAGTTTTAGTGATAAAAAAAAGTTTATTGGTTATAAATGAAAAATAATAAAAGTTTGAGGATTTGAAGATTAAACATAATGTTTTGAAACCCGGTTCGACCTGGGTGGTTCAACCGGTTGAACCGTTACGATAAAAAACGGATCAAATTAAATCAGGTCAACCCGTCGGGTTGGGTCGAAAAACCGGGTCAACCACCAGGTTTAAAGATTGCCCATATATTATTAATTGTTTCAACATTTCCTTTTTAATTTTTTCAACATTACAGTTTCTTTTTAAATTGTTTCAACATTTTTTTTATTTTTTTTTTCACATTTCATTTTCTTGACTTTTCAATTTTCATTTTTCATTTTGACCATTTTTGTTTTATAGATAGTATAGATGGGATTGGATTCACACCCGACCTTGATTTTGTAACCACAGGTAAACACAATTCATTTGTTGATGGGGATCATCTAGACCTCCCATTATTCGATCTTTCCACATTGAGCATTGCAACGAATGATTTTTCAACCAATAACAAGCTCGGTGAGGGTGGTTTTGGACCAGTTTACAAGGTACTACATATATTTCACATAAAGTTTGCCTATTAAATCGATTAATTATCCATTTACATCTTCGTGAAGGGGTTTCTTGAGGATGGCAGAGAAATTGCAGTGAAACGGCTATCACTGTGTTCTACACAAGGAGTTGAAGAGTTTAAAAATGAAGTTACCTTCATTTCCAGGCTTCAACATCGAAACCTTGTTAAAATGCTAGGTTTCTGCATCGATGAGACCGAAAAATTATTGGTTTATGAGTACATGCCTAATGGTAGCCTTGACTCATATCTATTTGGTAAGTTGAACATCCAAAAGTTTAGATGTACAAATTCATATCATGCATTTCTGGAAATCAATGTAATGGATATAAATCTTTTGTAGATGAAACCAAAAGCAAAACGCTGGACTGGTCACAAAGATTCCATATTATCAATGGGATTGCTCGAGGTTTACTTTATCTTCATCAAGATTCTCGACTTCTAATCATTCATAGAGACCTTAAAGCTAGCAACATTTTGCTCGATCGTGAAATGAACCCAAAAATATCAGATTTTGGTCTCGCAAGAAGCTTTGGAGGAAATGAGACCGAAAGAAATACTAAACGAGTGGTTGGGACTTAGTAAGAGTTTACTTTAAATGCATTTTATGCTTTAAAATTTGGGTAAAATTACTTATATTATGAAACTTTTTTTGGTGAAGTTACATGCATCTACTATTCTACTGTATCTCATATCAAATAGATAAGACGTAGTCATAATTTTATATGGCACCACTGTCCTTAACATTGATGAAATAAGATAAGTTTGAATGTGTTAAAAGTCTTGGCTGTTAGCCTACTAATAACTTACAGTATTAGCTTAGATCATATTCTTAAGTTAATCACCAAGTAATTGGATTAGTACTCCATTGTTTTGGGCTTTGGGATATAACATTTTCAAATTTTCCTTTTCATATTATATAAGGACCCAAGAAAAGATAAAAATTGTCTGATGTTTATAAATGATGGACATCTTGGTGCAGTGGGTACATGTCCCCCGAGTATGCTGGAGATGGAAAGTTTTCAATAAAATCAGATGTATTTAGCTTTGGTGTTATGATATTGGAAATCGTAAGCGGGAAGAGAAACAGAGGATTCTTTCATCTATCTCATAGCCACAGCCTTCTTGGACATGTAAGATAATTGAAAATTTACATTAAAGATGTGAAATCAACTATGTCTGTCATCCTGATGTGTTTTGACTCATTGGTCTTTAGGCATGGAAACTCTATGTAGAAGGAAAGACCTTGGAACTAGCCGATGAATCTTTTTCAACTTCATGCACCAAATTTGAAGTCATGCGGTCAATCCATGTTGGTTTATTATGCATTCAACATAACCCGATCGATAGACCAGACATGGCAATGGTGGTTATGATGTTGACTAGCGATGGTGAACTACCTCAGCCAAAGCGGCCTGGATTTTATACAGAACCTAGTTCTGAGTGTTCAAGTAGCGTGCAAACACCAAACTCAAACAATTATGTTACGGTTTCACTTTTAAACCCTAGATAAGTAAGTAATAATTACAGATACGCCGTATTATAAGTTAAAAATTCTCATGTACGGTTAATTCTTTTCCTATAAAATATTCATTTTTCTCTTTGATTTTCGTTCGGATTCAATCATACATTCTTTTTGTAGTAAGAGCGCTGGGAGTGGTAACGCCCAGCCGGCGTTATTGCACACATGGCAGCCAAAACGTCATAGATGTCCAAGTTTCTGTTGGATCAAAGAAGGCTTTAATGATGAAATCGTGATAGCAAAAGGAGGAAGAAACACTTCTGTAATGCTTCACAACCAAAGCTTGTATTGAATATTAAAAGGAAATGGGACTGCATACAAAAAAAGAAGTTGCAATACTGTAAAAACTACTTTCTGCTACAACTATTTATTCTCAAAAGAAACAACTAGAATACTATAAAATCGGTCCACCACCCAAGCATCAAGGAAACCGTTGTGTGACCATTTCCCATGCACGTTCCACTAAAAACTCGGTCAACATTAATCCACATTCTCCCCTTTGATGTTGACCTCTTCAGTCCCAGTCAACCTTCTCATCTTAGTGAACTTAACTCGAGGTAGCGCCTTGGTCAAGATATCCGCCTTCTGCAAATCGCCACTAACATGCTCAACATAAATTTGATCCCGCTCCACACACTCCCGTATGAAATGGAACTTAGTGTCGATGTGCATGCTTCGCCCATGAAACACGGGATTTTTCATCAATGCTATAGCTAATTGATTGTCAACTAGAAGCTGCACCCTTTGAGCTTCTTCCCCTGTTAAAAAACTAACCATGTTTCTTAGCCACAATGCTTGACATGCCACCACCGTTGCAGCCATAAATTCAGCCTCACATGAACTTAGAGCAACCGTCTGTTGTTTCGTAGATGCACATGTGACTGGATTTTGTGAATAGTAGAACACCATACCGGTCGTTCCTCTTCGGTCCTCAATATCCGAAGCATGGCTACTGTCACTATACCCGCAAATTTTCCCATTTCCACCCTTTCGATACTTCAAACCATACCCGGTTGTACCCTTGAGATATCGTAAAATCTTCTTCACAGCTGCGTAGTGACTCTCTTTAGGTGACTGCATGAATTTACTCACTACCCCAACCGAGTAACTAAGATCGGGACGAGTGTTAATCAGGTAGCGAAGGCTTCCGATTATACGTCTGTATTTGGTTGGATCAACTTCCTTGCCACCTTCGTCTTTAGTTAGCTGCAATTTTGGATCCATAGGCCACTTTGCTGAATTACATTTAGACATACCTGCTTCTTCTAAAATCTTTCTAGCATAATTTTCTTGCTTTATAACGATACTGTCTTCCTCTTGTTTAACCTCGATCCCAAGATAGTAATTCAACTTTCCCAGGTCACTCATGTCCAAAATTGAATTCATACTAACCTTGAAGTCTTGTATATGTTTCTCACTCGACCCCGTCACAATCATATCGTCAACGTACACACCAACAATTAAGATTGTGCTCTTACTCTGCAACTTGTACACGGCTTGTTCTTGTGCACATTTATAGAACCCAAATTCCTTTAATACTTTGTCGAGTTTTGCATTCCATGAACGAGGTGCCTGTCGCAAACCGTAGAGAGCTTTGTGCAACCTATAGACCATCTCCTCTTTTCCTTTCACTTCGAAACCGGGAGGTTGAGTTACATAAACCTCCTCCTTAAGCTCACCATTTAAAAAAGCTGACTTGACATCTAAATGATGTACGATCCAGTTTTCTTTTGCCGCAAAAGCTAACAGCAACCGTATTGATTCCATCCGAGCCACCAGAGCAAACGCATCTTCAAAATCTACACCCTTCTGTTGTACGCAACCTTTGGCCACAAGAGGTGCCTTGTATTTCATGACAGTTGATGCGTGGGAATTGCACCAGGCTTTACCTCTCGAGGGATCTCGAGAAGCTTACAACCCCCACCAGGCAGTGTACCTGATCGTTGTAGTATAGTATAGTGACAAGTACCGGGGGATTGATCGTTCAACTTAGGAATAGTGTCGCTAGGATTAGAAAGCCTAAAGACTAGGTCTAGAGTTGAGGGATGATTCTTTTTGTACTTTTATATTTTTTATAAAAGCAATTAAAATTCTCGGTTGTTGGAAGATAGGCGGAATTAGTTGCTAGTCAACTAACCCAAAAACTAAGATGCAATCAAAATAAAATAATAAAAATGAAAATAAACTAAATTAAACTAGAGGTGTGAGCAATATGTGGGAAAATGGTGTTTACTTAGATTTCACTACTCCCTAGATATCTTTTACAGGTTAATTACTTGTTACAGTTGCGTGGATGACGGATTGTATTCCTTAATACCATTCATGGGGTGGCGTACTTACTTCCCCAATTCTATAAGCTCCTACTTCACTCCTATGTCGAGCCGGCTAAGAAGCTCCTAACATGGGATCACTAGAATTCGCTCATGCATTAAATACAACCATAAAAACCTAGTACACATCGGTTCATGTTTCTTAAGACGTTCAAGCAAGTTACACAATGGAGATCTGCCAGTTTTCTTAAGCCTAACATTGAAATCATTCATCCACTACAACTATAAACAAGAAATCAACCTATAATTAACATCTAGGTTTCATTACATCCAAGCAAACACACAAAAGATCTAGCCTAGCATGTTATAATCAAGACAAGCATAAGATATATTCAAACAACACACAGACATATTGAATGAATTGAAAGAGGACTTATCTTAATTGAACATGAAAGGTTTCGAGGGGTGAAAACCCTTGAAAATACGGTTACAAACGACCTATGGTTTAATTAGGTTCGACCCTAGTATTCTCCACACAAGTTCCTCTCTTTATGAATGAAAAATAGAAAAGTATATATAGATTTTGTGAGGTGATGGCGTCAAGAGTAAATTTCTGACGCCGTCATCTCGCCGCCAATAAAGTTCTCGGACTGCCTAGATCTGGGTTTGACGCCGTCACGTGTAATCCTTCTTCAGGCCATCACCAAAATAACTCTTGACGCCCTTCTTCTGACGCCTTCAGGTTTTCTCTGGGTCGTCATGGATTTTACTCCTGACGCCGTCACATTTTCCTTCTTGATGCCGTCAGGTACTGTTCCTAGCATGGAAAATTAAGTCTTTGTCGTTTTCTTCACTTTTATGCTCCAAAAACGTCCAAAATGCTTCCTTTTCCAGAATTCACTCCCAAAGTACCTAAAATCACAAAATGAAGGATTTAGGGCAATATTTGATCAAATAAATTCAATTCCGGGCTTAAATGACCCCCTAAAAACGGTTCATTTTTTGCCTCATCATATACCCTTACACTTGAGATTTGCTTGTCCTCAAGCAAATGCTCTTTTATTCTAATCAAAATACAAGTTAGGGGTCATTTAACACTAATATAAAAGTAATTACAACAAATAATCATTCCACTAAAGACCAAAGACAAGCACGGAGGTCATACACTAGCACCTCACAAATAGTGTTTGCATACTCACATCTCTCGGGTGTAATAAAGTAATATCACAATATGGAAATGGAAAACATCTCTCACTACCTGTTATAGCAAAATAGATTACCATAGGCTTGGGAAAGGATCAAACCTCCACCACATGGCGTAAGCACCTAGGATAAACTATCAAAGAGGTCTTTTTAAGGGTTGTAACGTTAGGTATAGGGATATGAAATACACGGTTTTGTTGGATATAGGCAATCTTTACTGGTGGCGAGTTAATAATTTTGGTTAATTACATGTACAATATGGCGTTGCTAAGCCAAGACTAGACTCGACTTAGGCTAATAAATGAAAAATAACAAAAGCATAAAATAAACATAGAATGAAACGAGATGGTAGTCCGTATGTTTTTTCTCTTTTCTTTTTTTTTTTCTATTTTTTTTTTCTTTTTCTTGATTTTTCGATTTTTTTTTTTTTTTTTTTTTTTTTTTTTTTTTTTTTTGCATACACTTTTACCCTACCATCCAAAATAATACATCATAGGGAATGAACATTCCCCTTACACTTGAATTTTTACATACTTTACAATAAACTAATCTAATGACTCGAATTAAGATAATCAAAACACTTGGAGTATATTTAAATATTAACGTACATATGGGGGGTAATAATATGATGTTCTTACCCATTACTCCATAACATTAGTACTTTACCCATGAGTCCCAATCGTCCCAAAACAATATGTACAAGGATATGACTCGACTTAGCAACCATGTAATCAATTAGATAATTAACTAAGGGTTTAAACAAATAACAATAATGCACTAAAGATGAGTGCATACACGGAAGGCTAAGGCGATTTGGTTGTACATTTAAGTGGGGTGTAACAAATTCTTCCTTTAAGTAAGATGCTTAAAGTTAGAAACGAAAGGATAGGCTCGGAGGGGTGTACTAGGGGTTTCGTGTACTAAAAATGAGTACAACGCCAAGGGTGTGGGAAAAATTAATTGACTTAACTAGCCAAGTAATATGACTTAAATGGTCAAGTAATTATGATACGGGTTTAACACAAGGGTGATCCTAATGCCTCTTATCATGTATTAAATCCTACTACACGAATGTAGTCTCACTAGCGGTCTCGGGATGCATCACTAACGCAAGTTCTAGAATCTAAATGCTACCGGTACACTCATAAGCACTAATAGTAAATGCTTTTCCTATCAAATCTAAAGGCGAACCTCACATATTTGGGTGGAAAATTTTTCTGAATAGTACGGTTTTGTGCTAGTCATACAATCTCCTATCCATGAGACGCTTGCTAAGGCTAAAGTTTCACTCCTAAATGTTGTAAAAAATTTTAAATTTGGCGCTAAAATTACACTAACAAATATTTCTCATAGTTTTATTACACACCTACCATTAAACAAGCAAACTCAAGCGAAAGTGTATTTGTAAGGTATCATCATTTTACCCTCCCCTTACACTTAGGATGAACATTGTCCCCAATGTTCAAGTAAAGAATGTAAAAGTAAAACAGGTAAAAGAATGAAATCAAATACTCCCCTGATTCGCTCGGTATGGATAATAAGGTAGCAAGGTTAGATCTTCCTCCAAGAAAATGAACAATCAAAGCTTCCCTTCCAAAATATAAATCATCTTCTTGTCAAACATAACCTGTTAAACCTGAGAAAACAAACAAGCCAACCTCGCGTAAAATCGGCGGCAATCTATATATGCTAACAAATCCTAGAAAGCAAAGTAAGATATAATGCTTGTGGAATGATGTTTGCAGATTTCCTGGAGATTATAAAACTAAAGATTCAACAAAAACTTTAAGACTCCGTTAGAAAAACAAAACTGGTAAAATTTCTTGAATTTTACATGTGACGCCGTCAGGAATTTCTTCCTGACGCCGTCAGAAGTGACCTGCAGAAATTCTTATGTTAAGTTTCCGGAAAATTTCTGGAAAATCCTGCAAAACATGATTATGACTCGATACAAGCATTTGACTCTAACAAATACGAATATACATGTTCACTTAATATTGTGGAGAATCATGATCTAGTTTGTTTCTTAAAAACATATTTGGGGTTTCCCCTTACACTTATCTTTTGCGAAATACCTTTGGATGACGTTAAGACTAGGTTAAACAACAAAATAAAGTATTTTCATCATTTTAGTTTTGAAACATGATCTACCAACAATAAAAATAAAGCATGCATACGGAAACAAATAACAATCAAACAAAATAAAAATCACACAAAACATGGGTTGCCTCCCAAGAAGCGCTTTTCTTTATTTACGAGTCTTGTAGCTAGACTCAAGGTCATGGGTTACTACGTGACCTCATCGTTGGTTTCACTCTCTGATTGTAAATGTTCTTTATAGAAACCAATCACCTTTTTCTCAATCGCTCCTATAATCCTATGGGCAAATTCCTTATCGACTTTATACTTTGGTCCTAGAGTCAAGCAATCTTTGTAGAAAAGACTCTTCTTTTCCCATACATAATCCATGCCCTTTTTCTTATCCTCTTCATTGATGTCCTCAAAAGCACAAATGTTATCTATGTCAAATCGGGGCCCAAAACGAAATTCTTTTATTCTATTAGGCATCCTATAAGTGATCCTATCGGTGTTACTCGCAAATCGGATTGTCCCTTCTATCTCATCATATTCTAACTTGGACTCTTCAACAAACGGTTAACCAAACACAACATTGGATAGGCGACAATCAATAATATTAGCAAGATCTTCAACAACCATAAAGTCAGTGATATAAGTAAAATTCCCAACAAAGACATGTAGACCTTTAATTCTCCCGATAAAGTTACAAACTCCACCCGGGTATTTGAGATCTCTTCTAGGTCCAAGTCTTGTTTTCACTATATCATTATAGACACTTGAGGACATAATGTTGATTGGGGATTTAAAATCAATGTAAGCATTGTCAATATGTCTATACCCAATCATACATGGTATCTTAGCATTCTTAGGATCGCCTCTCTTTATCTTATGTTCAATTCTAGTAAAGGGAGGTCGAGGGTTATCAATAAGATTATTATAGTATGCAATCTCCTCCTTAGTGGGGTATAGATTAAAATAATCATCTAGATTTGGATCAATCTCCCCTTCTTCAAGTTCCTCAACAACATCCTCAAAATCTTTAGCCCCTAGGTCCTTATTTGAATACAAGGCGGTCGCTAGGTCACTAAATGCATGGTCGAGCTCAACCTTAATCAACCTATTAAGCTCCCTAAGTTCCCTAATCTCACTCTCAATTTGTTCACGTAATAAAGCCACTTCTCTAGGGGAAGGGGGTGGATTCGCGTTTTCCATAATGGTCCACGGAATAGTCAATGAATATATTTTACTAACAGACGCACGAAGAAAAAGATAGACTAAAGAGAACCTAAAAATAAAAATAAAATCTTACTAGAAAGGAATCTAGCAAGTAGACCTAATAAAAAGAAAGTCTAACCTAGACAATAACTATTCCCCGACAGCGGCGCCAAAAACTTGATGCGTGGGAATTGCACCAGGTTTTACCTCTCGAGGGATCTCGAGAAGCTTAGAACCCCCACCAGGCAGTGTACCTGATCGTTGTAGTATAGTATAGTGACAAGTGCCGGGGGATTGATCGTTCAACTTAGGAATAGTGTCGCTAGGATTAGAAAGCCTAAAGACAAGGTCTAGAGGTGAGGGATGATTCTTTTTGTATTTTTATATTTTTTATAAAAGCAATTAAAATTCTCGGTTGTTGGAAGATGGGCGGAATTAGTTGCTAGTCAACTAACCCAAAAACTAAGATGCAATCAAAATAAAATGATAAAAATGAAAATAAACTAAATTAAACTAGAGGTGTGAGCAATATGTGGGAAAATGGTGTTTACTTAGATTTCACTACTCCCTAGATATCTTTTACAGGTTAATTACTTGTTACAGTTGCGTGGATGACGGATTGTATTCCTTAATACCATTCATGGGGTGGCGTACTTACTTCCCCAATTCTATAAGCTCCTACTTCACTCCTATGTCGAGCCGGCTAAGAAGCTCCTAACATGGGATCACTAGAATTCGCTCATGCATTAAATACAACCATAAAAACCTAGTACACATCGGTTCATGTTTCTTAAGACGTTCAAGCAAGTTACACAATGGAGATCTGCCAATTTTCTTAAGCCTAACATTGAAATCATTCATCCACTACAACTATAAACAAGAAATCAACCTATAATTAACATCTAGGTTTCATTACATCCAAGCAAACACACAAAAGATCTAGCCTAGCATGTTATAATCAAGACAAGCATAAGATATATTCAAACAACACATAGACATATTGAATGAATTGAAAGAGGACTTATCTTAATTGAACATGAAAGGTTTCAAGGGGTGAAAACCCTTGAAAATACTGTTACAAACGATCTAGGGTTTATTAGGTTCGACCCTAGTATTCTCCACACAAGTTCCTCTCTTTATGAATGAAAAATAGAAAAGTATATATAGATTTTGTGAGGTGACGGCGTCAAGAGTAAATTTCTGACGCCGTCATCTCGCCGCCAATAAAGTTCTCGGACTGCCTAGATCTGGGTTTGACGCCGTCACGTGTAATCCTTCTTCAGGCCATCACCAAAATAACTCTTGATGCCCTTCTTCTGACGCCTTCAGGTTTTCTCTGGGTCGTCATGGATTTTACTCCTGACGGCGTCACATTTTCCTTCTTGACGCCGTCAGGTACTGTTCCCAGCATGGAAAATTAAGTCTTTGCCGTTTTCTTCACTTTTATGCTCCAAAAACGTCCAAAATGCTTCCTTTTCCAGAATTCACTCCCAAAGTACCTAAAATCACAAAAGGAACGATTTAGGGCAATATTTTATCAAATAAATTTAATTCCGGGCTTAAATGACCCCCTAAAAACGGTTCATTTTTCGCCTCATCAACAGTACCCGATGCGTCCTTTTTCAACTTAAACACCCACTTTAACCCTATCACCTTTTGATTGGGAGGTAATCGAGTTAAAGTCCATGTCCGGTTCTTCTCTATTGAATCTATCTCTGCACGCATGGCTTTCTTCCAATGCGTCTCCTTTGTTGCCTCAAGAAACGAAGTTGGTTCTTCATTTAACAACAGCAAACCTTCTTGTTGATACAGATCTTGCACCTCTTCTTCTGTCATCGCGGGTGCCTGTTGGTATATTTCTTGTATAAGGCGAGTTCCCCTTACAGGAGTGTCATCATAAGTATCAAAAGGTACTGTTTCATTTACTGGTCCACTGCCTGATGAGCTTGAGAAGCTTTGATCTACACTGCCTGAGCCTTCTGTATATTTAGTACCTGTCAAATTTATGATGGAAGTAGAAACATTATTATAATGTGGGGTTAACGGTGTGTGTGGTCCCTCCCCTTGATCCACACTAGTATACTTGGGATTTTCAGAGTTACCCATGAATATGGGTTGTACCATGCATGTGCTTTCTGACATACTTCCATGTATAGTTTCCCATGACTTTGCTTCATCAAATGAGACATCACGTGCCACCACAGTCCTTTTATTTTTTGGATTGTACAACCTGTAGGCTTTGCTCCCTGGTTCCATACCTAAATGAACCATAGGTATGCACCTATCTTCCAGCTTTGTGAGATGGCCTCCCACCTTTTTTACAAATGCCAAACAACCGAATATTTTTAAATATTGTAGGTTTGGTTTTCTTTTCTTCCATCCTTCATATGGAGTCATGTCTCTCACAGCCTTCGTGGGAAGTCTGTTGCATAAATAGACAGCATGGCGAACTGATTCCGCCCACAATGTTTCTGGTAGGTTCATGCTCTTCAACAACGATCGTGTCATTTCGACTACCGTTCTGTTTCTCCACTCCACAACACCATTTTGTTGCGGAGTATATGGTGCTGTGGTTTGCCATATTTGAAAATTTTCGGCCATATTTGATATGGACCAAATGCATAGTGTATACGAATCACTCGGCTTTGAAGTACCTCTTTGCAAAACAAGATGCAAAGCCGAGACTACTCCGTTGGGTTCTCCTCCTACAGGAATTTGATATCATAATTCGTGATAAAAAAAAAGGAGCTGAGAACCTAGCTGCTGATCATCTCTCCCGTTTGGAAAACCCCCACCAAGATGTCTTCGAAAAGAAGGAAATTAATGAAACCTTCCCTCTCGAGACACTCAATGCGGTTGCCTTTCGTGGAGATTCTATTACCCCATGGTTTGCCGATTTTGCAAACTACCATGCGGGTAACTTTGTTGTGAAAGGGATGTCGTCCCAACAGAAAAATAAATTCTTTAAGGATGTCAAACATTATTTTTGGGACGACCCCTACCTTTTCAAAATTCATGCGGATCAAGTCATCCGGCGATGTGTTTATGTACAGGAAGCCAATGACATTCTCAAGGCTTGCCATGTTGGACCCACGGGGGAACACCATAATCCTAACTACACCGCCAAAAAGGTGTTTGATTCCGGATTCTATTGGCCCACGATTTATAAGGATGCCCAAGAATTGGTCAAATCCTGTGACGCTTGTCAACGTCATGGGAATATTTCACAAAAGAATGAAATGCCACAAAATGCAATTCAAGTTTGTGAAACCTTTGACGTATGGGGCATTGATTTTATGGGGCCATTTTCATCATCTCATGGAAACAAGTACATACTCGTGGCTGTGACTATTTGTCAAAATGGGTTGAAGCGAAAGCTTTACGCACAAATGATGCCCGAGTTGTTGTGAAATTCTTGAAAGCTCTTTTTGCTCGATTTGGAACTCCACGTGCTATAATCAGTGATCGTGGTACGCATTTTTGCAATGACAAATTTGATAAAGTCATGCAAAAGTATGGTGTAACTCACCGTCTTTCTATTGCGTACCACCCTCAAACAAGTGGACAAGTAGAAGTTTCCAATCGACGCATTAAAAGAATCTTGGAAAGAACCGTTGGTGAAAATCGTGCATCGTGGTCGGATAAATTAGATGATGCACTCTGGGCTTTCCGTACAGCTTACAAAACACCCATTGGGTGTACGCCTTACAAGCTTGTGTATGGGAAAGCGTGCCATCTTCCGATCGAGCTTGAGCATAAAGCCTATTGGGCCCTCAAGCATGCAAATTTTGACCTCAGAACTGCGGGTGATCATCGGAAAGTTCAACTGAATGAATTAAATGAACTTCGTGATCAAGCTTATGAGAACTCTTTGATCTATAAGGAAAAGACAAAGAAGATTCATGACTCAAAAATCAAGAACCGCGTTTTCAACGTTGGTGATCGAGTCCTTCTTTTCAACTCTAGACTCAAGATCTTCTCGGGAAAACTAAAGACCCGTTGGACTGGTCCATTCACTATCGCAAAGGTTTATCCTTATGGCACCGTCGAATTATCTCAAAATGATGGACCGAATATCAAAGTGAATGGGCATCGTTTGAAACACTACTTTAGAGAGGAAATACCATCCATGATTGTCCCTGATCTCCAAACTTTCCCCAAGAACCAATGAATTCGGGGATCGAGTCAAGCTAGCGACTCGATAAACAAAAACAGTAGCATAAACATGGGGTTTTACCCATGTCTCTGACTTCTTTCTACTTTTTAACACCCAAGTGTAGGGGAGTGGCTGCCCCCTGCTGTTTCCAATGTATATATGTATATATCTTTGAAAAAAAAATGTGTCTTTGTATGTATATATAAATAAAGTGAAAAATAGTATTTCCACATTTAGTTTGTAATATTATATTTTTACGTTCAAAGAATCGGCATAATAGCCGGGACTTTGAATATTGAGGACAATATTCAATTCTAAGTGTGGGGGGTGATTCTAGCAAATTTTATCACATTATACCTCCTAGTACCCCCGTTATTGGCCAAAAATTTCAAAAAAAAAATTCACTTTATTTCAAAATTTTTATGGTTATCAGTCCACCATGTCTAAACAACAAAAGGACTGGTTAATCCAGGAGCAAACGGCTCTTGGTAAAGATAACTCAAATCCGTTGATGGCTAACAATTTGTCGAAAATTGTATGGTATTCAACTCATCATATCCTAAAAAGTAAAAGAGTTGGCTAGCCCGCAAGGTTATGGCTTATGGTAAAGGCAGTGGAAAACCATAATTGGTAATCAACTCACCAAGATGATGACTATATTCCATCAAGAGTTGGCTAGTCCAGAAGCAAATGGCTTCTGGTAAAGACAAATCAAATCCGTTAACAGCTTATGATTTGCTCAAAATCATATGGTTATCAGTGTACCATGGTTCTTACATGAATCAAAACATTTGGCTACTCCAGAAGTAATGGCTTTTGGTAAAGAGATTTCAAATCCATTAATTTCTCTCAAAAGATTGCTAGGGACTAGCAATAGTTTAGTGGGGGGGGATTGATGAGTGTGTAAATACTCATCATTTTTATCGTATCTGAACTGCCAAAACATTCAAAAACACTCAAATATGCATCAAAATACGGAAAATATCCCAAAGATTGTGTTTTACATGTTTCAGATGTAAAATGTTTAAAAACAAATGAAAAATGAACAAAGTTTGCATAATTGGCAGCTTCAGTCCCTCAACTTTCAAAAATTGACAAACCTAGTCCCTGAACACTTGTTTTGAAAGATAAGTCAACCCAAGGCATTTAAAAGTCAAAAACTATCAAATATGGTCCTTGGGTGAAAACTTTGGAAAAATTACACACTTGGCCCCTGTACTTTCAAACTTGGCAAAATTGGTCCCCGAGTGATTTTATTTTGGAAAATAAACAACAAGGGTCCTTATGAAATTATAAATTGGCAGGAATGGTACTTTTGTGAACTTTGAAAGATGAACAAATTCAGCCCTCATAATTTTAGGAAGTTGCAAAAATTGGTCCTTGTGAATTGTAACTACAAACCAAACGGGCCACATATTATTTCCCAAAAATCCAATTAACAAACACAACCAACACCAGCCCATCTCCCTTGGCCCATACCCTCCTCTGCCCACTCCACTCTTAATAATAATACCAGGGTCAACCCTTGATCAAACTACCCCAAAACCACCCCTTCCCACATACACCTGTGACTACCCTACACCCTCTGCTATCCTTCATCATCACAAAACCACTCAACCCTCCTCTCATCATCACCCCTATACACTGCCACCCCACCTTCCCCTCAACCTCAGTCTAAAAGTATCAATCCTATACAAGTTATCAGAACAGATGTTATAATTGTGTTTTGGCGCCAAAACAAATGAAGAGTCAAGATTGAATCTCTGTAATCCAATGGTGGAAATTAATGCTGGGAAAAGACAACAGGGTACCCTAAACCCTAATTCTTGATTATAAAAGAAGCAAGGAAGCTGGAATGAAGGGAGAGTTTTTTTAGTTTAAATTAGCTATTTCAAATTTATTGTAATTTTAAGTTTCAATCAAAACTTCAGTTTGTAATGTGTTTACTCTTGATTAATATAAGTTTTTAGTTCAGAAATTCAAGTTTTAGTTTAAATTTCAGTTTCATCAAAAATACAAAAAAATAAGAAACAAATAGAAATAAAATAAAAATGCAAAAAGAAAAGGAGATGAAGGTGAATGCAGTGGTTTAGAACTCCTTGGGGAGTGTAGGGGTATGATTTGAGGACCCTGGTATCTTGTTCTGTGCATTGGATGATTTGTAAGCATTTATTTCTATTTTTTGCCATTTACTGTTCACAAAGCTCATACCTGTGTTTATCTGTGTTTACATGCTTATTTAGTATACCAGAATGCTTGTATGATGTTGTAATGAGTAATTGATTCAATGGTTTGCCTTAAGCTCAATTTACCAATTACTTGCATCTTACTAAAGGAGTGTTTGGCACAGTGGTTTTCACCAATGTGCATTAGTTCTTGGTTGTTGATTTTGGTTTAAATATGTTACATTAGGTCTCAGTAGGTTAGTCTATTCATAATATCTGAGTGTTCTTTAGTGAAAAGTCATAATCACTCTTAAGTGGTATGACAGCTTATCTGTTTGAAAATTAGGACTCCCAAATCATGAGTTTAGCTTTAAAAGTTGTTAAGTTTGTTTAATTTAATCTTAGTTTAGCTTAAAACATCACAATTAGTCATCTAGGATCATTTAAGTTTCAAGTTAGTCAATGTTTACAAGAAATAGAAAGTCAAAATTTTTCATGAACTGAAAAATGGATCCAAACTCCAGATCAGTCCTAGTCTTTATAAGTTAGGAGAATTAAATAAAAATTGTTGTTTTGTAACCTTTGGTGGCTTGTCTAACAAGATCAAAAAGAAGAACCAGGATTGATAATCATTTGCTTAGACTAAACTGATCTTGAATGTACCTGTTTGATAACCAAGTTGCCATGCTCAGGGGTAACTGCCCATAAGCCAACCTTTCTTAGCTTGAACCTGCTTTATGTTTGAGCTTATCTGCTTGTTATCTAGGTTTGTTTGAGTGGTTCTTAGTTGTTACAAGCCCTTACATCTGACTGTTCCTTGCTTAAATTCTTTAGAGAACAGCTTCTTGCCCTTAAGCTCTCACCGTTTGGAACAATAGTGTTTTGTTTGAGCAAGGTTGTTTTGATGGTTACAATTGGTTTGGACACTTTATTTTAGGCTCATATAGGGTAGATACAGAATAATAACTAGTAGTAGTTCCATTAAAAGTCAGATTTCATTTTAATCTTCTTAGTTGCATATCTGTTAAAATATAAGCTTCATTATTCATTAGTATAGTTGCATAACTAGTTACACTAGCTTAACTTCATCACATCTTAGCCCAATAAATCAATTTCAGTAGGTTAGGAGCTTTTAAATCTCACATAAGTCAAAAGTTCTTCAAAATCACCAAAGTAAAACTTGCATATTCCATCAGAATTGCACTTTTTGTGAGAATTTTCTTGAATTTTGTGGGTGGAATCAGGTTTTGGAATTTCTTGTGGTTAAAGTCTACCACCTAAGCTAAAATAATCTATAATCACCTTATTTTTGTGATTTTTTATCAAGCTTGTGCTTATGTTTGTTTGAGGGTGCAGGGCTCATCACCTCCCCTGCACCAGGCCTTTTGGCCAAGATTCTTTGGGTCACCATTACCACCTATGTGGACCCCACACCTCCCTCTTGGGCTTTTTGCTGAGCTTATCAGATCAGCTTCTTAACCTTCAGCTTATTTTGAACCTTGGCTTGTTGTAGCTTAGTCTATTTGACCCACATTATTGACCTTTCCACACAGCCTTACATTGACCCACTCAGATTTTTACCCAATTTCAAAGATCCACCAAATGTTCATTAATAAGAAATAAGCTCAGCTTGTTGACTTATCTTAGAGTTGACCAGGTCAACTTTGAGGGTCTAGGTTTATTTTGAACCTCCTTTCACCTCTGTGGACCCCACAGAAGTCCAAAGACCCTTGTTTAAAGCCTGCCTTATTCTGAGGGTGTTTTGGAATTGCTTATTAGCTTATGTTAGCTTGTTCTGTTGGATTTTCTTGTTTTTTAAAGTTCATTTAAGTCCTTTAAGTTGTTTCCAGCTTATTTTCTAGCTTGTGTACCCTGGACAGCTTATTTGAGCTTATATGCCCCATTAATAAGATAAAAGCTTAATTGTTGTGCTTATTTGAGTGCACACAGCTTATTTTCAAGTTCCATCAAAAGTGTCTTTGTAAAAGTTTCCTGTTTTCAGTTTTTTAATAGTTGTGTAAAAGAAAAATTAGAATAAACCAAAAATAAATAAAGTGATAGCTTCTATTTAAGCCCTTTGGCTTATTTTTCTGCTTATTTATAAGCAATTCTTAATTTTAAATTTTTCCTAGGCTTCTTATAACCTTTAGTAATTTTAGAAATTTTTTCAGATTTTTCCTTTGTCATTTAGTATTTTTTATAATTTAATTTAGTTTAAATTAATTAAATAATTAGTTTTAATTAATAATTAATTAATTAAAAAGTAGGAAAAATAGATTTTCTATTTTAAAACTAGTTTTATAATATTTAGATTTTTCTAAATTTAATTTTCATTTTTCTAGTTAAATTTCATAATTAGTTATTATTTAGTGTAATTTAAATAATTGAAAAGTAATTAATAATTAGTAATTAATTAATAGTAATTAATTAAATAGTTGTAAAAATAATTTTAATTTTCCAAAAATTTTCTTATATCATTAGGATTGTAAAATTATAATTTTCATATTCGTAGGACTTTATTTGCTCCCGTTTCACTTTTTATTTTGCGCATTCGCGTTTATTTTAAATTCAAACGCGCGTTTTTAGGCTTAGTTCACGTTTTTAGGTTATCTGATCATCAGTAATTGTTAATATAGTGTTTTTAAGTTATTCTCAATCATAATCTTGTAGTGTAATCATACAAATCAAAATCCTGATCTTCCTGTTAAATCACCCGATCACTTAAAGCGTTCACAAATACAATTGCACACCTCGCTGGGACATAACGACCCGGGGATTCACTGTACTCCTTGGTTAGTTGATCTGAGACGTTTGACTTGGTTGACCATCCACCTGGTCAATTTAGTTGACCGTTCAGGACCAATCATCTACTCGTACAACCTGAACTTCCAATGTGGAAATGGGAGCGAATCACTATGGACTTCATCACCAAACTTCCTAGAACTTCATCCGGATTCGACACAATATGGGTTATAGTCGATCGTCTCACAAAATCCGCTCATTTTCTACCCATCAAAGAAACTGACGAAATGAGCACGCTTGCTCAATTGTACTTAAAGGAAATAGTTTCTCGGCATTGTGTGCCAATTTTAATCATTTCGGATCGCGATAGTCACTTCACCTCTCATTTTTGGAAATCTTTACAAAAGGCCTTGGGAACTAAGTTGGATATGAGCACAGCCTATCAGTCACAAACTGATGGGCAGAGTGAGAGAACAATTCAAACCTTGGAGGACATGCTCCGAGCGTATGTTACCGACTTTGCAAAGGGGTAGGATAAGCACCTGCCGCTGGCAGAATTTTCGTACAACAATAGTTATCATGCCAGCATTAAGGCAGCACCGTTCGAAGCACTTTACGGTCGAATGTGCAGATCACCCGTTTGTTGGGCTGAAGTTGGAGAGGTACAACTCATAGGACCAGATCTTGTTCATGAAACTACGGAGAAAATTATTAAAATCAAGCAACACTTACAAGCAGCCAGAGACCGACAGAAGAGCTACCCCGATATAGGACGAAAACCTATGGAGTTTCAAATTGGAGATAGAGTTTTATTGAAAGTATCTCCCTGGAAGGGAATGGTACGATTCGATGTTAGGTGCCCATATTGATATCACACAAGTAAAGAATGAGATAGATATAAGGATTGGTTGATTATAAGATATGAGAGAATTATAAAAGCAAGAGTATCATTAGAATATCAAAATAACCAACAAGTGTTAAGGCTACATAAGCCTTGTATTTATAGGAGGGAAGCTAGGGCAACATTCCCTAGTCCCTTTCATCATGTAAACGTGGGCTTGTAAGCCTTATGGACTTTTACATGTTGCCCATTTACTAAAACAATAAACATAAATAATACTTAAGCAACCTATTACAAAATGTAATGACCGAAACTTGACTAAATACTAAAGTATGATCCCAACAATCTCCCCCTAAGGGTCGGTCATCACGGTTGCTGGACGTCTTCATCTTTGTCTTTAACTTGTGACATGTAAAACTTTTGACGTCTTCAAAAAAAATGTTGTATAATTAATGTACTTTGCTCTAAGTCTTTCTTCTTTGGTGATGATGTTGTGATTGTGTTATGAAGTAGTCTGCCGTTCGTCACTCCTGTGTCTGTGGTGGTTGTCCGCCATTCCAACATGCTCATACATCTTTTGGACTTAGTCTTTCACGTGCACGAAGTTCCTTTTCATACTCTAAGATCTTTAGTCTTTATACTTTGCAGATTCTTCTTTTTGGCGTAGAATCTTTCTTTGAACTTTGTGGTGCATAGATCTTTGGGGGAGCTTTCATTTGCTTCAAGATGTATGTATGAGCATGCTGGAATCTACCATCATGGAGGTGATATACCTTCAGATAAATAGTTAGCAATAATCAACAGGTACTTACAAATAAGGAATTAGAGCTCGTCAACAGCATATTGTGAAGACTCCTTATAATCCTTATCCTGGCCGTTCCCATATCAGATACTCCCGAAGGAGCTTACGAGACCTACTAAGTAGCTCAATGACTGGGTGAGTCGCTGGGGATCACTCCACGACTGTAGACCGCTAAAGAACCACCGCGAACACTTAGCGTAACCCTTGTGGGGTTCCGAAGTGACCTGTTCCCATATCAGATACTCCCGAAGGAGCTTACGAGACCTACTAAGTAGCTCAATGACTGGGTGAGTCGCTGGGGATCACTCCACGACTGTAGACCGCTAAAGAACCACCGCGAACACTAAGCGTAACCCTTGTGGGGTTCCGAAGTGACCTGTTGTCAGGGCTGTTTGACGTTGACTGATTGGCTCCAAACGGTCAACCTAATTGACCAGGTGATGGTCAACCAAGTCAAACAGCCTAGAGTCAATCTCCGCGGAAGTATAGGGGTTTCCCCGGGTCGTTAAGTCCCGACGAGGTGTGAAATGGTGAATCGGTTCAAGTTCGTGATCGGGTGATGTGAATGATGAAAAGATATAGTGGTATATGAAACGTGGAAAGGTGAAACTAAACGAATGAGCATAAGGTAAAGTACATGAAACAATAACGCAAAGCAAACTATCTTAAAAGTGATAAAAAGTGAAATCTCAGTACGGCTAGCCCTACGAGCATACAACTAACTTTCCTACGTGCTATGTGACAAAAGAAAATTTTAAGGAAAATGAAAATTAATTATAAGATTAAAATTCTAATTATTATTATTT
The DNA here is from genome assembly GCA_030686995.1 of Artemisia argyi. Taxonomy (NCBI): domain Eukaryota; kingdom Viridiplantae; phylum Streptophyta; class Magnoliopsida; order Asterales; family Asteraceae; genus Artemisia; species Artemisia argyi. The sequence continues at coordinate 35,663,589 of CM060679.1, read as the reverse complement.
GAAAACTAATTGAAACTAATTAAATTTTAATAAAACTACAACATAGTGACAAAGAAATTGTAACAGATGGAGTATCAACTTAACGTGATATTAAAGAGACTAGCAACTACCACAGTAACTTTCGAGTTAACTTAAATAAAATGCAAGCCGAAACCTAAACAAACATACATAAACACAATCACAGGTAACTCTAACATGCAAAATATATCAATTAAGCAAGCTGTTAACAACAATCAATCAAAATAAAGCCAAAAATCCGCACTAGCTTACATTCAAGAACAACAATAACCAGCTAAAAACAACAAGCACCACGAGCAAGACATAAGCAGAGATTCAGAATCAAACAGACTTGGTTCCTATAACAGCATAAAGTAGCAGCTAGGGGGTAACTTAGATGATAAAATAAGCTAAGAAAATAAGCTTGAAAAGTCGAAATTAACACAAGCCTAACAAGACATCATAACAGGCTTTCCAAAACACTAAAGAACAAGTAATAAAGTAGAGTAATGAACAAGATGTGGCCCAGAGAAAAACGGGTCAGGAGACTAAAGGCTGAGCACAGGGTAGAAATAATCTCTTTTTGAAAAACACTAAACACCAGATTCTAACAAGCCAAGGTAGACTCACATAAACATAATCACAAACGAGGATGACTAACTAATAATGACAATCATATAAGCTAGAACAATCAGATATCAATACTCAACGAACATCAGTTCCTACTGATGTCATCAGCAAGAATGAATATTTCTGAAGCTACTTGCATGGCATAAATAAGCTAGCAAACAAACAGTATATTGCAAACTAAGTATTAACCTAACAAGTTGGCATAACCAGTTTTCCAAAACACCCAAGATCAAAGATTACATTCAAATAACGAACCCGTTATGGACAATTAAAAGTGGGTCAAAAGTAGGAAAGGCTGGTGCAGGGCATTTACGAGGCCAACTGCTCAACTTTGGATTCAATTTTAGACTAGCAAATGATCTTCAATTCCAAATTTTCTTGTTGATTCAAATGTACCAGCAACAAAATAACATATAACAACATCTTTCATCTATTTCCAATCAAGATTAAAGCCTACAAAATATCTGGTGTCTTGCCCTATTTTTACTTGATATGAAAAATTTTGACTTTTTAGCTATTGCAAAAGTTGACTAAAACGAAACTTAAATGATTCTATATTGCTAATTAAGATGTATAGACCTATAATGAGACTAGATTAAGCAAACTAAGCATGTATTAAATCTAGTATGACTGTTATTCTAATTGATGTCTACTCAGTTATGCAAAACTAAGGTTATGAGATGAGATTTTGACTTTTAACTAATACTCTATTGAATTTGCTTTATACTCCACTATCTTAACCAAATGTGGGCTATATGAACTAGCATTAGCCGCTTATACTCGCAAGGATACCAAATAACCCAAGTAATCCAAACACTACTTATTCAACTATTTTAATTGGGTAAAGTAGCAACGTGAGAAATCAACCCTTGTAACTGATATTCTAATGTAAACTAAGCTAAAACAAACATGAATGAGCAGAAAAAGAAAACAACAGGTTACAACTAGAATTCTCAGAACGAGATGTGCAAAGTTATCCTAAAACTAAAAATTTGAAAACAAGAGTACGAAACCTTCAATCTCGCTGAGTTATGGTGACATTAATCTCGACCCATCCTAATGCTTCCCATGAAGCGCTAAACCATTTTCCTCCATAATTCGCAATATTCCACAGCTTCTTCTACTTCTCTTTTTTTTTCTTTCGATGCACTTTTACGAGCACATGATGGCTTACTAAGATATTTTAACAATCATGGGACATAAGCGGATTAAACAAAAGAAATCTTTAAATTGCTATTAATTCTGAACGTGAGTTACAAAGCTTGGATTTAAAATCTAAGAACTTGAATTAAACTTAAAATAGGTTACAACATTGAACCAGAAACTAAAGTTTAAAGCATATTAAAAACATAATAAAAACTGAAAAGATAGATGCCTCATAGGCTTACATACGACTCCTATTTATAATAAAAACTAACTAGGGGTCTTCAAGTGCTTCTTTGAACAAATCCCATCCCTTGAATTGCCATGAAACAATCTCAGCCCTCCATTGCATTTTTGGCGCCAAGATGAGGTTGTGATTTGCCAACCTGGAGATAAAATATCTTAATGAGATTCAGAGGGAATAATTTGGAGGCTGGAGCAGGTATGTTAGGGGGCAGAGGAGACAAATTCATGGAAGGTTGTGGCATTTTTGTCCATAGCTTTGTTTCTTGGGGAAGATGTGTTGTTTTGTCCGATTCATGATATTCTGGGGAGAGGTGTAGGATATGGAGGCTGGAGTTTATTAGTAAAAAGGGTTGGATTGGTTGGGCTTATGTTTGGATTGGGCTGGGAAAGATTTGGGCTGGCTTTGGTTAATGGTTAAGCATAGTTTTGGATTAATATCACATAACCATATCTAGAATTTACTCGACCTCGTCTTTAATATCATAGTATGCACAATTTATTGTCGAGTCGCGCAAAACTGCATACTTTCGCTCAAAATTGCATGTTTTCGCCCAGAATTCAATCCTTTCTACCTGAAACACATAAAAACGCAAACCAAGGATATCTACAGTATATTTGGGCCTATTTGGTCATTTTTATGCATCAAGATGGGTATAAAATGATGAGTATTTACATACTCATCAATCCCCCACACTAAACTATTGCTAGTCTCTAGCAATACCTGTTTTGAAAACTTGATGGATTTTAAACTCTTTACCAAAAGCCATCACTTCTGGAGTACCCAGGTGTAAGAACTGTGGCACACCTGATAACCGTGTGATTTTGAGCAAACCACTAGCTGTCAACGGATTTGATTAGTCTTTACCAAAAGTCGTTTGCTTCTGGACTAGCCAACTCTTGATGGAATAGTCAACATCTTGGTGAGCTGATTACCAATTATGGATTTTTCACTGCCTTTACCACAAGCCATAATCTTGCGGGCTAGCCAACTCATTCGCTTTATGGGATATGGCGAGTTGAGGTACCATACAATTTTGGGCAAATTGCAAGCCATCAACGGATTTGAGATGTCTTTACCAAGAGCCGTTTGCTCCTGGACTAGCCAATTCCTTTTGTCGGTTAGACAAGGCGGACTGATAACTACCAAAATTTTGAACTCAAGTGAAAAAAATTTAAAATTTTTGAAATTTTGGCCAAAAATGGGGGTATAAGATAGTAAAATGTGATAAAATTCGCTTAGAATAGCGAAATACCCCCTCACACTTAGGATGAATATTGTCCTCAATATTCAAAGTCCCGACTATTATGCCGACATTTTGAACGTAAAAGGGCAACATTACAAGCTAAGCGTGGAAAACACCATTTTGTATTTTCACTTCATAAGTAACCATAGCATGGGGGACTCCCCCACACTTAGGGTGAAAACCCTATAAGCATGCTACTGTTTTTGTTTACCGAGTCGCTAGCTTGACTCGACCCCGAATTCAATTGTCCTTGGGGAAGCATGATGTGGAAGAAACAATCTCAATCGGACTTTCATTCAAGATGTTTGGACAAACATTTGAAGCACGTGAAAGTTCCACACCGATGAGATAAGTATCCGGCTCAAGATAATGATACATGAAAATGCCGGGATCAAAGATGCTATCCTCGTTCCCGAAGGAGTGAAGAAGAGAAGAAGTCACCTTATAGGTGAAGAAAAGGAAGAAAACCATGAGTTGATCTTCTTCCTCGAGAGGAGGCTTATTAGCCTGAGTTTGGATTTCAAAGGTTAAGCTCGTAAACAACCCAGGAGGGTGGGTGGGAATTTGCAAATCCTCGTGATTGAGTGCATCTCCCCCCGGGATATCAAACTCCAGAAGAGTCATGATATGATGAGTGAGTTCACCGGAGAACTCCTCATGAAGAGAATCATTCACAAGATTTGAATTCGTGAACTCTTGTTCCATTATGGACTCATCACAATCCTCATTCTGAATATCAAAGAATGGATTACCAGAAATCAAAGTGAATTCAGATTCGAATTCAAAAAGAGGATTGGTGAGAGTAGTATTGAATGTTTCGCGAACAAAGAGATTAACATTCTCTATTGGACTGTCGGGATCAGAAGTGAGTGACGGATCATGATATAGGAGACTTTCAATTTCTCCAAGATCGGCTTCAAAGTCGAGGAGACCATCATCACTTTCCAATGAAAGTGGATTGATGTGAGTAAGTTCATCGGCGAACTCCTCAAGAAGAGGATCAGCATCTGACTGAGGGAGTGATGCCTCAATATACTCAATGTCTCCATGAGATGTACAATCATCATTAAAATCTGAGAAAGTCTCAAAATGATCATTTGAACACTCAAGAGGGGAAGGAAGATCACACATATGCTCAAAAATTCCCTGTGACTCTCTTGGGATTGGGACAAGGTTCTCAACACTAGACTTTATGAATTCGTCCGATTACTTATCAGGAACAGTGTCAAGATGCTCGTCCCCCATGGTCAGAGAGTGAGTGGGAACCTCGGGTGTGATAACAACAGACTGAGCGAGTGGAGAAGGACTAGAAGACATGGGTTTTATGAATTTCATTTGTTCTTCTGCTAGTAATTCTATCATAGTCTTTTCTCCCTGATTTTCCGAGGAAGGAATCACAACTGATGAACATGATGAACCCTTACAAAATTGAGAAATATCAAGGGTAACTTCATCATCATCATCATCGAGAAGAGCAGCACGGCGAAATATGGCACGTGTTTTAGCTGCTTGTTCTAAGACTAGCAATTCTTCCTTGCTCAATTCGTTTCTAGCATCTCGTTCTTCAGCAAGCAATTCTGCCATGGATTTCTCACGAGAATCTTGAAACGATGTAGTAGCTAACTCCTCCTTAAGTTCTTGCAATATCTCAAGAGCCTCTAGTAAAAGGTCTTGTTTAGTATCATGAGGAGTTGCTTGAATCATTTGGTACTGTGGAGGTTGGTCATGATACGGATAGTCATAATTGTTACAAGGAAATGGATTCCTTGTTTGAGAATCCGAGCTGAAGTGTGGACCTCCACAATACTCACAACAGTAAAACTGTTGAGTCTCATGGTGTGATAGCTGATAGAATAAATCAGTCGTGTCATGGTAGGAATAGGGATCCTGGTTATAGACAGACCCGTTTCCTGACTCTACCATGCCACAACTGGGGCAATTACCACCATTATGAAGACTACCACACCATTCACAAATCAGAAGGTATGGATGAGACATAGGAAGAATCAAAGGTGTATAGAGGGGTAGGGATAAAGAATCAAAGATGTGAGAGGGTAAAGGTGAATATTTTTGGTATTTTTGAAATACATTTTGTAAAAACAAAGAAGGAAAATATTTTTGAGTTTTTATATTTAGGAAAAACAAATAACGAACACGTTATGGACAATTAAAAGTGGGTCAAAAGTAGGAAAGGCTGGTGCAGGGCATTTACGAGGCCAACTGCTCAACTTTGGATTCAATTTTAGACTAGCAAATGATCTTCAATTCCAAATTTTCTTGTTGATTCAAATGTACCAGCAACAAAATAACATATAACAACATCTTTCATCTATTTCCAATCAAGATTAAAGCCTACAAAATATCCGGTGTCTTGCCCTATTTTTACTTGATATGAAAAATTTTGACTTTTTAGCTATTGCAAAAGTTGACTAAAACGAAACTTAAATGATTCTATATTGCTAATTAAGATGTATAGACCTATAATGAGACTAGATTAAGCAAACTAAGCATGTATTAAATCTAGTATGACCGTTATTCTAATTGATGTCTACTCAGTTATGCAAAACTAAGGTTATGAGATGAGATTTTGACTTTTAACTAATACTCTATTGAATTTGCTTTATACTCCACTATCTTAACCAAATGTGGGCTATATGAACTAGCATTAGCCGCTTATACTCGCAAGGATACCAAATAACCCAAGTAATCCAAACACTACTTATTCAACTATTTTAATTGGGTAAAGTAGCAACGTGAGAAATCAACCATTGTAACTGATATTTTAATGTAAACTAAGCTAAAACAAACATGAATGAGCAGAAAAAGAAAACAACAGGTTACAACTAGAATTCTCAGAACGAGATGTGCAAAGTTATCCTAAAACTAAAAATTTGAAAACAAGAGTACGAAACCTTCAATCTCGCTGAGTTATAGTGACATTAATCTCGACCCATCCTAATGCTTCCCATGAAGCGCTAAACCATTTTCCTCCATAATTCGCAATATTCCACAGCTTCTTCTACTTCTCTTTTTTTTTTTTTTCTTTCGATGCACTTTTACGAGCACATGATGGCTTACTAAGATATTTTAACAACCATGGGACACAAGCGGATTAAACAAAAGAAATCTTTAAATTGCTATTAATTCTGAACGTGAGTTACAAAGCTTGGATTTAAAATCTAAGAACTTGAATTAAACTTAAAATAGGTTACAACATTGAACCAGAAACTAAAGTTTAAAGCATATTAAAAACATAATAAAAACTGAAAAGATAGATGCCTCATAGGCTTACATACGACTCCTATTTATAATAAAAACTAACTAGGGGTCTTCAAGTGCTTCTTTGAACAAATCCCATCCCATGAATTGCCATGAAACAATCTCAACCCTCCATTGCATTTTTGGCGCCAAGATGAGGTTGTGATTTGCCAACCTGGAGATAAAATATCTTAATGAGATTCAGAGGGAATAATTTGGAGGCTGGAGCAGGTATGTTAGGGGGCAGAGGAGACAAATTCATGGAAGGTTGTGGCATTTTTGTCCATAGCTTTGTTTCTTGGGTAAGATGTGTTGTTTTGTCCGATTCATGATATTCTGGGGAGAGGTGTAGGATATGGAGGCTGGAGTTTATTAGTAAAAAGGGTTGGATTGGTTGGGCTTATGTTTGGATTGGGCTGGGAAAGATTTGGGCTGGCTTTGGTTAATGGTTAAGCATAGTTTTGGATTAATATCACACAACCATATCTAGAATTTACTCGACCTCGTCTTTAATATCATAGTATGCACAATTTATTGTCGAGTCGCGCAAAACTGCATACTTTCGCTCAAAATTGCATGTTTTCGCCCAGAATTCAATCCTTTCTACCTGAAACACATAAAAACGCAAACCAAGGATATCTACAGTATATTTGGGCCTATTTGGTCATTTTTATGCATCAAGATGGGTATAAAATGATGAGTATTTACATACTCATCAATCCCCCACACTAAACTATTGCTAGTCTCTAGCAATACCTGTTTTGAAAACTTGATGGATTTTAAACTCTTTACCAAAAGCCATCACTTCTGGAGTAGCCAGGTGTAAGAACTGTGGCACACCTGATAACCGTGTGATTTTGAGCAAACCACTAGCTGTCAACGGATTTGATTAGTCTTTACCAAAAGCCGTTTGCTTCTGGACTAGCCAACTCTTGATGGAATAGTCAACATCTTGGTGAGCTGATTACCAATTATGGATTTTCCACTGCCTTTACCACAAGCCATAATCTTGCGGGCTAGCCAACTCATTCGCTTTATGGGATATGGCGAGTTGAGGTACCATACAATTTTGGGCAAATTGCAAGCCATCAACGGATTTGAGATGTCTTTACCAAGAGCCGTTTGCTCCTGGACTAGCCAATTCCTTTTGTCGGTTAGACAAGGCGGACTGATAACTACCAAAATTTTGAACTCAAGTGAAAAAAAATTAAAATTTTTGAAATTTTGGCCAAAAACGGGGGTATAAGATAGTAAAATGTGATAAAATTCGCTTAGAATAGCGAAATACCCCCTCACACTTAGGATGAATATTGTCCTCAATATTCAAAGTCCCGGCTATTATGCCGACATTTTGAACGTAAAAGGGCAACATTACAAGCTAAGCGTGGAAAACACTATTTTTATAACACCCCGTAAAATTTTCCTACGATTAACACGTTACCATAACATAGATTAACCATTTTTACCCGTAACAATTTTTTTTATTTATATACTTTGTCAATTACAACGCTATTCACTCTTACCTTGACACGACATTTACACCTAAACCTTAATAACCTAGATACCATACATAACTTAAAACATTGATACTTAATAAGTATACGTTTCAATAATTAACAAATACAATTTAAATAAATCCCGAGCCTACTAAAATTCCCATGTGTACTCGCTAATAATATTGGACCTCTAAGAACCATGAACGACAATTATTATGAACCTTCAAATATAATTATGATACTAGAATATTGATCAAGTTAAGGCACCTCACACATTTCATCTCAATTTGACACAAATAATAACTTTGTTTCAATAACAATTCATATAAATTCTAATAAACCACCAACTTTCTGTAACGTATTTAAATCCCAATTTTAAGGCCCTTCTGGTCCGAACCAGGAAAAGTGTAAAACACGAAAGTTGTCCGAAATAATGTTTTACGTCTAGACATGCGAGATTTTTGAACCAAAAATGTAATTCGTGACTGATATCTATGGAATACGAACCTGACCCAAGTAAACCTCCCTCAACTCACACCTTCACCCTCCCTCCCTTGTTACTACCCCAAGTATGACCTAATGAAACACCATGTGCAATTCTTACATTACCTTCCTGTTCCATTTTAGTACTTATCACATTCTAGTTCAAGTATATAAAGGCTCCATGCATATCAACATTTTCTAACTCACTACAACTCACATAAAATCATAGTTTCTGTCGAAGCCAGGTTGTAACTAAGAACTAATCTTGATTCATTGTGGAGCCTTTAACCGAACCTTACACAATCACCTCGCCATCTCCTCCACAGCCGCATCATCAATATCATCATCTCTTTACCTCCTCATCCCCTCCTTGGTATGTCTAAACTAAAATCTATCTTTGTTAACTTATTGATCAAACTATATATTAATCGATTTATTAATCTTTCGTGGATGTAAAACTGGATTAAACATATTTTTTAACAATGATTCGTGTGGTTAAAAGTGTTATTGATTTCGTGTGGTTAAGGTGGTCATGGATTTAGAAATACCACCACGACTGAAGGGTCCGTTTGGATTGGTTTTGGCTCATACCACCACAACTCAAGGGTCCGTTTGGATTGGTTTCGGCTTACACCACCACGACCTAAAGGTCCGTTTGGTTTGGTTATGCTAACAGCCCACCCCAAGAGGGTGTGGGTTTGATTTTGGCTTGTTTGCTTAGGCTTACACCGCGACCCAACTAGGGTGCGCTTGGTTTGTTTATTACCTGCTGTTGCAACACAGTTCACCCCAAAGGGTGTTAGTTTGTTTTGCGTGTATAGGTTAGATCGTGCTGCGGGATGATTGTTTCGCTCACGTATTGTTTATATGTCATATTATAAATATTATACTTGGAATAGAGGCTTAAATATGAGGTTTTGAGGTGCTTGGAACAAGTAATATTTGTACAGATTTTTGTGATACGCAAACTGAGGTTCGAGACTTTGTAAAAACTAAATTTTGATTGAATAATATGAAAGAGCTTATTTTTATGTTCGTTTCGGTAATTGGAACGTCCCGTAACTCCTAATAACGAAGTTTTTATGACCATCCGAAATCTGGAAAATACTATATTAAAATTCAGCATTATATTATTAAATTTGAATACTACGCAGAACTGAAATGGGTTGTTTTGGGCACCTTCTGACCCGTTTCGGCCTTCGGCCGAAACACGAAAGTTGTCTGGAACGACGTTTTACATAAAATCTCTTTAGAGTCGAAACTGTGAAAATGGGTTATAACGGGTAAAAACTGAGTCAAACTGCTGTCATTGTAATAAAAAGTCAATTGTTAACTGAATCTGGTAAGGGTAATTTGGTCATTTTTTGTTGAGTTTCAGGTCTCGGCCATAACTAAAAAGTTGTCCGAAACGTTGTTTTCCATAAGATCTCTTTTATATCCGAGACGTGAAAATGTGTTTTAGTGGGTTGTTTTGGTCGGGTTAGATTTAAGTAAAGTATATATATATGTAGGAAAGTCAACATAAAGGCCAAACTAGTACTTTAATCGACGTTAACACGTCTTATGGACTAAGACTATCAGGTTAACTATACATGTGACATAACGGACTAAAATGAATCATATTAAGCTTGCATTTCCATACTTAATATATATTATCTCAATAACTTTTATTATAACAAAAACCGATAACAAAACAAGAAGGATAACTACATTAAACCTTTTCTACTTGCTCTACATATTAAAACATATGTTTTATTATAAAACATAAATTATTTGGGGAACACCGGGTGAATGCCTAAAACTTAACCATCCACTCATTATAACGCTTATCAGCTATTTGATTCTTACGTGTTTATTTCCTTTCAAACGTGTGTTATATGTTTTATACTATGATATGTGTATTCGAGTCTTAGCCTCAAAACCACACGAATGATGATACTAAACTTTTACAAACATTAATACAAATATTCCACGAAAACTAAAACATATTATCTTTTGAAAACTCATACGCTTTGTGTACTCTTCGCGTACCGTATTTGTGACAAGCTCATATTCATTAGGTCGTGCCGAATTCAATATCATTATGCTCCAATTCTTGACATCACTTATGTTACTCTTTTCGTCCATATTCTTTGGCACCGTTGTGTTACTACGTTACTACCTTCCAAGGTGAGTCATAGCCCCTACTCTTACTTGTTTACAATGATTTATAAACGTTTTTGGGGGAGATACATGCTTAACTACTGTTTTTACTTTTACAAGTATTCATTAACTAAATACATGACTGTATTTCATATAAACGTTACTGGTTTACACATTTTTATATCTCATAAGGAAATACCTGCTATAGACATGATTACAAGCGATTTTTCCAACGATATGCTATATTTGATCTCTATTGCCTAAGTACCTATTACCAAAAGTCCCTCGATCATGCGCCTTAATCACTTGTAGGGTGAACGTAAATAATTGTGAATAGATCTATTAGGGATTGACAATCCCCATTTGGTCGCTAGAGGAAAGCCACCAAATGCACTTTATTTGACTTCATAGGTTACTGGTAAATACCGATCTTGAGGGCCACTATTTTACATCATTATTATGGATAATTTTGATGCCTGTTAATCGTTGAGTGTCATGAGCTTAGGGCAAGAGAACGGTAATAATATAGCACTACAATGACTGATGTTAAGGGCGTACGATGTTGTAGCCCTCTGTTTTATTAAACTACGAGATTGTGCTCACTATATAGCAGGAAAAACTATTAATAATTGGCAAACGAACTACTATTTTGTTGTTGACCCGATTAGGTCAAACAAACTACTATTTTGGTGTTGGCCCGGTGAAGGGCAAACCAACGGATTGATTTGTATTGAATTGATAAGGAAATCACCCATTTTCTAATTAACGATTTAAACTATAAACTCTATGAACTCACCAACCTTTGTGTTGACACTTTTAGCATGTGTTTATCTCAGGTAACTAAACAAGAAGGAACTTGAAGGCACGGAGTGGGCTTGTAACCCGGCATGGGCTTAAATAAACATTTTGACATATTTCAAATAAACTTGTTGTTTAAATTATGAAACATCTTGATGTCTCGAATATTTGGTATTTTGAATGAATTAAACTTTAAAGCGTCACTTTTGTGTCGTTTTCTATGATTGTGATAAAGATCCTCGAAGTAACACCCAAAAAGTCTTCCGCTGACATTTTAAGTCTTCCGCTGACGTGATGATTTTGGGGGTGTTACAGATTGGCATCAGAGCTACAGTTATAGAGAACCAAGTGTTTTGAACATTGGACTATAACTACACGTTTAAAACGGACCACTTTTACAAAATACCACCTTATGCCCTCCGTGCCTACGCGTTTCCAACATCTGGTAGAGACATTACTTTTACATGATTTCTTATATATGTTAACATGTTATGATTATGCTAATGACTTATATTTACTAATCAGGATTATTACAAATACCGTGTCTTCATATTTCCGTCCACCAGACTATTATGTGACTTTTAAATAGTTTATGCTACAACTACACTCTAGTATATTAATATATATATATATATATATATATATATATATATATATATATATATATATATATATATATATATATATATATATATATATATATATATATATATATATATATGCTCCCCCAACTATTTTGAGTACTATACCAATCCTCCTTAATTATCTTGCTCTCATCTTTATAGATGCGTATGTCATACTCTTTTCGTACTCTCGGAAAAATCTGCGCACTACCTCGTCGATCAGTATGGATGTTGAGTCAGAAATTCTTAAGTAGGATGATTTACAACGTCTTTATTTGAATGGATTGGGACGCCTTTCCATTGAAATAAAGAAATTGTAAACCGCCGAACCATAAGTTTATACTTCGTTATTTACATCGTTTGGGACGCTTCTCTATGTAAATAACGAATTATAAATAAGTGGGCTTAATTGTATCTGAAATGGCATGCGTATGAAATCAAGGATCACTAAAGTTCATAAAACACTAAAACTTCAGCCAAAGACTCACAATTTTCTTCTGCGTATGCCTAATTTTAAGGCATTACGGCACAACCACATTTATTCGATCATGCACTTACTTTACATTCTGGCGATTTATGAAACCTTTTCACGACATTGTATGTGAATACAATGGTCTCTCTTACTTCTCCGGCACTATGAGTGATATAGTGATCTCCGAACCTTTCACAACTTTACCAAAAATCCGTCAAAATCTATAAATTCTTCTAATAGAAATACAAGATATGGAATTGCTAAGGAACAAACAAATTCATCATCTACAAAAGCTTGGAACCAAATACCGTGTTGTCACTTAAAACTATATTTAACAAGTTTTCTCTTTACAAAAGCTGAAGATCAACAACTTTCTCTTCTTTCAACAAGTTTCCACTTGAAAATTCTTATTATTAAAAATCTGTTAACAACCAACTAGTTTAACGGGTAGGTTACCCCACATATTTTAACTTTCACGAAACAAGATATTGTGAACCATGTTTATTTTCAAAACATGTTAAAATAAAAATCTTCATTCAAAATGGAATTGTTTCTTAAGTCAAGATTAATCAAAAGAAATTGAACATAAGACAATGTAAGTAGTTAGAACTACTCAACAATTATAACTATGAGAACTGCTATCATCAAAGAAGAAGCTAATGTAGTAGTAGATACGTTAAGCTAGAAATTAAAAAGAAGAAGCTAATGTAGTAGTAGATACGTTAAGCTCAAAAGGAAAATTAAAACCGCTCAGGGATTAGATCGTTAGGAATGACTATTTGTTCACCCTTCCCACTCACCTTTACAGCTACCTTATCTTAGAATCCCGGGACGGGATTCCGTTTAATGGGTAGGTAATATAACACCCCGTAAAATTTTCCTACGATTAACACGTTACCATAACATAGATTAACCATTTTTACCCGTAACAATTTTTTTTATATATATACTTTGTCAATTACAACGCTATTCACTCTTACCTTGACACGACATTTACACCTAAACCTTAATAACCTAGATACCATACATAACTTAAAACATTGATACTTAATAAGTATACGTTTCAATAATTAACAAATACAATTTAAATAAATCCCGAGCCTACTAAAATTCCCATGTGTACTCGCTAATAATATTGGACCTCTAAGAACCATGAACGACAATTATTATGAACCTTCAAATATAATTATGATACTAGAATATTGATCAAGTTAAGGCACCTCACACATTTCATCTCAATTTGACACAAATAATAACTTTGTTTCAATAACAATTCATATAAATTCTAATAAACCACCAACTTTCTGTAACGTATTTAAATCTCAATTTTAAGGCCCTTCTGGTCCGAACCAGGAAAAGTGTAAAACACGAAAGTTGTCCGAAATAATGTTTTACGTCTAGACACGCGGGATTTTTGAACCAAAAATGTAATTCGTGGCTGATATCTATGGAATACGAACCTGACCCAAGTAAACCTCCCTCAACTCACACCTTCACCCTCCCTCCCTTGTTACTACCCCAAGTATGACCTAATGAAACACCATGTGCAATTCTTACATTACCTTCCTGTTCCATTTTAGTACTTATCACATTCTAGTTCAAGTATATAAAGGCTCCATGCATATCAACATTTTCTAACTCACTACAACTCACATAAAATCATAGTTTCTGTCGAAGCCAGGTTGTAACTAAGAACTAATCTTGATTCATTGTGGAGCCTTTAACCGAACCTTACACAATCACCTCGCCATCTCCTCCACAGCCGCATCATCAATATCATCATCTCTTTACCTCCTCATCCCCTCCTTGGTATGTCTAAACTAAAATCTATCTTTGTTAACTTATTGATCAAACTATATATTAATCGATTTATTAATCTTTCGTGGATGTAAAACTGGATTAAACATATTTTTTAACAATGATTCGTGTGGTTAAAAGTGTTATTGATTTCGTGTGGTTATGGTGGTCATGGATTTAGAAATACCACCACGACTGAAGGGTCCGTTTGGATTGGTTTTGGCTCAAACCACCACGACTCAAGGGTCCATTTGGATTGGTTTCGGCTTACACCACCACGACCTAAAGGTCCGTTTGGTTTGGTTATGCTAACAGCCCACCCCAAGAGGGTGTGGGTTTGATTTTGGCTTGTTTGCTTAGGCTTACACCGCGACCCAACTAGGGTGCGCTTGGTTTGTTTATTACCTGCTGTTGCAGCACAGTTCACCCCAAAGGGTGTTAGTTTGTTTTGCGTGCATAGGTTAGATCGTGCTGCGGGATGATTGTTTCGCTCACGTATTGTTTATATGTCATATTATAAATATTATACTTGGAATAGAGGCTTAAATATGAGGTTTTGAGGTGCTTGGAACAAGTAATATTTGTACAGATTTTTGTGATACGCAAACTGAGGTTCGAGACTTTGTAAAAACTAAATTTTGATTGAATAATATGAAAGAGCTTATTTTTATGTTCGTTTCGGTAATTGGAACGTCCCGTAACTCCTAATAACGAAGTTTTTATGACCATCCGAAATCTGGAAAATACTATATTAAAATTCAGCATTATATTATTAAATTTGAATACTACGCAGAACTGAAATGGGTTGTTTTGGGCACCTTCTGACCCGTTTCGGCCTTCGGCCGAAACACGAAAGTTGTCTGGAACGACGTTTTACATAAAATCTCTTTAGAGTCGAAACTGTGAAAATGGGTTATAACGGGTAAAAACTGAGTCAAACTGCTGTCATTGTAATAAAAAGTCAACTGTTAACTGAATCGGGTAAGGGTAATTTGGTCATTTTCTGTTGAGTTTCAGGTCTCGGCCATAACTAAAAAGTTGTCCGAAACGTTGTTTTCCATAAGATCTCTTTTATATCCGAGACGTGAAAATGTGTTTTAGTGGGTTGTTTTGGTCGGGTCAGATTTAAGTAAAGTATATATATATGTAGGAAAGTCAACATAAAGGCCAAACTAGTACTTTAATCGACGTTAACACGTCGTATGGACTAAGACTATCAGGTTAACTATACATGTGACATAACGGACTAAAACGAATCATATTAAGCTTGCATTTCCATACTTAATATATATTATCTCAATAACTTTTATTATAACAAAAACCGATAACAAAACAAGAAGGATAACTACATTAAACCTTTTCTACTTGCTCTACATATTAAAACATATGTTTTATTATAAAACATAAATTATTTGGGGAACACCGGGTGAATGCCTAAAACTTAACCATCCACTCATTATAACGCTTATCAGCTATTTGATTCTTACGTGTTTATTTCCTTTCATACGTGTGTTATATGTTTTATACTATGATATGTGTATTCGAGTCTTAGCCTCAAAACCACACGAATGATGATACTAAACTTTTACAAACATTAATACAAATATTCCACGAAAACTAAAACATATTATCTTTTGAAAACTCATACGCTTTGTGTACTCTTCGCGTACCGTATTTGTGACAAGCTCATATTCATTAGGTCGTGCCGAATTCAATATCATTATGCTCCAATTCTTGACATCACTTATGTTACTCTTTTCGTCCATACTCTTTGGCACCGTTGTGTTACTACGTTACTACCTTCCAAGGTGAGTCATAGCCCCTACTCTTACTTGTTTACAATGATTTATAAACGTTTTTGGGGGAGATACATGCTTAACTACTGTTTTTACTTTTACAAGTATTCATTAACTAAATACATGACTGTATTTCATATAAACGTTACTGGTTTACACATTTTTATATCTCATAAGGAAATACCTGCTATAGACATGATTACAAGCGATTTTTCCAACGATATGCTATATTTGATCTCTATTGCCTAAGTACCTATTACCAAAAGTCCCTCGATCATGCGCCTTAATCACTTGTAGGGTGAACGTAAATAATTGTGAATAGATCTATTAGGGATTGACAATCCCCATTTGGTCGCTAGAGGAAAGCCACCAAATGCACTTTATTTGACTTCATAGGTTACTGGTAAATACCTATCTTGAGGGCCACTATTTTACATCATTATTATGGATAATTTTGATGCCTGTTAATCGTTGAGTGTCATGAGCTTAGGGCAAGAGAACGGTAATAATATAGCACTACAATGACTGATGTTAAGGGCGTACGATGTTGTAGCCCTCTGTTTTATTAAACTACGAGATTGTGCTCACTATATAGCAGGAAAAACTATTAATAATTGGCAAACGAACTACTATTTTGTTGTTGACCCGATTAGGTCAAACAAACTACTATTTTGGTGTTGGCCCGGTGAAGGGCAAACCAACGGATTGATTTGTATTGAATTGATAAGGAAATCACCCATTTTCTAATTAACGATTTAAACTATAAACTCTATGAACTCACCAACCTTTGTGTTGACACTTTTAGCATGTGTTTATCTCAGGTAACTAAACAAGAAGGAACTTGAAGGCACGGAGTGGGCTTGTAACCCGGCATGGGCTTAAATAAACATTTTGACATATTTCAAATAAACTTGTTGTTTAAATTATGAAACATCTTGATGTCTCGAATATTTGGTATTTTGAATGAATTAAACTTTAAAGCGTCACTTTTGTGTCGTTTTCTATGATTGTGATAAAGATCCTCGAAGTAACACCCAAAAAGTCTTCCGCTGACATTTTAAGTCTTCCGCTGACATTTTAAGTCTTCCGCTGACGTGATGATTTTGGGGGTGTTACAATTTTGTATTTTCACTTCATAAGTAACCATAGCATGGGGGACTCCCCCACACTTAGGGTGAAAACCGTATAAGCATGCTACTGTTTTTGTTTACCGAGTCGCTAGCTTGACTCGACCCCGAATTCAATTGTCCTTGGGGAAGCATGATGTGGAAGAAACAATCTCAATCGGACTTTCATTCAAGATGTTTGGACAAACATTTGAAGCACGTGAAAGTTCCACACCGATGAGATAAGTATCCGGCTCAAGATAATGATACATGAAAATGCCGGGATCAAAGATGCTATCCTCGTTCCCGAAGGAGTGAAGAAGAGAAGAAGTCACCTTATAGGTGAAGAAAAGGAAGAAAACCATGAGTTGATCTTCTTCCTCGAGAGGAGGCTTATTAGCCTGAGTTTGGATTTCAAAGGTTAAGCTCGTAAACAACCCAGGAGGGTGGGTGGGAATTTGCAAATCCTCGTGATTGAGTGCATCTCCCCCCGGGATATCAAACTCCGGAAGAGTCATGATATGATGAGTGAGTTCACCGGAGAACTCCTCATGAAGAGAATCATTCACAAGATTTGAATTCGTGAACTCTTGTTCCATTATGGACTCATCACAATCCTCATTTTGAATATCAAAGAATGGATTACCAGAAATCAAAGTGAATTCAGATTCGAATTCAAAAAGAGGATTGGTGAGAGTAGTATTGAATGTTTCGCGAACAAAGAGATTAACATTCTCTATTGGACTGTCGGGATCAGAAGTGAGTGACGGATCATGATATAGGAGACTTTCAATTTCTCCAAGATCGGCTTCAAATTCGAGGAGACCATCATCACTTTCCAATGAAAGTGGATTGATGTGAGTAAGTTCATCGGCGAACTCCTCAAGAAGAGGATCAGCATCTGACTGAGGGAGTGATGCCTCAATATACTCAATGTCTCCATGAGATGTACAATCATCATTAAAATCTGAGAAAGTCTCAAAATGATCATTTGAACACTCAAGAGGGGAAGGAAGATCACACATATGCTCAAAAATTCCCTGTGACTCTCTTGGGATTGGGACAAGGTTCTCAACACTAGACTTTATGAATTCGTCCGATTACTTATCAGGAACAGTGTCAAGATGCTCGTCCCCCATGGTCAGAGAGTGAGTGGGAACCTCGGGTGTGATAACAACAGACTGAGCGAGTGGAGAAGGACTAGAAGACATGGGTTTTATAAATTTCATTTGTTCTTCTGCTAGTAATTCTATCATAGTCTTTTCTCCCTGATTTTCCGAGGAAGGAATCACAACTGATGAACATGATGAACCCTTACAAAATTGAGAAATATCAAGGGTAACTTCATCATCATCATCATCGAGAAGAGCAGCACGGCGAAATATGGCACGTGTTTTAGCTGCTTGTTCTAAGACTAGCAATTCTTCCTTGCTGAATTCGTTTCTAGCATCTCGTTCTTCAGCAAGCAATTCTGCCATGGATTTCTCACGAGAATCTTGAAACGATGTAGTAGCTAACTCCTCCTTAAGTTCTTGCAATATCTCAAGAGCCTCTAGTAAAAGGTCTTGTTTAGTATCATGAGGAGTTGCTTGAATCATTTGGTACTGTGGAGGTTGGTCATGATACGGATAGTCATAATTGTTACAAGGAAATGGATTCCTTGTTTGAGAATCCGAGCTGAAGTGTGGACCTCCACAATACTCACAACAGTAAAACTGTTGAGTCTCATGGTGTGATAGCTGATAGAATAAATCAGTCGTGTCATGGTAGGAATAGGGATCCTGGTTATAGACAGACCCGTTTCCTGACTCTACCATGCCACAACTGGGGCAATTACCACCATTATGAAGACTACCACACCATTCACAAATCAGAAGGTATGGATGAGACATAGGAAGAATCAAAGGTGTATAGAGGGGTAGGGATAAAGAATCAAAGATGTGAGAGGGTAAAGGTGAATATTTTTGGTATTTTTGAAATACATTTTGTAAAAACAAAGAAGGAAAATATTTTTGAGTTTTTATATTTAGGAAAAACAAAAGAATATTCACAAAAACGAGACAATAACTTCCGAAGGAGGGTCTTCAATCACTAATCTGCAAACTCGAATCGATAAACGGCTTCACTCCTCCCCGGCAGTGGCGCTAAAATTTGATTGGCTCCAAACGGTCAACCTAATTGACCAGGTGATGGTCAACCAAGTCAAACAGCCTAGAGTCAATCTCCGCGGAAGTATAGGGGTTTCCCCGGGTCGTTAAGTCCCGACGAGGTGTGAAATGGTGAATCGGTTCAAGTTCGTGATCGGGTGATGTGAATGATGAAGAGATATAGTGGTACATGAAACGTGGAAAGGTGAAACTAAATGAATGAGCATAAGGTAAAGTACATGAAACAATAACGCAAAGCAAACTATCTTAAAAGTGATAAAAAGTGAAATCTCATTACGGCTAGCCCTACGAGCATACAACTAACTTTCCTACGTGCTATGTGACAAAAGAAAATTTTAAGGAAAATGAAAATTAATTATAAGATTAAAATTCTAATTATTATTATTTGAAAACTAATTGAAACTAATTAAATTTTAATAAAACTACAACATAGTGACAAAGAAATTGTAACAGATGGAGTATCAACTTAACGTGATATTAAAGAGACTAGCAACTACCACAGTAACTTTCGAGTTAACTTAAATAAAATGCAAGCCGAAACCTAAACAAACATACATAAACACAATCACAGGTAACTCTAACATGCAAAATATATCAATTAAGCAAGCTGTTAACAACAATCAATCAAAATAAAGCCAAAAATCCGCACTAGCTTACATTCAAGAACAACAACAACCAGCTAAAAACAACAAGCACCATGAGCAAGACATAAGCATAGATTCAGAATCAAATAGACTTGGTTCCTATAACAGCATAAAGTAGCAGCTAGGGGGTAACTTAGATGATAAAATAAGCTAAGAAAATAAGCTTGAAAAGTCGAAATTAACACAAGCCTAACAAGACATCATAACAGGCTTTCCAAAACACTAAAGAACAAGTAATAAAGTAGAGTAATGAACAAGATGTGGCCCTGAGAAAAACGGGTCAGGAGACTAAAGGCTGAGCACAGGGTAGAAATAATCTCTTTTTGAAAAACACTAAACACCATATTCTAACAAGCCAAGGTAGACTCACATAAACATAATCACAAACGAGGATGACTAACTAATAATGACAATCATATAAGCTAGAACAATCAGATATCAATACTCAACGAACATCAGTTCCTACTGATGTCATCAGCAAGAATGAATATTTCTGAAGCTACTTGCATGGCATAAATAAGCTAGCAAACAAACAGTATATTGCAAACTAAGTATTAACCTAACAAGTTGGCATAACCAGTTTTCCAAAACACCCAAGATCAAAGATTACATTCAAATAACGAACCCGTTATGGACAATTAAAAGTGGGTCAAAAGTAGGAAAGGCTGGTGCAGGGCATTTACGAGGCCAACTGCTCAACTTTGGATTCAATTTTAGACTAGCAAATGATCTTCAATTCCAAATTTTCTTGTTGATTCAAATGTACCAGCAACAAAATAACATATAACAACATCTTTCATCTATTTCCAATCAAGATTAAAGCCTACAAAATATCTGGTGTCTTGCCCTATTTTTACTTGATATGAAAAATTTTGACTTTTTAGCTATTGCAAAAGTTGACTAAAACGAAACTTAAATGATTCTAGATTGCTAATTAAGATGTATAGACCTATAATGAGACTAGATTAAGCAAACTAAGCATGTATTAAATCTAGTATGACTGTTATTCTAATTGATGTCTACTCAGTTATGCAAAACTAAGGTTATGAGATGAGATTTTGACTTTTAACTAATACTCTATTGAATTTGCTTTATACTCCACTATCTTAACCAAATGTGGGCTATATGAACTAGCATTTGCTGCTTATACTCGCAAGGATACCAAATAACCCAAGTAATCCAAACACTACTTATTCAACTATTTTAATTGGGTAAAGTAGCAATGTGAGAAATCAACCCTTGTAACTGATATTTTAATGTAAACTAAGCTAAAACAAACATGAATGAGCAGAAAAAGATAACAACAGGTTACAACTAGAATTCCCAGAACGAGATGTGCAAAGTTATCCTAAAACTAAAAATTTGAAAACAAGAGTACGAAACCTTCAATCTCGCTGAGTTATGGTGACATTAATCTCGACCCATCCTAATGCTTCCCATGAAGCGCTAAACCATTTTCCTCCATAATTCGCAATATTCCACAGCTTCTTCTACTTCTCTTTTTTTTTCTTTCATTGCACTTTTACGAGCACATGATGGCTTACTAAGATATTTTAACAATCATGGGACATAAGCGGATTAAACAAAAGAAATCTTTAAATTGCTATTAATTCTGAACGTGAGTTACAAAGCTTGGATTTAAAATCTAAGAACTTGAATTAAACTTAAAATAGGTTACGACATTGAACCAGAAACTAAAGTTTAAAGCATATTAAAAACATAATAAAAACAGAAAAGATAGATGCCTCATAGGCTTACATACGACTCCTATTTATAATAAAAACTAACTAGGGGTCTTCAAGTGCTTCTTTGAACAAATCCCATCCCTTGAATTGCCATGAAACAATCTCAGCCCTCCATTGCATTTTTGGCGCCAAGATGAGGTTGTGATTTGCCAACCTGGAGATAAAATATCTTAATGAGATTCAGAGGGAACAATTTGGAGGCTGGAGCAGGTATGTTAGGGGGCAGAGGAGACAAATTCATGGAAGGTTGTGGCATTTTTGTCCATAGCTTTGTTTCTTGGGGAAGATGTGTTGTTTTGTCCGATTCATGATATTCTGGGGAGAGGTGTAGGATATGGAGGCTGGAGTTTATTAGTAAAAAGGGTTGGATTGGTTGGGCTTATGTTTGGATTGGGTTGGGAAAGATTTGGGTTGGCTTTGGTTAATTGTTAAGCATAGTTTCGGATTAATATCACACAACCATATCTAGAATTTACTCGACCTCGTCTTTAATATCATAGTATGCACAATTTATTGTCGAGTCGCGCAAAACTGCATACTTTCGCTCAAAATTGCATGTTTTCGCCCAGAATTCAATCCTTTGTACCTGAAACACATAAAAACGCAAACCAAGGATATCTACAGTATATTTGGGCCTATTTGGTCGTTTTTATGCATCAAGATGGGTATAAAACGATGAGTATTTACATACTCATCATTGACCCTGGCAGGAATTTCCGTTCAATCATCGAGAAATACATTTGTAATTCTCTCATAAACGTTCTCGGCAGATTGCTAAGATCTGCGAAGGACTCGATAATTTACAGCCGATGTCCATTGATGTAGAACACCAGTTGTAGAAATACTAAGTGTTCCTGAGAAATCTTTGATGTATCTCATGGCTCTAGACTCGAAAAGTGCACACTTACGTTTCCTATACGGAGACTAGGGAGGGGTCTCCTGCTTCAATATCAACCATCTCTAAGAGATAGGTCGATGGATTACACCGGTTCCTCATGAGAATGAAACAAGTTCTTTTAAGAGAACTTGAGTGGTTAAGAAGGTTTAGTGCATTGCGTCACTGGGTCCATGACGACTTTATCTTCAATACCGGTGTTGCCTTAACAACAACCAGTAGCATATAAGTTGAACCCGGTGTCTGCCCTAAGGTTGAACAAATGGAGGGCTATTTCTTTTCACCCTTTTCTTTACTTTTCTTTTTAATTCTTCAACTCCTTCTTTCCCTTTCATTCTTTTCTCCTTTTTTCGTATTGTACCTAAGGACTTCTAATTCTAACTATGGGAGATGTCCTTGGCTAGATCCCTCCGGCTCTGGCGGATCATAGGATGGTTTTTCCTATCTTAATCACCTTATAACTCCTTGATTAACCGACAAAAGCCAAGAAACCTTTGATTGAAAATATCTCAAAGTGTTTGTGATAATCAAATATTTTGGTTAACACTTTGAGAGTTTTGTGTACACTTTCGAAGGGCTCCCCTTCACATGTGCTCATAAGTATTTAATAAATTTGTACATGCGGGAGGAGCAAGCATTTTTGAATTGATCCACTTTCAATGAACGGGACCGATTCGAGACACGCTTACATCACTAGTTAGACTAGCTTGAAGTTATTACCCGGCCTGGTCAAGTCCACAGAAAGTTTCTTGAGACGGTACATTTCTACTAAGACAAATCCTTTTCGAGACACGCTTACGTGGCTAGTTAAAGAGTTCCATTGTCAGCTTTTAGGTGACAACTAGCTCTAGTAACTAACTTGATGTTATTACCCGTCGAGGATAAGTCTTTTCGAGATTACTGACTTTAATTGTTTCGTCAATTCCTGGGTCAATTCTGAGTCTAGCTCGCACAAGATACAACTTTTAGCTTTTTGACTACTTATATTTTAATCACTTTTCCATTTTCTCCCCCTCAAAAATAGCATATAAAATGATGTTTTTGATAATCTTTTAGATTAAAATATGCCTTTTTGAGTCTTATGGGGAGATTCACCAAGAACTTTTGATTTTAGAACAAAGTATTTTAGTTTGGACAAGTGCTCCCCCTCAACAAGTGATTAGGTCTTATTGAGGTGAAATACTTGTCCTTTTGAGCAAAATTATGAAAATGATAAAATATTTGATTAATTCTACTCAAAAGTAAGAAGCCTTCGCTCCTTATATTAGGATTGAGGCACTGATGCGTACCTCAGGGTCCTTTCTTTACAAGTTCGGGTTGTACACTGTAATGCGTGCACAAGCCATAATTTATAATAGAATTGACAAATCATATCAAAAAAAAATCTTACAATACTTCTACCATTCCGGTCTCTGAAACGTCAACACGGGAAATCCTGGTCTGCCTCCCACATAGCTTTCCAATCTCCTTATCTGATCCCTACGCTTTAACCGGTTCTCAGTCCTTGTAATGAATCTACGAGCGTCTCTGGCCTCATTGGTGTTCCACCTTTTGGATTTGTGCAGTGCAATATCATCTAATCTGCCTTTCATTCCATCTTTGACGAACTTTAGGGTTTCATCACAGAACTTGTGGATCTCGTCATAAGCCATGAAGCAGTTTCGATTGTTGACACTGCGGTATGTGAACCCAAATGCCGGATGCCTGATCAAGGTGTATTGAGATTCGTGTTGAAGGTTGGGGATGTTGTAGAGATTAGGTTTGGTGAGATTCAGCTTCTTCTGATAACTTTCCACTCCCAGTTGAAGATCTTCTACTCTTTCTCTGATGACTATTTGTCTTATGAAGATTAGGAGAGTTGTGATAAAGGCAAGCTGCATTGGTTTGGGTAAGTTGCAAAGCTTTTCTTGAACTTTGAGCAGATACATATCTTCTATGTCGTTGAGGAGTAATCGTGGAAAGTCAGACTCGGAAATCTCATACTCTTGTTCATCAAGTCTTTTGAGTACAATTTTGTTGAGAAAGGAGTACCCAAAGTGAGTGACTGTCGAAATGAACTGGATCGAGACAATCTTCAACTCACTTGTCACATTATCCATAGTTTGATTGAGTCTGCTGCTTCGATAATACTGTGCCCGGTTATCTGGCCAATGATGTATTCCATAGAGTGCGTTCCGGTCATAGTCAATAACTTTGTCGATGAATAAGTTGGAGGCTTCTTCTTTGATGGCGTTGTTGAGGTATCTTGCTGCAGGGATGGAGAAGGTAAGTGGTGTGGCGTACTTCTTTTCTATCTTGTTGCCGTGTTGTAGAAATTCCAAGTCGTTGTTGACGAAGAACTTGTAAGGGATTTTCTCTTGTTTCGGCTTTCCAACCAAGGGTAGGGGTTTGGTCCAGTCAGTGTAGTAGGGCCCTTTCTTCTTTGAGTAGTAATCAATGTTGGACTCGGGATTTAGCCAGTCGATGTCGTTAGACATTGCACGGGCTATGTTTTCCAGGTGGTACTCGAGTTCAACAGAGTTAGCTGAGCGGTCTTTCAACAGGTTGAACGCAGCATTCTTAATCCTTCTCAGCTCTTTCTTGCTCATATTCTTTAAACCATAGTCTCGTTGCAGAAGTTGTGCATATTCCACTGTGTGACCGTCTTATGGTGATTGATCTTCTGCAAGAGGTGGTTGAGCTTTAACCATTTCATCAAACCAAGAATATCCAGCCGTTTTATCTTCGTCCAGCCACTTAAGAATCTTTTTTGGTTTCTTTGGTTCGGTGCTTTTCGAAGAGGTTTCAGGTTTATGCTGATGATGTTTTCTTTTCTTCTCTTTCTTCTTTGGTGATGGTTCTGGTATGTCGTCTGGCTGAGGGAAATCGTCTCCGCCGGTGTACTCAAAATGATCATGGGCTTTAGGACCGGAACCCGATGCCTTTGGTTGTTGAGTGGATGTTGTGGTAGTAGGAGTTATGACCGGTTGCTTGTGTTGAGATGAGGGTCCCTCGGCTTGTTTTTGTTTCTTTGCCTGTGAGTTCGGGTCTTGGTCTTCATCATCTCTTTGACATTTCAGTTTGTTGGCCTCAGTGCTGCAAGTATCTTTAGACATCTTGGCTCATAAAGCTTCCCACAATTTGGTTTCTTCAGGTGTCATTGTGGTTTTGCTTGCCAATATGTAGAAGAGCTGAGTCTCAATCTCATTTGGTGTCAACTCTTGTTGTGGAAGAGGAGTCTTTTCAGCTCGGAGAGTGAAAGAAGTAGTTCTAATCACTTTCTTGACAGCCTGTTCAACAATCTTTGTAAGTTCGTCCTTCATCGGCTTCAGCAAATCTTTCAATTCTGCCACAAGGTGTTGTTCTATGAATTGAGTTGCTTGAGCAGCCAAAGTAGCTTCCATAGCTTCTTGTACATCTTTGGCTAAGAAGGCGTCAACTTTTGTATTCATTTCTTGAACAGTCGTCATTTGTTTGGTTAACTCTGCAACTTGGTTAGCCAGTGATTCAACTTGTGTTTCTAGCTTGTTTTTCTTCTTGTCTCGAACTCTCTTAACTGCCCTCTTGATCAACTTTGATGCAGCTGAGGCTTCAGTTTTAGAAGGTTTCTTGATAGGTTCGTCATTAGTAGGTTGTGATGCAGGAGGTGATGATTGTGTAGATTCAATGATGGTGGTTGTATCTTTATCAACTCCTTTAGGTGATTCGGGTTTATCCTTAGTCACTTCTGCCTTATCTGCAACTGTAGCTTCTTCAGCCCTTAGTCTCTGCTCTTCTGTAAGTAGGTCATCTTCTGCCTTTTGTCTGAGTTCTTCTGCAATTCTAGCTTCTTCTTATTTTCTTTTCTTTGTTTCTTCTTGAAGCTTTAATTCATCAGCAAGTTTAGCTGCCTCTTCAGCTTTCCTACTTTCCTCCATTCTAATGGCTTCTTCCAGTTTTGTTTGTTCGATAGCCTCAAGCCTTGCCTCTTCAGCCTCTGCTTTTCTCTTGAGCTCTTCCTCTTGAGCCTTTTCCCTAGCCTCCATCTCTTCCATAGACATAAGATGTGGAATATCTGTGTCCATATGGTCTTCCACATCATCGTCTCCTCTTTCTGAAGCATTCAGCATCTCTACGTCTTCTGGTGTGACATTGGGAGATTCGTAGACTGTCATATCAGCAGTGGTTCCCGTTCCTGAGTTTGATCAACTGGAGTGGACTCAGGGATACTGCTAGACTCTCCTGCTTCAGGAATGCTACTTGATCCTCCAGCCTCGGTTGTTTGAGTAAACAGAGGTGGCGGAGGTTGATCATCTTGAAGGGAGTCGATTCTGCTGTGGAGGAGACCTAACTTTAGTGCTCGTTCATTTTCTTCTTCCACAGATAAACCAATGTTAGTGTCTGCCTCTTCTTGTTGTACTTGTTCAGCGGTCATTGATTCCTTCAACTTTTTACCCCTTAACCGTTCTTCTTCCAACTTAGCATCCTCTTCAGTTAACGGTCTTTGAATTGTTTCCTTCTCGATTTGGTCAACAAATTCATCAATGTTCTTGTCCCAATCATCTATAGACATGTCCAGATCGTCTAGATTGTCATCCGGTTTGTTGTAAGCTTCGCTGTAAACTGGACCTCTATCAGATTCTATTTCTGAGTCGGATGGTTTTGGAGAAGGTGATGGTGTAGGTTCAGGAACTGGTTCAGAGACTGGTTTCTTGGCCGGTATTCTTATCTTGAGAGTCCTCTTGTGAGGCTGTCCAGACTTACTTCCTTTCTTTCCCTTTTTCTGCATAAACAATGGTAAAGGGATTTCGTCCAAGAACCCAACTTTCTCTTCTTTGACAGCTTGGACATAGTACTTGTAATTTGAGCATTTCTTTACTTTATCATTCAGGAGGCACTCAGGAAGAATCATTCCTTGCTTCCGTGTACTAGTCTCAACTCTTTTAATTTGCTTAAGAGTATCCTCATTCCTGAATGTGTTTTTGTCTTCATCATCCAGTCTCTGAGGAATGTCGTCATACTCACGAAGGAAGCTTTCGATGAGCAGCTTGGTGTAACGAATAAATGGAATGTTTGCTGTTGGGTGTTGAATGTGCCACACTAAGTCTTCCCAGATGATGCTAGCAAAGTCCACCTTCTTGACATTTGCCATAGCCCATAATAGTTTGAGATGCTGGAGTTTGGGGTGTTCGTGACCGGTGTCTCTGCCAGACATGGACTTGGCTATAAGGATATACATGGTCCTCCATGGTTGTGGAAGATTCCTTGTATTGACCTTAGAATGTCTAGTCACGACTTCAGCAGACTCATCGTAACCAATATCTCTTAGCCATTCAATCAACTCTTCTTCATTAGGAACTTGTTCATATTCTTCATCAGGACCAAGTTCAGGCAAGCCAAGAACGCCACGAAGAATATCTTTGTCCATAGTGACTTGTCTTTTGTGAAGCATGCATGCAAAAAATTCTTCTCCAAGGTCCAGCTGAATAGTATGCCAGAACTGGTGGATATAGAAATAGGCAACTGATGCAGATTTGGTGAGCAGAATTTTGTAGGGGTGATAGAAAAGTGCATCCACAGCTACAATGCAAGACGATTCATTACACGTGAATTTGTTGAAGTTGACCCTTAAGTTGTTCTTTCCAATCTTTCTAGAGTAATTTTCAGGAAAGGTTTCTTCCCATGTGAGCTTAGGTTCAGGTGCAGGTGCTTGTGGGACATTAGATGGCTGGGCCATCTGGATGATCATACACAAACATAGACATTGCAAAATTGTTTGTTAGCACATTAGTTAATATACTTGTTTATGCATGAATGGATGGATCAGTGAGTGTTTTTGTTGTTCAAAGTGTTGATATGTGGTAAACTTTGTATATTTGATGTTAAAACTTAGTTGAAACTGATAACAAACAAGTTACAATATAAGTTATCAAATACAAGAGAATACACAATAGAAAGTTTACAACACTTAGACAAATTTCAAGGAAATATACAATGTTACGCGTAAGATAAAGGATCCTACGCATAACATTTCTTAAGCGTAAGAAGGTATTTTATGCATATATGAAAAAACTACGCATAACTTATATATTACGCGTAAGGTTTAAACTTTTGCGTAGGATTTATCTTATGCGTAGAATAAATTTTTTAGCGTAAGATCAAAACTTTAGCAAAGGTTTGAACCTTATGCGTAAACAATAACTCATGCGTAAGTTTCTGACTTATGTGTAAGATATATCTTATGCGTAAGAAATGAACTTAAGCGTAAGAATTAAAGTTCTGCGTAAACATTGTCTTATCCAAGACAAGTTTATCCAACTGTCGAATCTTACGCGTAAGATGATTCATCTTTTGCGTAGGATTGCATCTGATTGAAAAATCACCTTTAGATCTTAATTATCTTAGATTCCTGAAAGATTTAAACACCAAACACTGATCAATACTTCATCCAAGTGCATCCCAAAACACTTTAAACTAGGACTTATTCGTAACCATGCAAAAGCCAATCTTTTGCGTAAGAACGCATGAACACCAAATCAAAAACATATGCAAACATGATTCTGGGTGGAAGAGGAACTTAGGCGAGTGTTATAAACATTCTAAGGAACATATTGACCAAGTTATAACAATTTTTAACCACTAAATCTCATGTTCATAGCTGCAAGTGTCACATGAACCCTAAATCAAAGATTCTTGATCTATACTTGTTACTGAAACAATTAAGCCACTACAACACGTTCCTAATCCACTTCTAACAATAACCTAACCATTTAATTGTTTTAAAACATCATTACACAAAAACCCCCAAATCGTACGATGAACCCTAACTTTGATTTTCATTAATAGATGTTTCTGGGCACGATTGGAGTTTAGTAAAATGTTTAGCATCATCAAATGATCATATCCCACTAACTAAATCAAACAATAACACTCTTAATCTCATGTTCAAATTCTACGCAAACCCTAAGTGTATTTTCAATTATTTAAACAAATTGGACCATTAGATCTTAATGAAATTTAAAACCATTGATAAGAAACATGATCAAAACATATTGACACTTACAGATTTGAAGAACAACGATTAGATTAGAAGGTTGATTGTAAGTCGTTGATTAGTTAGATGGAGTAGTAAATGTGTTTTGCAGAAAAAGTACTGGTGCAGTAAATGTGGTGGGTCAAAGTGGTTTTGACTAAGTTTTAAAACATGTTTGCATAATTGTCACATTAAGTCCCTTGACCTTAACTAATGTAGCAACTAGTATACCATTGTAACTCACAATATAACATTTGTTAACTACACCAAGTATTTAGAGAAGAACAACTTGTAGGATTTTACTCCCCCTCGACCTTAGACTGATGTCTAGTAATTTTTGAAAAATTTGTTTCAATTAGTCAAAGAGAGTAGCCCGAAAAACCTTTTTAAGCATCACTTATATTATATCGAATAAAAATGTTTTTGGGAAAATGCAAGTACGAAGTAAATATTTTGAGAAAATTTAAAAAATACTTTACCTCCCCCTCAACACTTGTTTTTGTAATATTTTAAGACATTTTTATAAAAATAGTGTTGAAAAGAGTGGTTTGTACTTGCATTTTTTTTTTTTTTTTTTTTTTTTTTGAAAATATTTTACAGAGATAGTTTTGATGTTTGACATTTTACTTTTGTTTTAGAAACTTTTCCAGATCCTCTGGTGTCAAACATCGCATACCAATTTGGTGAACTAAACTTGCAAACCTTGATGGAGTTAAGGGTTTTGTAAGTAAGTCCGCCAATTGGTACTCAGTACCCACAAAATATAATTCAACTGTACCCTTCTCGACATGCTCCTTGATGAAATGATATCGGAGATCAATGTGTTTGGATTTGCAGTAATGAACTGTGTTGCAGGAGATTGCAATGGCACTTTTGGAATCGCAGTAGATCGGAATCTTATTGAATAGGTAGCCATAGTCTTTAAGTTGTGATCTCATCCAAATGACTTGAGCACAACAAGCAGACATAGCTACGTATTCAGATTCTGTAGATGACAGTGAAGTGCAGTCCTGCTTCTTTGATTGCCAAGACACAAGTTTATCTCCAAGAAACTGTAAGCCACCTGATGTACTTTTTCGCGAGTCTAAGCATCCTGCATGGTCAGCGTCTGAAAAAGCTATTAGTTCAAAACCAGAATCCTTCGGATACCAGATCCCCAAGTGGATGGTTCCCTTTATGTATCGAAGGATTCTTTTAGCCTCATTGAGGTGTTTTTCAGTTGGATTAGACTGATAACGAGAACACATAAAGACAGCAAATACAATGTCAGGTCTGCTAGATGTGAGGTACATGAGGGACCCAATAATACTTCGGTATTTGGTAGGGTCAACAGGAGTCCCATGTATATTAGCATCTAGTTTTGTGGAATTGGCCATCGGTGTATTCATTGTATCACAGCTTTGCATTCCATGTTTCTTTAAAATCTCAAGAGCATATTTGGACTGATTTAGAAAAATTAAATGGGGTGATTGATGAACTTGTAGTCCTAGAAAGAACGTAAGTTCACCCATCATGGACATTTCGAAATTATCTGTCATTAATTTTGCAAAATCCATTGAGTAATTTTTGTTGGTTGAAGCAAAAATAATGTCATCGACATAAATTTGAACGATTAATAAGTCCATCCCGTATGTTTTTGTAAACAGTGTTGGATCCACCGAGCCAAGAGTAAAATCATTAGCCAACAGGAACTTAGAAAGCTTATCATACCACGCCCTGGGGGGCTTGCTTGAGACCGTAGAGAGACTTCTTAAGCTTGTAGACATGATTGGGCCGTTCTGGATCAACGAATCCTTCAGGTTGACTGACATACACCACTTCTCGGAGTTGACCGTTCAGAAAAGCCGTTTTCACGTCCATTTGGTAAACTATCATATTCCGATGAGCAGCAAATGCTAAGAATGTCTGTACAGCTTCAAGTCTAGCTACTGGAGCAAATGATTCTTCAAAATCGATTCCTTCTTCTTGAGAGTATCCTTTTGCTACCAAGCGTGATTTGTTGCGTATGACAGTGCCTTCTGCATCCAGTTTGTTTTTCCAGATCCATTTTAATCCAATGACAATGATTCCTTCTGGTTTTTCAACCATTTCCCAGACTTCTAATCTTTGAAAGGATTCGAATTCTTCTTGCATAGACTCAATCCAGTTTTCATAAGTCATAGCTTCTTTGACATTTTTAGGCACGGTTTCACAAACTATGAGTGCATAAATGCAAGTTTCACCGTCTGTGTGAAAGACGTTGTCTTGTCATAATTGGTGCATCTGGATGGCCAGTAATTTGAACTAAGGGGTGATCTCTAGTCCATTTGTGTGTCGAGGGATGAAGTTGATAAGTATCTCGCAAGTGAGCAGGACCCAAATTGCGTGTAGATGACTCAGCAATATCGGGGACAGGTTGAGCATTTGCAAATGGGTTAATGAATGGTTCTGGGTCATGCTCTGCGGGTTGTGGAACTGATAAAGGTATGGAATCTCCAGCTGATTGTCGTGAGTTGGACCCGGTTTGTTCTGTTGTTGTAGGTGATATGACTGGAGGACCGTCTCTTCCAACAGTATTTGTTGTTTGTTGAGGTGTATCAGGTACTTGATGTTGATCAAGATGTGCAGAGGAATTTGGTGTGGCCTCAGATGGACGGTTAACAGGCGTATCATCAAACAATGGAGCAAACAAGGTTTCCACTTCTTTACGAGAAAATGACAGCGGTTCAGCCGAAGATACCGGAAAGTTTAGACGGTTGGTTGCGGGTCCTAAGCTGTTATGCTCAGAAGCCATTTGAGTGAGTTCATCGAAATTAGCATGAATAGTTTCTTGAATTTCCCGAGTACGATGATTCCATATCCGAAAGCCTTTAGAATTTTCACAGTATCCTATAAATATTCCAATGTCAGCCTTTGCTTTAAGTTTACCTAGATCATCACGATCATTGACTGGGTAACATAGAGCTCCAAATACATGAAAGTAACTGATGTTCGGTTTCTTTTTGTGAACAATCTGATATGGGGTTTTGTGATGGCGTTTTCTGATCATACAACGGTTTTGAGTGTAACAAGCGGTTGATACAGCTTCCGCCCATAAGAAATCTGGTAATTGAGCATTGATTAACATCGTTCGAGCAGCTTCCACTAAAGTTCTGTTGCGTCTTTCGACAACTCCATTCTGTTCGGGTGTTCGTGGAATGGATGTTTGATGTTCAATTCCCACTTTCTCAAAATACGACCTTAGAGTCTGATTCTTAAATTCTGTGCCATTGTCAGTTCTAACAATTCTGACTGTGTTGCGTAGCTGAACTTGTATTTTGGTGAGAAAGGTGATGATCATTTTAGGAGCTTGATCTTTACTTCGAAGAAAATAAACGCAAGTCCATCGAGAGAATCATCAACAATTACTAAAATGTAGCGTTTACCGTTGATCGTTTGAACACGCATCGGACCACACAAATCCATATGAAGCATTTGTAAAACATGATTAGTACTGTGTTCAGGTTTTGAGGGAAAATGAGCACGGGTACTTTTTCCTTGTTCACAGGCTGGACATAGGTGATCTTTGGCATAGCGGAATCTTGGAAAGCCTTCAACTAATTTGTGACGAGCGAGATCAGTCATCGTTTTGAAATTCAAGTGAGAAAGGCATTTGTGCCATAACCAGGATTTAGTCATTTCAGCTTTGGATAGAAGACAGATAGGAGATGAAGCGATCATGTCAGACATTGAAATTGTGTAAAGGTTAGTGCCACGTTTGCCTGACATTAAGTCATTTCCTTGTAGATCACGAACAAAACAGGTTTTCTCTCGAAATGCTACTTCTAAATCCCCATAACAAAATTCGCCGACTGAAAAGAGGTTGTGACCCAAGCCTTCAACATAATAAACTCTGCTAATTTCATTATTCCCATTCACATAGTCTCCGTAACCCATGATTAAAGCGTATTGATCATTCCCGAATCTGACAGTTCCAATAAACTTTGAGACAAAGTTAGTTAATAGTTTGAGATTGCCTGTCATATGTCGGGTGCAGCCGCTATCAACAATCCAGAGAACGATCTAAACCACCTGCATCACAAGTAGACAACAGAGATGGAACAGAAGTAAGGGTGGAACCCGAAGAAATAGTGGGTTCCTGTTGGTTAGAAACACAAGTATTTAACAGTTTAGGAATCCATTTAAAATTTGGTTTGTATTGTAACCAACGTTGCCAATTCCAACTAGTTTTTGCTTTGTTTTTAGGGAATGCACTAGCTTTTGGCGTGTTCCTAGATTTGTTGATTTCTGCTCTTGGGTTGACGACAACATCATTTGAAATGGTAGTTGGCGTTTTTCCTAAGGTAGACTTAGAGGCAGTAGTGGGCCAAGAAGAAAAGCCGGATCTACGTTTCTTTTTACGATGTAAGAGATTATTAGCTACACATTTAGTATGATCACCAGATAACACACTTTGACGACAAAACACACAAGATGCATTAATATTCAAAACATTTGAAGGTTCAGCATTCGTTACATTAAGATTTTGATTACAATTTTCCAGATTAGAATCTAAATTAGATGCAACATGAGTTTTATTCAAGTTCCTAAGGTGATCTTCTACTTCTTGCACTTCTAGTGTTCCTCTTCTACGTTGCTAGAGCCTAGTCTTTTTAGTCTTCTTAACGCTTTTTGGCTTTGGGCTGCTAACGCTCTTAGGGGAAACTAGTCCTGTAGAAGTGTAAGAACTAACATTAGAACTCTTAGCATGATTACCCTTATCTGTTCTGTCTATTTGAAACATTCCTGGTGCTATCACTGTGGTGTCAACAAACTTTCCTTTTTGAAGTAGCTTAATTTTCTCTTTCAAATCAATGATGATGTGATTTTTATCCTGAATATCAGACTCAAGTAAACCATTGCAATAACGAATGTCATCGCGGTTTTGTTGCCATTCGACGTTTTCAATTTGTAACTCCGCAATTTCTTTTTCATATTGAAGACATTTGTTTTTGAGAAAAGCATTTTTACTTCGTAGTTGCAATTCAGTTTCAATACTTTGAGCTTGACACCAATCAAGTTTTTGTTTGAGTTGACAAATTTCGTTTGAAAGTTTGTTTTTCACATCATCACTGTTTTGACGCAACGTTTCATATTTATGTTTCAATGTTTCAGCTTCTGATTTCAGCAAATCAATATCAGCACAGTAACTTTCAAATACCGTAGCATTGCTGGAATAATAGAGATCATTCATGATGAGAGTATGAATATCAGCTGTGAGGAGTTTTAGCAAGAGTCGATCAGAATCCGTTTTCAAAAATCGATTTTCGCGTTGTTGAACCAAAATTGCATTTTCATTTAGAGCGAAAATGTTTTTCATATCTGTAACTTCTTTCTAGAGTTCCTGTTCCCACCGAGTAGCACAATAACGCAAATTTTGAACTAAAGGCAGAATTTGTTTTTGAAAAATGTCTCGCTTTTCCCGCTCGTAAGCTGATTGAAAAGTAGCAATTTTAATTTCTGAATGATGTTCAATTACGTTTTCCAAGTTTTCGATGCCTTTCATAAATGTTTGAAAATAGTCTAAAACTTTACAATGTGTTGGTAATGGTGTCACAGTACCAGAAGATGGTAATGGACCATTTACTTGTGCCACGGGTTTGACAGGAGCCCCATTGGAAGATGAAACATAAGACTCAGTTACATACCATCATTTCTCAGGTATTTCTTTTGATGGAACAAAAGATTTTGAAATGTGAGGAGCTTTTGAGTAATCATATGGTTTGCAATATTCAACTTGACTCATTTTTGATCGACTCTTTTCTTCAAGTTCGTATTCTTCCTCAGTATTATGTACAATAACACGCACAACATTATTATCCATCAATTGGTCCATACTGTAAAGCTTAGGAATTGTTTTGAATGCAGTGCGAAGAAAAGTAGATCTGTAATTGCCAATGGCAAAACCTTTATCGTGTCTTGGTTTTAAAGTAAACTTTTGAATTGTCGTTACAGATTCTCCATGTTTATAAACGATATTTTGAAAAGCTTTAATTTGACGTTCGAGAGCGATATTTTCTTTAATTAAAGTATTTTCTTTTTCTCGTTTTTGCACTTTATGTTCATAAAATTCCTGTTTGCAAGTTGTTACCTCTGTTTGTGTTTTTGAAAGTTCCTTTTGAAGTTGTATAACTTGTTTTTGAAGATCATGTTTTTCATTTTCCAGTTTGGAAACCAATTTACCGTTTGACTCAATTATGTCATATATTTGCTTTTGAAGATTTTGTTCTTTGACATGTGATTCCTGAAATGACTTTTCAAAGCACTTTTCACGTTGAACTGCATTTTGAAAATGTGAAAGTTGTATTTTATAACATTCAATGTCCTTTTTCAAATCTGCATTAGTTTCTTTCAAAACTTTAGTTTGCTCGTCCATTATGTGAGTAGTGAGAAGTTGTTCTTTAAGTTGTTTGGCCATGACAGTACAGTCAGGATCTGGATCAGAAGAAGGTTCATGTTGTTCAATATTGTCATTTTTTCTTGCTCAATAGGATCATCAAATGAAACGACAGTATCATCATCAAATATCACAACTGTGTCTAATTGTTCATCCTCTTGAGGAGATACAAATGATTCAGATGGAACAACTTGCGCCTGATCTGATTCAGAAGCAGAGGGTGATGCATTAAATTCTATGGAGGATGTGGTTAGGTCATTTACCTGAGACAAACCATCAGTGGTAAACACTGGGCCTGAATCATTCAACTGATGTTCCTGCATGTTGGCCATAAGCATCACAGCTGCATTGGCTTCAAGATCTTCCATATCATCATCGTTGTAAGCATTAGCAAAGAAACTGTTCTCTTGTGCATTGAAAGTTCCTTCCTTTTCATCTTTGAGAGCCATTAGTAATGCCTGCTTGTGAAACTGACTACCGCGGGTTCTCAGTTTTGGACATGCAGTTGCAATATGACCTTTTTCGTTGCAATTGTAGCACCATATTGCATTCCCAGATACTGTATTGTTATTTGCCACATTTTCATTATTTCTCTAAGGAGCACCTGAGTTGTTTCTGAATCCCCCATTGTTGTTGAATCTTTGTCCATACCCAGAATTTCCAGAATACCCTCCTGAGCCTGAACATCCAGGATTACGGTTCTGAATCTCAACTCGACCATCTTGAATGACAGCTTGATTTCTTGTATTTTATGAAGAACGAAGACGGTTGTTGGTTTTGTTAGAGAATTTGCTAAAAGCACGAGCAATAAGAGCAAGTCCTTGATTCAACGTATTGACGTCATCATCATCATCTTCAATCTGATTAGAATAATACATGCTATCATGGTTGTCATATGGAGCAGGTTGAGGAGAAGCGTGTTGAGAGGATGATTCATATGAGACCATTTTGTGTGAAGTAGCAGGTTGTTGGTAACTGAGATAATTATGTTCCTGATCATAAGCATGGTTGGACATCGGAGGATGTGCAGCATGAGATTGAGCAACGAGTGCTAGGGGATTAGAAGTAGGTGGTGGCGTATATCCTCCTCGTGCGGCTCTATCTTTTTCAACTTCAGACTTATAGTGCTTGAGATAGTCGTACAACAAACCATATGGATCTCTATGAATATTCTTAGCTTGTCTCACAAATGTCACATACTTTTGCCACTCAGAACCCAGACTACTAACAAACTTTGTATTGACAGCGATCCTTGGAAGGTGTACTTCATGTCTCTCTAAATCATTGACGACATTGGTGAAACGATGAAAGTAAGATTCAAGTGATTCCCCTGGTTCGATCATGATGTTAGTGTATTCCAAGTAAAGTTTAGATTCCATGTCTTCCTTGTTTAGTTGTGTGCCTTGCATAAGTAGATGGACGTGTTCCCACATAGCTTTTACAGTTGTCTGAGCATCAACACTTCTGAATATGATATTTGGTATTCCCTGAAGTATGTAAGACATAGCATACTCATCTGCTTCACGATGGTGGTGTTGTTCAGCAGTAAGTGAAGACTCAGGAACTAGCACAGCAGTTGGAGCTACTGGAGGATCAGCAGATGGGTCACCGCCAACGTAGTTAACAGGCCACTGAAACGGTCCTTCAAGGATAACTTGTTTCATGTACTTACCATTGGGTTTCTTGAGTTCTATAAACCTTAAGAATCGACTTGCCCATTGAACATAATTACCCGGTGTTAACATTGGTGGGGTGTCAATAGATCCTGCTTCATGTCTGGATTGTTGAGTTGAAATGACTTCACACATCCTGTCAAACCAGTGAGTAGGTTTTGATGGGAGTTGGCTTTGTTGTTGTGACATTGGATAGGATTGTTGCATTGGAACCATCTGATGTTTTTGCATGAGAAGATGTTGTTGTGAGTAAACCGGTTGTTGATAATATTGTGGTGATTGTTGATATTGTTGCTGTTGCTGATGATATTGTTGATTCTGGTATTGCTAAGGATGGTTAAAGTTGTAATACGGTGGTTGAGACATAATGAAACACTTGTGTGAAAAGATGGATCTTGTATAAGATTGAAATGTACGTTCCTTTGGTGAAGTTCAAAATCCTAGGGCAAAGTTGAAATCTTACGCGTAACAAAACTTATGCGTAAATTTAAAGTTAAGCGTAGAAAGATGATGTTATGCGTAAACACAAGGTTTATGCGTAAGATTATCCTTTTACGCGTAAGTTTAAACCTTTTGCGTAAAGCAAGTTAAGCGTAAGGTAAAAACCAAACAAATTTTTCAATCTTGTCCAAGCTTGAAAGATATCCTTAGTCGAAGTATTCCACTAACTTGTCCAAGCTAGGGAAGTACTGAGTCACCTTTGCTAGAAGAGAGAACCTTAGAAGAGACTTATGCGTAGAAATCAGAAACTTACGCGTAAGAAGAATCTTATGCGTAAGAAATGTCTTCTGCGTAGATCTTAGGCGTAGACAGTAGCTTCTGCGTAGAACTTAGGCGTAGACAATATCTTCAGCGTAGATCTAAGGCGTAGATTGCTCACTTACGCGTAGGAATGGGGTTTTAGACCAAAACTCACGCGTAAGAAGTTGTCTTATGCGTAGGGAGACTAAAAGTACTGTTGACAGCTTTCAAAATGTACTATTCCACTAATTCTTATGGGTAGAGTGACCAGAATCAATGAAAAATCACAACTTTTTGAAGAAAAATGCTTAGAATTGAATAATTTTTTATCAAATAACTTCCCCAACACTTAGAAAACACAAAATATGAAAGTTTTAGGTACCAAGGACTAGTTTTCTAATATCAAAGAAGCTATAATACTAAAGAAACAATGATAAAAAGTACTAAAAACTATGAAAAATCAAAACTTTATGCAAAATCTAAGCTTCTAACCACTATATCAACCTTGAAACTTGTCCAAGCTTCAAGATTAAGTGATAGAAACAAAGAAAAAGCAAAAATAAAAGGAAAAATACACCTAAATCCTACGTTAACCAAATAAAGACTACTTCAATCTCTATTAAGCGAATGATACCACTTGTTAGGTGCCCATATTGATATCACACAAGTAAAGAATGAGATAGATATAAGGATTGGTTGATTATAAGATATGAGAGAATTATAAAAGCAAGAGTATCATTAGAATATCAAAATAACCAACAAGTGTTAAGGCTACATAAGCCTTGTATTTATAGGAGGGAAGCTAGGGCAACATTCCCTAGTCCCTTTCATCATGTAAACGTGGGCTTGTAAGCCTTATGGGCTTTTACATGTTGCCCATTTACTAAAACAATAAACATAAATAATACTTAAGCAACCTATTACAAAATGTAATGACCGAGACTTGACTAAATACTAAAGTATGATCCCAACATTCGGGAAACATGGAAAGCTAAACCCAAGAAACATCGGTCCCTTCAAAATCCTAGAATGGATAGGACCCCTGGCTTATAAGCTTGAACTACCAGAAGAACATAGTCGAGTTCACGACACCTTTCATGTGTCGAATCTTAAGAAATGCTTATCCGATGAATCTCTTGTTATTCCATTGAAAGATATCCGACTTGATGACACGCTTATTTTCACTGAGGAGCCCGTGGAAATTATGGATAGGGAAGTTAAACAACTGAAGCAAAACCGTATTCATATCGTCAAAGTTCGCTGGGATTCCAAGCGAGGACCGGAATATACTTGAGAACGCGAGGATCAGATTCGCACTAAGTATTCACATCTTTTTCCCTAGACACCCCTGGCAACTACTTTAGACTAGAATTCCGGGACGGAATTCACTGTAAGGGGTAGGTACTGTAGCCTCCTGTAATTTTACCGTATGATTAGTAAATATTAATTTAAATAAAAAGGTATTACGTGGTTTAAATACCATCTTTATGAATAACAAAAATTGTTTTGTTACGCATGACATGATATATGAATCACTATGGTATTTGTGATTGAACATGTACCTAGGAACGATGCTTACACATGAACCTCGATAGTATATAAGTATCACGAATAAATTAAAAAAAAACGTTTTATTTAATAAATACACGTTTCGACAACTAAACATATACGTATTACATGTTTCCCGAGACTACGAAAAATTTCCTAAATACTCACTAATGTTATTGGACCTCAATCCGATACCCGAACTCTGCTACGTGGGCCCACAGGACCTATTGGGCTTTAAATAAACCCAAGCTACACCAAACGGACTATCTATTCTTTCTTTTTCTGTTTGGGCCAGCATACCAAAATAAGCCCACCAGGCTCAATAGCCCAAACGTACTCTTTTAGTAATTTCATAGATCGCGATAGCCTTTTTGCTTTGCCCGTTTATTTACAAATTTCGACACATGACACCTAAATATTATTGCACATCCTGTTCGAGCTTGCTACTGAGAATCTGATGAGGTGAATAATGAACCACTTATAAGGGGTCATTTAAGCCCGGAATTGAATTTATTTGATCAAATATTGCCCTAAATCGTTCCTTTTGTGATTTTAGGTACTTTGGGAGTGAATTCTGGAAAAGGAAGCATTTTGGACGTTTTTGGAGCATAAAAGTGAAGAAAACGGCAAAAACTTAATTTTCCATGCTGAGAACAGTACCTGACGGCGTCAAGAGGAAAATTCTGACGGCGTCAGGAGTAAAATCCATGACGACCCAGTGAAAACCTGAAGGCGTCAAGAGAAAGGCGCCAAGAGTATTTTTGGTGACGGCCTGCATAAGGAGTATACATGACGGCGTCAAACCCAGATCTAGGCAGTCCGAGAAATTATTTGGCGGCGAGATGACGGCGTCAAACATTTGTTCTTGACACCGTCACCTCAGAAAAACTATATATACTTTTCTATTTTTCATTCATTAGAGAGGAACTTGTGTGGAGAATACTAGGGCCGAACTTGTGAAACCCTAGGTCGTATTTTACAGTATTTTCAAGGGTTTTTACCCCTTGAAACCTTTCATGTTCAATTAAGATAAGTCCTCTTTCAATTCAATCAATATGTCTATGTGTTGTTTGAATATATCTTATGCTTGTCTTGATTTCAACATGCTAGGCTAGATCTTTCATGTGTTTGCTTAGATGTAATGAAACCTAGATGTTAATCATATGTTGATTATTTGTTTATAGTTGTAATGGATGAATGATTTCAATGTTAGGCTTAAGAAAACTGGCAGATCTCCATTGTGTAACATGCTTGAACGTCTTAGGAAACATGAACTGATGTGTACTAGGTTTTATTGGTTGTATTTAATGCATGAGCAAATTCTAATGATCCCATGTTAGGAGCTTCTTAGCCGGCTCGACATAGGAGTGAAGTAGGCACTTATAGGATTGGGGAAGTAAGTACGCCACCCCATGAATGGTATTAAGGAATACAATCCGTCATCCACGCAACTGTAACATGTAAAAGATATCTAGGGAGTAGTGAAATCTATGTAAACACAATTCTCCCATATATTGCTCACACCACTAGTTTAATTTAGTTTATTTTCATTTTTAGTATTTTATTTTGATTGCATCTTAGTAATTGGGTTAGTTGATTAGCAACTAATTCCGCCCAACTCCTTCTAAACCGAGATTTTTATTTGCTTTTATAAAAACTAAAAAATACAAAAAGAATCATCCCTCATCTCTAGACCTAGTCTTTAGGTTTTCTAATCCTAGCGACACTATTCCTAGTTGAACGATCAATCCCCCGGTACTTGTCATTATACTATACTACATCGATCAGGTACACTGCCTGATGGGGGTTGTAAGCTTCTCGAGATCCCTCAAGAGGTAAAGCCTGGTGCAATCCCTACGCATCAAGTTTTTGGCGCCGCAGCCCGGGGAATAGTTATTGTCTAGGTTAGAATCTCTTTTTATTAGGTCTACTTGCTAGATTCCTTTCTAGTAAGATTTTATTTTTATTTTTAGGTTCTCTTTAGTCTATCTTATTTCTTCGTGTTTTTGTTCGTAACTCTTAACCATCCGACATCATGGACGATGGTAACATCTTTGAACCCATCATCCCACCACAACAAGACCACCCACAAAACCCACCACTAGCTAACCAACCTCTTAGGCCCCGAACCCTAGGAGAGTACTCCCGACCTAGCCACCAAGGCTATCAAAACACTATTGAGCTCACCGGAGCCAATGTGTCTCCCTTGCGATCCGACACCATCCGGTTGGTGCAAAGCGGATGTGCATTCCATGGACTTCGTTCCGAAGATCCAAATCAACATCTCAAGGACTTCCTTAAAATCGTAGATTCTATAGACCTTGATGTTACAACTAAAGAGTCAACCCGATTACGCCTATTCCAATTCTCTCTACGTGATCAAGCTAGCCAATGGCTTGAGCGTTTACCCGCGGGATCCATCACCACATGGGATGATCTCGCCACTCGTTTCCTTGCTCAATTTTTCCCACCGGGGAGAACTACCAAGCTTAGAAATGACATCTTGATGTTCCAACAACGTCAAAATGAAACTTTATACGAAGCATGGACTCGTTTCAAGGACTTACTCCAAAAAGTCCCTCATCATGGCATAGATCTTTGGCTCCAAGTCCAAATCTTCTATGACCATATCGATCTATCCACAAGGCGAGACATTGACCAATCGGCCGGTGGTAAGCTACGTGATCTAAGTACAGAACAATCATGGGAACTCATAGAAGATCTTGCTCTCTATGACAACGAAAGTTGGAATGATCCCCGTGATTTGAACAAAACGGTCAAGGCAATATCTTTGCCTTCGAACAATTCTAGCACTCCCGACCGTAGGATCATGGAACTTGAGGACCAAGTCAAGTTTCTCATGAAATCTTACGAAGCTCCTAAGCCTTCAAGCCAAGTGAACAAAATCACTTCTTCATGCGAATTATGTAGTGGTCCCCATGACACTCGTGATTGTGTGGAACTCCCCGGAACAGCTTTTGCGGACTACGCATCCTCACGTACCGACGAAGCGGGAGATAAGTGGTACACTTTCAAGCCCGAGCCAAACCCGTATGGTGATTCCTACAACCCTTCTTAGAAAAATCATCCAAACCTTAGGTGGAAACAAAACCAAGCCAATTCTTCCAATCCGCCTAATCGTTACCAACCAAACGGTCAACCCTCCAACCGTACTTTCAACAACAATCCTTCTAACAACTATGGTAGTACCAACAATCTTGAAGGATTGATGTCCAAGTTTATGGCATCTCAAGAGGCTCACATAGCTAGGTTTGAAACCGAATTCAACCAACAACAAACGGAGATGACCAACAAGATTGACAACTTGTTGAAAGCCCTCAACAACCAAGCGTTAACTACACCTAGGAAGGACACTAGAGACGCCAATAACGGAATCCAAACTAAGGACCCCTCATCATCCAAACACGTCCACTTTGTCAATGTTGTCACCATTAAGCCAATGGATAAGGATGTAGAAGAAAGTGACAAGGATGAAGTTGAAGTAGAAACCGAGACTAGGGATGAAATTAGGGAAGTTGAAGTTAATAAGGGAGAAGAGTTAGAGGAAGAAGAGACTATAGAAGAGTACTTTGATAAGTTGCCCACCAAGGAAGAACGGGAATATCATAAGGATTTATTCGATGGCCCCGAGACACCATATATCCTTGGCACACCCCTTATCAAAATGGGAGACCCCTCTAACATCTACATACCATGCAACATCAGGCATATGCATATATGGAAAGCTTATATCGATCTTAGATCCCCTATAAACATCATGACTAGGACTTATTATAATTGGGTGATGAAGAAACAACTTGGTTATAGGATGATGCCCAATAAGAATTTTATAAGTAATTTTGTAGGAAGAGTGAAAGGGTTGCATGTGATTATAGGTAATTTCACTTATGAGATCGATTTTATGATAGTAGAGGATACTCGTCCGGTGATA
Organism: Artemisia argyi; assembly: GCA_030686995.1. Taxonomy (NCBI): domain Eukaryota; kingdom Viridiplantae; phylum Streptophyta; class Magnoliopsida; order Asterales; family Asteraceae; genus Artemisia; species Artemisia argyi. Next base: position 35,619,586 of record CM060679.1, on the reverse strand, counting down.
GATGATTGCCTAAGTCAAGTAGTTTTCGGAAAACCATTCGTTGAGGCCACTAAGATGAGTTATGATCCGACTTTAGGAATAGTTAGGTTCAATGAGGAGAATGATGAGATTGCCTACCAAATGCCCTATAAGATTGAGCAGTACCGCCTCTTGTCAAATATTGAAAAGGAACGCAAACAAGCAGTTTACTATAGGAATGATGAGGATAGACGTAGAGGAGTAGAGTATGTGATGAATAGGATGCTTAGTTTCTACAAAGAATGCTTGCAACTAGGTCCGGAATACAAAACTGGTATAGGAGATGACCTAGAGAGTGAAACCAACAATGAGGTCACGTAGTAACCCATGACCTTGAGTTTAGCTACAAGACTCGTAAATAAAGAAAAGCGCTTCTTGGGAGGCAACCCATGTTTTGTGTGATTTTTATTTTGTTTGTTTGTTATTTGCTTCCGTATGCATGCTTTATTTTTGTTGTTGGTAGATCATGTTTCAAAACTAAAATGGTGAAAATACTTTATTTTGTTGTTTGGCTTAGTCTTAACTTCATCCAAAGGTATTTCGCAAAAGATAAGTGTAAGGGGAAACCCCAAATATGTTTTTAATAAACAAAACCGATCATGATTCTCCACGATATTAAGTGAACATGTATATTCGTATTTGTTAGAGTCAAATGCTTGTATCGAGTCATAATGATGTTTTGCAGGATTTTCCAGGAAGTAGGACGAAGTTTTTCCAGAAACTTAACATAAGAATTTCTACAGGTCACTTCTGACGGCGTCACGAGTTTACTCTTGACGGCGTCACGAGTTTACTCTTGACGGCGTCACGTGTAAAATTCTGGAAATTTTACCAGTTTTGTTTTTCTAACGGAGTCTTAAAGTTTTTGTTGAATCATTAGTTTTATAATCTCCAGGAAATTTGCAAACATCATTCCACAAGCATTATATCTTATTTTGTTTTCTAGGATTTGTTAGCATATATAGATTGCCGCCGATTTTATGCGAGGTTGCCTTGTCTGTTTTCTCAGGTTTTACAGGTTATGTATGACAAGAAGATGATTTATATTCTGGAAGAGAAGCTATGATTGTTCATTTTCTTGGAGGAAGATCTAACCTGGCCACCTTATTAACCATACCGAGCGAATCAGGGGAGTATTTGATTTCATTCTTTTTACTTATTTCACTTTTAGATTCTTTAATTGAACATTGGGGACAATGTTCATCCTAAGTGTAAGGGGAGGGTAAAATGATGATACCTTACAAATACACGTTCACTTGAGTTTGTTTGTTTGATAGTAGATGTGTAATAAAACTATGAGAAATACTTGTTAGTGCAATTTTAGCGCCAAATTTAAATTTTTTTACAACATTTAGGAGTGAAACTTTAGCCTTAGCAAGCGTCTCATGGATAGGAGATTGTATGACTAGCACAAAACCGTACCATTCAGAAAAATTTTTCACCCAAATATGTGAGGTTCGCCTTTAGATTTGATAGGAAAAGCATTCACTATTCGTGCTTATGAGTGTACCAGTAGCATTTAGATTCTAGAACTTGCGTTAGTGATGCATCCCGAGACTGCTAGTAAGACTACATTCGTGTAGTAGGATTTACTACATGATAAAAGGCATTAGGATCACCCTTGTGTTAAACCCGTATTATAATTACTTGCCCATTTAAGTCATATTACTTGGCTAGTTAAGTCAACTAATTTTTCCCACACCATTAGCGTTGTACTCATTTTTAGTACACGAAACCCCTAGTACACCACTCCGAGCCTATCTTTTCGTTTCTAACTTTAAGCATCTTACTTAAAGGAAGAATTTGTTACACCCCACTTAAATGTACACCCAAATCTCCTTAGCCTTCCGTGTATGCACTCATCTTTAGTGTATTATTGTTATTTGTTAAACCCTAAGTTAATTATCTAATTGATTACATGGTTGCTAAGTCGAGTCATATCCTTGTACATATTGTTTTGGGACGATTGGGACTCATGGGTAAAGTACTTATTTTATGGAGTAATGGGGAAGAACATTATTTATTACCCCCATATGTGCGTTAATCTTAAAAGTACTCCAAGTGTTTTGATTATCTTAATTCGAGTCGTTAGATTAGTTTATTGTAAAGTATGTAAAAATTCAAGTGTAAGGGGAATGTTCATCCCCTATGATGTATTATTTTGGATGGTAGGGTAAGAGTGTATGCAAAAAAAAAAAAAAAAAAAAAAAAAAAAAAAAAAAAAAAAAAAAAAATTAAGAAAAAGAAAAAAAATAGAAAAAAGAAAAAGAGAAAAAAACATACGGACTACCATCCCTTTTCATTCTATGTTCATTTTATGTTTTTGTTATTTTTCATTTATTAGCTTAAGTCGAGTCTAGTCTTGGCTTAGCAACGCCATATTGTACATGTAATTAACCAAGACTGTTAACTCGCCACCAGTAAAGACTGCCTATATCCAACAAAACCGTGTATTCCATATCCCTACACCTAACGTTACAACCCTTTAAAAAGACCTCTTTGATAGTTTATCCTAGGTGCTTACGCCATGTGGTGGAGGTTTGATCCTTTCCCAAGCCTATGGTAATCTATTTTGCTATGACAGGTAGTGAGAGATATTTTCTGTTTCCATATTGTGATATTACTTTATTACACCCGAGAAATGTGAGTATCTAAACACTATTTGTGAGGTGCTAGTATATGACCTCCGTGCTTGTCTTTGGTCTTTAGTGGAACGATTATTTGTTGTAATTACTTTTATATTAGTGTTAAATGACCCCTAACTTGTATTTTGACTAGAATAAAAGCGCATTTGCTTGAGGACAAGCAAATCTCAAGTGTAAGGGTATATGATGAGGCAAAAAATGAACCACTTTTAAGGGGTCATTTAAGCCCGGAATTGAATTTATTTGATCAAATATTGCCCTAAATCGTTCCTTTTGTGATTTTAGGTACTTTGGGAGTGAATTCTGGAAAAGGAAGCATTTTGGACGTTTTTGGAGCATAAAAGTGAAGAAAACGGCAAAGACTTAATTTTCCATGCTGAGAACAGTACCTGACGGCGTCAAGAAGAAAATTCTGACGGCGTCAGGAGTAAAATCCATGACGACCCAGTGAAAACCTGAAGGCGTCAAGAGAAGGGCGTCAAGAGTATTTTTGGTGACGGCCTGCATAAGGAGTGTACATGACGGCGTCAAACCCAGATCTAGGCAGTCCGAGAAATTATTTGGCGGCGAGATGACGGTGTCAAACATTTGTTCTTGACACCGTCACCTCAGAAAAACTATATATACTTTTCTATTTTTCATTCATTAGAGAGGAACTTGTGTGGAGAATACTAGGGCCGAACTTGTGAAACCCTAGGTCGTATTTTACAGTATTTTCAAGGGTTTTTACCCCTTGAAACCTTTCATGTTCAATTAAGATAAGTCCTCTTTCAATTCAATCAATATGTCTATGTGTTGTTTGAATATATCTTATGCTTGTCTTGATTTCAACATGCTAGGCTAGATCTTTCATGTGTTTGCTTAGATGTAATGAAACCTAGATGTTAATTATATGTTGATTACTTGTTTATAGTTGTAATGGGTGAATGATTTCAATGTTAGGCTTAAGAAAACTAGCAGATCTCCATTGTGTAACATGCTTGAACGTCTTAGGAAACATGAACCGATGTGTACTAGGTTTTATTGGTTGTATTTAATGCATGAGCAAATTCTTATGATCCCATGTTAGGAGCTTCTTAGCCGGCTCGACATAGGAGTGAAGTAGGCGCTTATAGGATTGGCGCCACCCCATGAATGGTATTAAGGAATACAATCTTCCATATATTGCTCACACCACTAGTTTAATTTAGTTTATTTTCATTTTTAGTATTTTATTTTGATTGCATCTTAGTAATTGGGTTAGTTGATTAGCAACTAATTCCGCCCAACTCCTTATAAACCGAGATTTTTATTTGCTTTTATAAAAACTAAAAAATACAAAAAGAATCATCCCTCATCTCTAGACCTAGTCTTTAGGTTTTCTAATCCTAGCGACACTATTCCTAGCTGAACGATCAATCCCCCGGTACTTGTCATTATACTATACTACATCGATCAGGTACACTGCCTGGTGGGGTTGTAAGCTTCTCGAGATTCCTCGAGAGGTAATGCCTGGTGCAATCCCTACGCATCAGAATCACGAACGACATTTGTCTTGAAATTCATGCACGTTTACTGTTCCAAAAACTGCCCAAGCTCAGCTTGCTTCTCGTTTCATCCAAACTTGTAATAATGTGGAAAAACACTCAAAACCAAAGCATGAACATCCAAGACTCACCAAAACACTCCCCAATCGCCATAAGACCAGTTAACTGGTATCCTTTGACCACTCAAGTACCCTAAACATTCTAAGTACAAAATGCCATGAAGCTTTTGTCTCGTTACACTTGGAATTGGAAGGTTCCATGCAAATGCAATCATTTGAATCACTTGTACACTCAATCTCTTGCATTCCTGCACCTTTCCATCTTTAGAAGGCATGCACAACTCACCTATATAAGGATGCATGCAATTCGACACTCACTCATACATAAACATAATCACATTTCATTTTTTCTAAGTCCTGAACCATGTCCTGAGTACGAAAGCTTTGGCAAGATTGCTAGGACCACGACTCAAGTTGAAGTTCTACATTTGCTCATTCCTGTGTCTTTGGAGTACCAAGAAACGAACCACACTTCCCTTTTGGCTTAACTCAGTCTCGACATCCATTTGCCCACCACCCCTTTTGAGGTGAGGTGAGCCACGATATCTATTCTTAATTTCGTAACATTTGTGATTCATTTTGTCTTGTAACACTTTGCACCTCATACTTCTTATTTTTAAAAGCGACACGTATATTTTATTTAACATACTAATTATTCACCATGCCATTAATGAGCTCCTATAATCATTTGAAACCTACTTCTAATGTATAAGCAAAATATCACACGTTTCTAATTTGTTTTGGACCCATAAGTTTTTCCCTTAAAAACACTTGGGAAATATCTTGACTATGAAACTGTTTTCAGTTGGATTTTGGCCATTCACTTTGATAGTGTAGTTGGATATTTTGACACACAACTATATCATTTCTAAGCTTAAAATAATTGTTCATCTAATGAACAATCAATATACGTTTTTAACTTGAACTAGTAAACTCGTTTCATCACCTTTAAACCCCTAAAGTGAATCGCGTTTTTAACAGTTTTATAAAACTTATAAGTTAACTTTGGGCCTAGTGAGTCCATTAAGCTTTTTTGAGCTTATTCCATAAGCTGGTCATCTAAACTTGTTTGCAATATTTTTATAACCCAAAAATAAGCCCAAAGGGTAGGCCCAATGTTCCCCCAAACCCTTTGGATCATAGAACCTTAACGGGCCCTTGTTTTGGCTCATTAAGAGCCCATTATGTGAAAAATAAGCTTTTTAACATAATAAGCAGTTTTGATAAGTTGTATAAGCTATTTTAAGCTTAACTATAAAATAAAAATGATAAACTTTCAATTTGGTGAAATTCGGACTAAAATTGCAAAATTTTATAAACGAGGGACTAAAAGTGTAAACTTTGGAAACTTAGGGTTAAAACTGTCATTTTGATATTTTTGGGATATAAACTGAAATTGTAGAAGCTTTTGGGTAAGAAATGTAAATTATGATACTTTTGGACCTAACATGTAAGAATAGATAACGTTGGACTAATATTGAAACGTTTATACCGGTAGGGTTAAAATTGTAACTTTTGAGAAACATGTTTAAAAAACTGAACACAAGTCTTTTCTTGGTATTATGATACGTGCTGATTATTATTATTGCTTAAGTTGCTATTGCCAAAAGTCCCTCGATCATGAACCTTAATCACTTGTAGGGTGAACGTAAATAATTGTGAATAGATCTATTAGGGATTGACAATCCCCATTTAGTCGCTAGAGGAAAGCCACCAAATGCACGTTATCTTGATTTCATAGGTTACTGGCAAATACCTATCTTGAGGGCCTATTATTTCACATCATTATTATGGTTATTTTGATGTCTGTTAATCGTTGCATGTCATGAGCTTAAGGCAATAATGGATGTGATTTTTCAACTTGTTTAATTGTATCGATATACAATAAATGATTATATCTTGTGTTCAGCTATTAAATTTAAACCTATGGATTTCACTCAACTTTTGTTGACTTTTAGCATGTTTATCTCAGGTAACTGATTGGGATGGATCTTGAAGGCACGGAGTGGGCATGAAACCCGGCATGGGCTTAAATAAATGTTTTATTGTTTTCTGGAATAAAACTTGTTGTTTAATTATGAAACATCTTGGAAACTTGGATACTTGGTATTTTAAATAAACTTAAAACGTCTCATTCGAGTCGTTTTCTATGATTGTGACAAAGATCCTCTATGTAATCCCCATAAGTCTTCCGCTGTATTGTTCATATTTTGGGGGTGCTATAATACATTTTATTTCCGTCTGTTTTTATACACTTTTTGCATTTTCATACGTTCTTAACCAATATTATCCGTTTTCATATGTTTCTATACACTTTCATCCATCAGAAAAGGTAATAAAACAAGCGAAAACATATAGAAACATATGAAACAGTTAGAAACGTATAAAAACGAATAAAAATGCTAGAAAAATGTATAAAACAACGAAAACGTATATAAACGGATGAAAGCGCATAAAAACATATGAAAATGGATGAAAACGTAAGAAAAACAGATGATAACAAATAAAAACGTATGAAAACAAATAAAACGCAAGAAAAATGTATGAAATGGACAAAAACGTATATAAACAGATGATAATGCATAAAAACAAATGAAAACGTATAAAAAAGATGAAAACGTAAGAAAAACATATAAAAATGGATAAAAGCGTATAAAAACGAACAAAACGCAAGAAAAACATATAAAACGGACAGAAACATATATAAACGGATGAAAACGCATAAAACAGATGAAAACGTATAAGAGCATCGGTAATGCATACTAACAACAATAGCTTTTCAATATTTAAATAAGCTTTTTAAAAGACTTTTTGTGCATTGCATTCATAGCTTTTGAAAAGCTTTTTAGAATGACTTGATATACTTCAAGTCTTTCTTCAAAGTAGAGGTGTCCAAAAGAATCGAGGAACCGTACTGGTACTGTACCGGAACCGAACCGTATATTAGAACCATGGTACAGTTCTTGGTTCCTAAAATTCCAAATTTTCGGTTCTGGGGACGGTTCGGGTCAGAACCGTCCGGTTCCGGTTCTTTCCCGAAAGAACCGTACACTTTGAAAATATGAAATTTTATAGGGTTTATTTGGGATATTGTGTATTGTGTATAGCCTTTTAAGAAAATAAAACAAACTCTAATCATTATTAAGCTGAAAAAAAAAAAAAAAAAAAAAAAAAAAAAAAAAAAAAAAAAAAACTTAAAAACACATAATAAACATAAAACCTAACTTTTAATTAATTCAAAGATCATCATCATCATTCATTAACTTGAAAGTAAGTTTATCTCGAAATCAAAATCACTATCATAAGTGTATCTCGAATATGTAGTAAACAAGTACTGATGACATACTGATCACAATCATAGTCATATAATATTATAATGGTTGTCATTTGTCATTTGTCATTTGTTAACTACGAACACCCTGAATCCTAATATTAACTAGATGCCTTTGGCTTTGAATAGTAGCTTCATATATCTTAACTCTATTTTATTAAAGTATTTTATATATGAGTCCACTTTACTTGCAATTTTTAATAAATGTTTTGATAATCAAATAATTCAATATTTGTAGAATATAGATGGAATATAGGAGTATTTGTAGTAAACGAGTACCGATGGAATATAGGAGTATTTGTATACTTTGTATGTTTTAAATGTAGTATGCATTTAATGTATTAAATGCAAAAAGGCATCAAAGCTTTTTTTGCATTGCTCATGCTCTAAAAAGAGAGGAAAATGTAAAAAAAAAATGGACAAAAGCGTAAAAATAGGAGGAAAGCATATAAAAACAGATAAAAACGTGTAATAACGGATAAAATCGTATAAAAACGTAGAAAAACGGATAAAACGTAAGAAAAATAGACGAAACGTATAGAGACGAACGAAAGGGTAAAAAACGGACAAAAACAGACGAAAACGTATGAAAACGTAAGAAAACACATGAAAACGGGCGAAAAAAGCACATGGACGAACGGTGTAATTTACTCTTAGAATTAAATATAAATTCAATAGAAAATTAAATGGAGAAGATGATGAATATTGTTTAGTAAGTTAAGTTTTTATTTGCAAATTTAGCCATTGAAATAAAGTCGTGTATTAAAATAGTGAAATGACGATAATACCCTCAGTAATGTAACACTTAACGAGAAAAATAACAATAGTTAGCTATCGATTGCTTTTTTGCATTTATATGAAACATGAGTGGCGTTTTTATGCCTTCACTCTAGAAAAAACATCAAGTAGTACAAAATTGACTTAAAAATATATTCCTTTTTCGTGAATTCTGTATTGGAAAATGAAGCAACCGCTAGAATTGTGACAAGTGTCAACTATGTTTCCACAAATAAAAACAGAGCAGACTACCTGGACCCATTCGACCTCAATTATTAATCAAATATTCGAATACCTCAAGAAATAGTAAGAAGTGTGAATTATCATCTACTTTAGAGCAAAATATCTCACTAATGGTGGTATTAACCATACTTTTCTTTTGTTTCCATACATTACTTACGTGTACCATAGCAGTCGACACCATATCCATAAACCAAACCCTTAGAGATGGTGAAACTATTGTTTCAGCCAAAGAATCATTCGAGCTCGGGTTCTTTAGCCCGAGCAGCACCTCCAAAAACCGATATCTAGGCATATGGTACAAAAAGTTTGCAACTGGCACCATTGTTTGGGTTGCCAATAGAGAGACTCCAATTAGTAACAAAACTGGTGAGCTAACTCTCAATCCGGGTGGATTATTGGTGCTTCGTGACTCTAGCTCCAACCGAATCATTTGGTCATCGAATACGTCAAGAGATACTAAAAACGTGGTGGCTCGGTTATTGGATACTTCAAATTTTATGGTTGTTGATAGTGAAGCTGGACCAGAAAATTACATTTGGCAGAGTTTTGATCATCCAGGAGATACCATGATGCCAAATATGAAACTTAGGAGAAATTTGGAAAGGGGTTTGATTACGAACTTTACATCATGGAAAAGTGCTGATGATCCTTCACAAGGCCAATATATGATTTGTATGGATTTTAATGGACTCCCACAAGTATATCAAAAAAATGGAGATGAGATTGAGTATAGGCTGGGATCTTGGAATGGTCTTGCATATAGTGGCAGCACGAATAACCATCCGAATCCCATATATCAAAGTTTGTTTTATATGGATGAAAACGAGATTTCATCTGTAATTGTATTGAAAAATGAATCGGTTCTTAGTAGGTTGACACTAAGTCCAGAAGGAAACATGGCGCAATGGAATTGGATCACGGGAACGCAAGGTTGGATTCTATATTCTTCACTCACAACAGATAGTTGTGAACGATATGCATTGTGTGGAGTTCATGGGATTTGTGACATCGCGCAATCGCCTAATTGTGGGTGTATAAGAGGGTTTATGCCTAAAAGGCCGGATCAATGGGAAATATCTGATTGGTCGAGCGGTTGTCAAAGAGAGATACCATTGAATTGCAGTGTTGGGGAAGGGTTTAGAAAGTATTCATTTGTGAAATTACCCGACACTCGACAATCATGGTTTGATAGGAATATGACGATGGAGCAATGCAAGGTGAAATGTAAAAATGAGTGCAATTGTACGGCTTACGCAACTTTGGACATTAAACAAGGTATTGGTTGTTTGATATGGTACAATGAACTCATTGATATGAGAATACTTCCTGATAACGGGCAAGACATTTACATACGAATGAGCGCTGTCGAATTAGGTAAAAGCTTAATCTTGTAGGTAAAAGATATGCAATTTGATTTATGTGAGTCGAACGTTCACATAATTCAAAGCACGTCTCATTTGCTTAGAATTATGAAAACTATAACCATCAAATTTTGTATTGTTTTAGAGAAAGACATAAGGGGATCGGGAAGCAAAACAATAGTTCGAGCAATTGTAATCACTGCTACTCTAGGATTTGTGATTCTACTGGGACTATGTATATTGATCATCA